>VXBJ01007579.1:105191-193674 GCA_013400055.1 Nycticryphes semicollaris
TTTTTAAGCAGAATGATGAGAAATGCTGCCGTACTCCGGTCTCTCAAGCTGTTTTCCACAGGCGTATGAGCTAGGCTTTCCGGTGACTTGTTACTGTTGACTGGCACCACAGTCTCTTGTTGTCTGCAGTGAGCTACTAATGAACCAACGAGGGATTAGGAGGAAAAGTCTGGCGAAGATCCACCTGCTGCATCAGCTGAACCGGAGGAACTCTTCTGTCAGTCTCTTATTTTGAGGCTGTAGATAAGTTTCCTAATCATATTTATGGTATAGTTAATACAATGTCCACAGCTAAATTCTTCAGGAAGCTTGACAGTTTTCCAATAATATAAAGAAAAAAAAAAAAAAGTAGCAAAATATCAGAGTGTATTTCTAATTATTAATGATATTTCTATTTATTAATGATGCATCTCCTCTGTTTGCTATCTGGATGAAAATTTTATTGTGTTGTGTCATAAAATTCTCACTTTGTCCACACAACACATTCAAAAATGTCAGCATCCACACACTGTATATCACAGGAGCTTTGTGGCACGGGGAGAACAATTGTAGTACTATTTCAGAATATTAAGGGGATGTACTAGGGCCAGTAACATTGCTTAGGAATAAATTTCTTGAGTGGGTTAACAGCTCAATATTCTCTAGAAGTCAACAGTGACTAACTGTGGCAGTAGTGTATTAGGACTGGCCTTGAAAGTGATGACAAATACTTTATATATGATGAAGTGAATTCATTAGAAGTATAAAAGGAGGGCTGAGGCACTTAGAGTGGTAAACCAGAATGATCATCCTTGCAGCAATATCCTAGGTGGATAAAAGGAGAAGCAAGGTAGCACTTGAGAAGGGCAAAAAGAGAAGATCACGCTGTGGAGAAGCAAACCCATGGAAGTCCAAAATAAAATTTTAGTTGCCTGACAGGGGAAAAGCATTGAATCTTAGAACTTTTGCACTGAATGCATTAGAA
This sequence comes from Nycticryphes semicollaris, assembly GCA_013400055.1. NCBI lineage: Eukaryota > Metazoa > Chordata > Aves > Charadriiformes > Rostratulidae > Nycticryphes > Nycticryphes semicollaris. The sequence continues at coordinate 106,156 of VXBJ01007579.1, forward strand.
AAAACCTGGATTTGAGAGCGATAAGGGAGAAATGAATAAGAGGTCGTTCCCAGGTTAAAGGGCTGCAGGACTGGCATGGCTGGGAATGTTTCAGTGAAACACTTTGCATCCCACTTACTCTTTGGCAGAATAACACAAGTCTCTTGAGCAGCACTAGCTGAGGGGAGGTGTGGGTCACAGGCCTGGTGAGGCACAGTGAGATAAGCCGTGGAGACCTGGCTCCGCCTGCAGCATCCCACAGTTGCATGAGGCATTTGAACATGAACTGTTTGAGACCACGTGTAATTCAGAGCAAATTAAAGCAAATATCATAAAACACCACCCCATGACACACTCTGACTATCTCAGAATTTGAAATTAAGCTTGCTGCATTAATTCTTCATTGCTGAAGATGCATAGGAGCTTCACAAATGACAGTTAATAACTCTCTTGGAATTCTATGTGACAGGATTTTCTCTGTAGTTTGGAAAATGATCAATACGTTCCCTCAAGTGCAAACACTTGAAAAATCATTAAGTTTCTTGGGAGAAAAATCCTTGCTAATAAATAGGTAGCACAAACAAGTCATGAGAACAGTTGAGCTTCATCTGTGGAATTACATCAGCCAAATAGTTTTCAGTTTCCACAGAGGGTTTTAAAACATAGTTGTCTGATATGTTTAAGACTGAACTTTTTTGAAGATTTTTTTTTCTTTTTAATGAGGTTTAAGGACCTCCAGTAAAGGTGAAATTATCAGAAAGGTGATTTTCCAAGTGATACGAAAATTTCTGTCTTCTTCTAATGACATATAGTTCATGGACACAGTTAATGAGATATCTGCATCAGCTTCCAAAAATATATACTACCAGTTTTAGGGAGCCATATTTTCATTGTATGGAAAGGAATAAACTTGAAATATAATTCCATTTTGAGGGCTTCAGAATACTCACGTACTATTTAGAATAAATGACATACTGATAGATTTTGTGCTGCTTCTGCCATTTGCAGCAACTCAAAACTTCTGCATAGCAATCTTATTGTATTATCCAGATCTTCAGGTATACTTTTTGAATGGGATTATGTCTCAGTTGGCTGGTGAGGATGTTTTATTCAGAGTCTTTGAAAAGCCTGGTTATGAATGTTGAGGTACATAACATTTTCTGGTTTAATCAGTTTTGTAAAAGCATGCGATTTATGCATTGCCATCTAAATACACGTGTGAAGAGCCAGAACTTCTGCTTCCATGTCCAGAGACAATTTGGGTGAGATACAACCTCTGTGCCAGCCCATAAAATTCTTGCTTTCTGCAGAGCCCTGAAAGAGGCTGCCCAGAAAGGTGGTGGAGTCTCTGTCTCTGGAGACATTCCACACCCACCTGGACATGTTCCTGTGCACCCTGCTCTAGGAGGTACCTGCTTTGTCAGGGAGGTTGGACTAGATGCTCTCCAGAGATCCTTTCCAACCCCATATTCTGGGATTCTGTGATTGGGATCCTGTGATGTGGTGCTGAAATGCCTGTTTAAGGAGTCATCATGCATATGAGCAATATGGCTTTTAGGGTGGGACTAAGAAGTATTCTTACGACGTGACTTAAGCATCATCACGGCTGAAGAGCGGCAGCTCCTTGAGCTGTGAAAAATGACAAATATTGGAGACAGTTTGGGATGGAAACGTAGATAAAAGTTGTGAAAGGATAGAAATACTGCACTTTGATGTGAGATTGCTGTATTTTTTTTTTATTTTTTTTTTAACAGTGATCAGTCTGGGCAAGATCCTATGGAAGTCAAGCCACGTTAGTTCAATGCCTAGAGCAAAGTTGCGGTGTGGGCCATTATAAGAGTTAACATTTATAAAGGCTGAAGGCATATCATAGCATTTGGTATCTTTTCTTTGGATTCATTAAATATTTACTAAGAAAGAGGGTTAAATTAGAACTAAAAGAGAAACGTTTGTATCTTTTTGCTTGTTTTGCTCAGTGATTTGAAGAGCTAAAGAAATTTACATTTAGGTTTTATTTTATATTCTTCATTTCTTATGCTAGTGCCAAATTTAAAAGAGAAAAAGGGACACTAAAGCATAACAGCACTTAGCTGTGAGATAATAAAGTACTGGCATTTATGATACATCAAGATTTTCTGGCCCATTTTCCCCTTTAGAAAGAAAGAGTGTTTTACCCCCATTTAAGATTAAAAAATATAAATTTCTTTTAAATAGCTAGCAGAATAAATATTTTAATGATTTTATTGGATACTGGAATATTTAGTCAAAGTATTCTTATTAAAGATAGGAGAAAAATATTTTTTATCTATGTAATAAGATGCAGGGACATCACTTCTAAAGCAATCATTAGGTTGCTGTAGCTTTACAGCATGTTTTTTAACATCATCTAAAAGCTTAAGGATATTTAGGTTGTTCTCAGTCAACATCAAGAAATTGTGACTTTATTAGAGGTTCTAATTCTGTCCCTACTGGTGCTACTTCATTTCAGCTTTCTTTTGCTGTGCACAGAAGTCCTGTTTGCACCCAGATCTACCTCTAACTGCCCCCATGGCAATTACTGCCTTCCCCAAAATCAGGGCAACAGTGCATGTGTGCGTCCCAGTTTGCCTCATGCGTAGTCATCAAGGTTAGCTCAGATCACTTATCTAAACTTTTTAAACAAAACCAACTCATTTTGACTTAGGCCAGGCTTCCACAAACCACTTGACCAGGTGGTAAGGAATATCAGCGGACAGTAATCATTCTTGTTGGAAAACCTGAGGGTGGCTTAGTGGCGTCCAGTTGAATAGAGTGCATAAGAAAAGGAAATGTAAGAAAGAAATATAACCATTACTGGGTGTCTATCAGAGACCAACTCATCACTTTTCAGTCTAAATTGATTTGGTCTTTTTTTAACATTAACATTTCATGACGTATAGCGCTAAGCAATAGCAGTAAGATTAATGGTATCAAGGATCTTAGTCATAGTAATGTAAATAGAGTCACTGTACTGTCATTTAGAGCTATGTCAGAGGATGAGAAGTGTCCATTTATATATGTCCATAGCTCAGTGACTTCAATTTAATATATATTTAGGTTTTATAAAGTTTTGCTGAAGAGCAGTATACTAATTAGGGAAGGTGTATTTAGCTGTTTATCAAAAGGACTGAAAAAAAAAGATATTTTCATGTCTGCTTCACAGCACTTGAGAAACCTGAGTTTGGACAGAGCTTTCTTGCAAACTCCTAGCTTTCCCTGGAGATTATTTTTCTTACCGCGCTTTGCATCCATCTGCAAAACTGGACTAATACTAACTCCTTCTCTTCTTCCATATTTCTCTGCTGTGCCACGGAAGAAAAATCAGAATTAGCTCTCGGTGCAGGAGACCTTCACCTCTGGGAAGAACTGGTAACTAAGCTGGTACCTGAGGAGGCAGATCATAGAATCATAATGTTGCCTAGATTGGAAGGGACCTTTAAGATCATCTAGTCCAACCACCAGCCTAACTCTGATAAAAACCATCACTAAACCATGTCTCTAAGCACTATGTCAACCCAGCTTTTCAATACCCCTAGGGATGGTGCCTTAACCACTTCCCCGGGCAGCCCACTCCAATGCTTAATAACGCTTTTAGTGTAAACATTTTTCCCAATGTCCAATCTGAACCTCCCCTGGTGCAACTTGAGGGCATTTCCTCTTGTCCTATCGTCTGCGACCTGGGAGACGAGACCGATCCTTACCTCTGTACAACCTCCTTTCAGGTGGTTTTAGAGAGTGAGAAGGTCTCCCCTCAGCCTCCTTTTCTCCAGGCTGAACATCCCCAGCTCCCTCAGCCTCCCTTCATAAGGCGTATTCTCCAGACCCCTCACCGGCTTTGTTGCCCTTCTCTGGACCCTGATCAGCACTTCAATGTTGTTTCTGTGGTAAGGGGGCCAAAACTGGACACAGTACTTGAGATGGGGCCTCACCAGTGCCAGGTAGAGGGGGACGATCACGTACCGAGTCCTACTCACCACACTGTTCCTGATCCAGGCCAGGATGCTGTTGGCCTCCTTGGCCACCTGGGCACACTGCTGGCTCATGTTCAGCCCACAGTCCACCAACACCCCCAGATCCTTTTCTGCCAGGCAGCTCCAGCCACTCTGCCCCAAACTTGTATCACTACATGGGGTTGTTGCAGATCCCCACATGCTTATTTGTCTTGTCACTGCCAGCTCCGGGATCTGGTTTTGCGGGGGCAACAGTAGACACTGCCTTTACAGCAGCACCACCAAAAGGTCTGCTTTCCAGTGTTCTGCTCTCAGCTCTGAGAAAGCACAACTGTCCCAAAAGTAGTAAATGCTGGGTCTTTAAAAAATCTTTTCGTTTTAACATTTTCAGTGTACAATTATTAACAATTATTATTTAGCTATTAGTGAAAATGAATATGTCAGCTCAGGTGGCAATGTCACATATACCCAAACACAACTTGTATCATCCTTTTGGATAAAGGCACACAGGCTGCAGAGGTTATGTTGCTGATGATGATAAATTAGCCCATTTTAGTCCCACATTGAAGGAGAGCTGGACCTACTGTCCTTAGAGCCACTGATAAAATGGCTTAGAGGGGAAAGATATTTAGCCTTCTTGGGAACAAAGGTTGAATGACAGAGAGAAGAATGTAAGGAGAAACTTTGCAGCAAATAAAGGCAAAGAAACCCAAGGAAAAGCAGCCCACAGAAATCAAACAAGTACAATATACAGGATGGAATGATAAACCTTAGGTTTTCAGACAGAAGGAGTTTAAGCAGCTTCAGGGAGTCCAATGCTGAACAAAAAAAGCACAGAATAGTGACATTACACTGTATGATTTATCTATACTGTGGAAAAACAGGTACCTTTATTGTATCTGTTAGTCCCCTTGTTCCCACTTCATTCCACTGTTTTCAGTAGTGATAACACCCACCATAATGGAAGTATACCAGGGGGACTCCGAAGCTGCTGCCAATTCTCATATGACACAACGTTTGTTTTTTTTTAATCTTATTCAACGAAAGAAAGAAAACCGAGGCCTTGGCAGTAATTGACTCCAACCATGGCGGGGGGCAGTACTCTACCAGACAGGATTAAATCTGTTGGAATTGTTCCCCTGCTCATTTTTGCTGCCACAGAGGCACTGTTTTTCTAATGTAAATTCCTTCTTAGATGCTACATTATTAAGGGATTTAAAGAGTAAATCCTTAACCATGAATAGTGTTGTGTGCTGCATGTGACAGTGCCAGTACTGCACACTGCTGTGGACAGGCCAGTGGCTGTTACTGGTGCAAGGTACCAGTTCCGTCCTGTGGTTGGTACTGGTGTATTTCACTGCTAATATTTTCCCAGGGAAAATACTTTGTTTAGCAAATATTTACTGAAGTGAGAAACCATCGAAAATAATGAGCTTGCTTTTCCTTCTCCTCAGTCTGTTGTTTCCCACATAATAAGCCTTAAAGAATTTGAGACAGCTTTTTGGTTTGGTTTTTTTTTTTTTTTTGGTTTAATTACAGAAAAAAAAAGGACTCTTACTGTTCAATTGTCTATAAAATGCTATGTATTGCTTGCCACATGCAACAGTCTGTACCTCCTAGTTATTTACTGGGCAAAACTCGACTGAGAAGTTGGCAAGTCACACCCTGTCACATCCTTCTCTCCGGCACAATTAGAGCTAAAGCCACAACTTGGGGAGATGAAGGGGTGACCCTCGCTCCAGCTGGCTGCCAGCCCACCTTCATAATGGCAGCCGTTTCACCCCGCAGCATCTCCAGGCACTCGCCAGCATCTTCCCCTCCCGCCACCCTCAGGCCTCCACTGGACGCCCCCCCTCCCCGGCCCCAGGCGCCCAATGCGCCTCCCGGTCCCTGCGTTTCCCGGGCAACCATTTTCCCCCCACCGACGCTGCATCCCGCTGCTGGCCCCGGCCAGCGGTGGTGGATGCTGCCCAGATGTGCCTCCGGCGTTCCCGCCGCTGCTTATTTCTTATTTTTCCCTGGAGACATTTCCCAGGTGACTTCCCTCGGGGGAGGCCCCCCCACCCTCGCCTCCCGCATGGCTGCTTGGCTGTGCCAGAGCTGGGTAATCCCGACAGGCCGGGGTTGATGCTCCTGCCTTCTCCTGGCCTCGGCGTGTGGAGACGGGATGTGCTCCCTGCCGCTCCCCTCCCGCTCTCCCCCTTCCCTCGCAGGAGCCTTCTGCGCCTAGTTTAATGGCTTTGCAAAGAAAGCCAGGCAGAAGAGCACTTTTCTCAGTGGCGGTGCTCAGACCATGACCTAAACTCATCATGAACTTGGAAGGGCTTGAAATGATAGCAGTTTTGATCGTGATTGTGCTTTTTGTTAAAGTGTTGGAACAGTTTGGGCTCATTGAAGCAGGTTTAGAAGGTAAGGGAGTGCTTTTCAGTGCCTTGTTGGGTTGGGTGTTTTTTTTGTTTTTCTTATTTTTTTTTCTGTTCTGGTTATTCTCTTGTGGCAAGACAAGGGGCACCTGTAAACTGGATGTAAGACACTACCTGAGTCACCTCGAGAACGATGTGCACATCAGTGGCGGGGTGTTGTTGATGTTGAAGTTGCGGTGCTTTTCTTTCGCAGGGAAAATAAACTGGTATCCTGAATACTGCAAGTATAAACATAGCTGTTAATCAGAGGCAGATGCTTTAAAACCTGGATCTCTTCTCCCTGTTTTAAATCTGCAAATTTGAAGTAGCAGGGGTGAAAGCAGATTTCAGGGTGTTAACATGAAAATACAGTTATATTGCCTTAAAAATTGCCTTGTAATCTATTCAAAATTGTTTTGTAATCTATTCATGTTAATATCATCTGTGCTGGGATTGTTATGGGGTATTTTATAGTATTTTAAAACCTGTTGAATATTTTTTTTTACTGGTAACATTTTAAAACATGCTGGAGGAAGAACTACAACACTCAGATTCAAAATAAACAACTTTAACATTCACTTAAGACAATGAGGTACAAGTTTTATTGCTTGAGCTTTGTTTACCTTAGAGAAATCACCTCCTTTCTTCTTGGCAATATTGTTTGTGTATAAAGCATTAAAAATGAAAATTGAGAAGCTTACTTCTCTTTATTAAATGGGGGTTTTATTTGTAAAAGCTAGTGGAATATTGATTGTTTTTACCTTCTCTCTAAAAGCGCTGTTATTCTTACCATGTGAGGAGTTAGTCTAAAAACCACTGATTGCAGCATGGTTGATAACCTAATGATACTCATTGCATCCCAAGGTTTTGTTAGGTTCCAGGCTGAAACAGTCTGTTTCTCAAATATTTAAGGAATACTGTATTCTCAAATCTTCCTGTAAGCTAGCATTTGACTACAGTGTATATACTTATGTCTATGAAAAGGGGAACTTTGTTGACTGAGAGATTTTGGTTTGAGGTGATAACGAGTGAGAATATAAGCAAAATTTGGTCCTATGAAAAGGTCTAAAATAACCCTGTTTATGTAACCCTATCAGGAAACGCTGTCTTCAAGTGATTTTAAATAAGGAAGTTCACTCAATGGTTTCTCTGTGTTGCTGTCTTGTGTGGACTTGCAGGTACTGATTACAGGGTCTGAAAACCCTGTAGGGACTCAGAGAAATGTCTTATCAAGTGCATTTTTATAACAAATTTAGGTAGCAATTAGAGTGCATTATATTGAGTTGAAATGACAACGGAGAGATTCCCTTCAAATGCACGAACTTCTGCTTTTCTCTTTGTTTTGTTTTCACTTGTGAATAGAAATGCCAATCAACTTGAGAAATGTTATGATAACACTTATCTCCTGAATTAAAGGCTGCAGAGGTTTGGAAGAAAAGGTAGCATTTATTTCTCAGGTTGGGTGGCAGGTTCCTGTGTGCTCTGTCGAGTCCGATTGCCACTTCTGGTCAAGTTCCCTGGCAAAATTTAGCATTGATTGTTTTTTGGGTTTTTTTTTTTTTATGCCTGGAGAAGCTGATAATGGAAAGACAATTAGAAATATAGTGAAGCTGCCTGCAAGTGGTTGTAAGATTTCTGTAAGAAAAGTTTCTCACGCAGCTGCCTGTTTTGCCTGTCTCAGTGGTCAAAAATCTGTCACTCTGCATGTGCTCAGTCTTAAAGTTTCTTCTGACCTAGTGCAGAATCGGTTTCCAGCATGCCAGGTAGATGAAACCATAGAAAGACATACATGCCCCATTCTTCCGTGGTGGTTAACTGCTAGGAATGAGGTAAAAGGCTTGTTACATGCAAATCAAGCAATAAATGTAAACAATCATATATGAAGATAAGGCTTAACTATGTTGCACAGGCTTATGGATTTGTTTTCTCATAGTGAAGGAACAGGGCAGGCTGATTCCCCCCTTTTTTTTTTCTTNCCCCCTTTTTTTTTTTCTTCTTTCTCAAAGGTCACTATATCCCCATGAAATCCATTTCCATGTTTCACACCAATGAATAGTTTATGGCTTATAAAACACATCCTATGTCTGTCTGGAAATCGTCCATAGATTCAGTAATAATCTGTAGCACAGTGCACCTAAAGCTAAATCTGAACTCTCTAAACCACAGTGAAGCTTTGGCAGAAATCTAGGTTTCAGAATTTGTCCCTATCATGGTAAGAAAAGCTTGAAACTAACTTATCCTCCATCCTACACTGGTTTATCATGATTCTGAACTTTGTGAACCTCTTCCACATTAATTTGGAAGAATCAGGGGCAATCTACGTAAATCAATAGCAAAATCTCATTTTCCTTTCTTCAGTGTCACAACAACTATCATAAATGTAAGTAATAAGTAATACTCTGCTTTCTTCAGACTTTTCAATACATATTATGTGTATAATAAGAGTACACCTTTTTCATTATTCATTAAAATAGTAAAATATCTTCAGAATAAAAGTCATATTTACTTGCTTAGACATGTTTCCTGATGTACTGAGCTCACTTAGATAACAGTGTACTTTCTGTGGTTTTGCACAGTTGCCTTCGACTGCTAAGTGATTCTGCCGCTGTTGTAGGAGAAGCATTTTCAAATAGATGTTTTTAATATTGTATGACGGCTCTTAAAGTGATAAGTAGCAGGATAGATTTATACACTTTTGTAGCTTGTGGGTTGCAGAGACTTTATCTCTAGGTTAAATATTATTTTATGATGTATTGCACTCAGATAAGAGTATGTTTTCTGTGGTTTTGCATAGCTGCCTTTAACTGCTGAGTGGTTTTACTGTTGTTATGCAAGTATTTTCAAATAGACATTTTTAATATTGTATGACAGCTCCTAACGTGAAAAGTAGCAGAACAGATTTACTCATGGGTTGTGGATTGCACAGATTTTGTGCCTAGGTTAAATATTTAACTCTTCATGAATTAGGTTATGTCCTCTTTAATAAACTGTACTGATTTTTAGAAACAGTAATGTATTAGGTGCAACAAGTAATGTATTGATACTGAATGAGGAAAGGCTGTTCACGCCTAGGTATAAATTTAAAATTAATCATATTTCTTTTTATGGCAAGTTTTTCCAAAAGTAATTCACAATTAAAATGAGATACAAGAACTGAACAAGTCAAATATACGCCTTAAGACTATGCAATATCCAAGATATCAGTTTATATAATTTCAGTATACTTTTAGTACTTTTCTGAAAAGATTATCTTCATATATAAGGATCACATGAACTTGATCAAAACATAGGAGAGGTTTTGTGTGTGAATATCTTCCTTGTGTGTCAGTTACTCTGGGTAAATTGTGGGAGAAAGAGTGGTTGAAGCATCATGCGATCAGACCGTTCCTAAGTTAAAATGGTTTTGTCACAGTGTTTCTTGGGAAACCTGGATTGATTTTCAAAATCTAAGTCACTTATTAACTAAATAAAGAGCAAAATAAACTCCTCTTTAGCAATGTAAGCTAGAAATCTACACCAGTTTGGGATAAAGTTCAGAGAAGGAATAAGTGATATGAGTGATCAAAAATATTTGCATAAGATTACCCTGTTTGTTAGGAAATATTCATATAGCAATTAGTATCTCTAAGAGGGGAAAAAAAGGTATAGAAGTAATTATGTATGTTACTGTGAAATGTGTATTCCATGTTTCTGTAGCATTGATATCTATCTGATCTCCTTGCTTAGGAGCCTTGAGAGTGGCAGGAGAACTTTGCAGAAAAAATTAATAATTGAATTAATTTACCGAAATAGTTGATTCCTCAGAAATGTGAAAGCAACTTCTAATCCCATTTTAATAATCCTGGCTATTGACAACTTCACATTCATCAGCTGGAAAATGGAGTGAAACCATAGACACACAGGGTGTCTATGATATTTAGAAATGATTTTGACAAGGCCTGGATATGACTGGAAGGGAGACTAAAGTCGTTTACTGGTTGCTCTGAAATTAGCAGCCACTGAAGCTGTTTTGTCAGGCAGGCTGTGATCTTTCAACATTTCCACTGTGATGTCTGTCTTCACAAGGCTGATCATGGATGAAAATGGAGAAATGTTCATGTCAGAGGATTCATAATCGCTAGTACTTCATGCTAGAAATGGCTCGTAATAAACATAGGGGCTTTTCTGCCATTTTTCTTTCCTTAAGATGAGTCTTGATGTCAATGAGAGTTATGTGCAGGATTATGAAGGACAAAAGCAATCACGGACCCATATGTGAAATGATTAGCCAGAGTTGACAGTGTGCAAAAGAAAGACAGAGGCTAGAAATTTTAATATTAGCAATTCCAGGCGTTCCTTAGAAGTAATTTGTTCATTTAAGTCTTCATATATAACAAGATAAATTGAATTAAAACAGCTGTTGAAACAACTACTCAGATTTGGACGAGTAAGCAGTAGATAAAAATCTTAAACACAGAGCTCCAGTGGACTTTTCCTTGATTAAATATTTCTGCTCAAACAGTGCTAGGAAGTAATTTGTAGGCATTGGCATGTATTATAGTTGATTTGTAGCTATCCACATGTACGTACCTGACCAGGTTGTGCCTTCTGTGTGACTGGTCAGAAGGCCACTACTGAGGCAGAATGAGTAAGAGAAAAGTTCTTCCCCTTCTGGTTTTTTTCATAGTAGAAGTTCTGTATACAGCTAAAAAAACCAAACCCTNCTGGAGAAGCTGATAATGGAAAGACAATTAGAAATATAGTGAAGCTGCCTGCAAGTGGTTGTAAGATTTCTGTAAGAAAAGTTTCTCACGCAGCTGCCTGTTTTGCCTGTCTCAGTGGTCAAAAATCTGTCACTCTGCATGTGCTCAGTCTTAAAGTTTCTTCTGACCTAGTGCAGAATCGGTTTCCAGCATGCCAGGTAGATGAAACCATAGAAAGACATACATGCCCCATTCTTCCGTGGTGGTTAACTGCTAGGAATGAGGTAAAAGGCTTGTTACATGCAAATCAAGCAATAAATGTAAACAATCATATATGAAGATAAGGCTTAACTATGTTGCACAGGCTTATGGATTTGTTTTCTCATAGTGAAGGAACAGGGCAGGCTGATTCCCCCCTTTTTTTTTTCTTAAACTNTAGGCAGGTAAGAAAAGGAGCTTGCTAGCCAAGGAAATTTGTGATATGATGACTTCAGCCCTGAGTTGCCTGCTTCAAGCAGCCTGACATCTCCAAATCATCTTCTGAAGGCTGGTCTGTTGTTACTGAAAAGGCTTATAGCATTAACGGGCCAGTGTCTGCTGAAGAGCTTCTTTTCTCAAGACTAATTTTTGCTCCCAATGATAATGTGCTTGTCTAGTGCTTTACTTCCATAGAGATCAAAGTAAGTCAGTCCTGTAACTGCAAGTGAAAAAGAAATGTCAAAGAAATAGATGGATAAAGAGCACTACGCTCAGCATTACCAATACAATACCTTTTGCAAATGTTTGTAATTAACCTTTTTTAAAAAAGAACAAAAATATTAGACCCAAGTAAGCAGAGAGAACTCTCAACATTGCAGTGGCTAGTTGTGATGCAGCTTATGAACACAAGGATCTGTTGCAGCTCTGTTATTAGTTACCTCATACAGAATGGGACTTCGAATAAATGGAAGTTGTCTAATCTGCTATAAAATGGAAGAATGCTAGAACCATATTGCTCAGTATTACTCTTTTGTAATTTTAGGTGATAACCTTGAGAATTTGATGAGGATAATCTAGGTACAAGAAAGATATCATTCTGGTCTGTTTTATCTCCACCAAGGAGACAACTTCTGATATTTATCTCATCCATTTCCTAATGGCTAGTCAATACAGAATTTATATTTTCAAAATATATGTTTAATTTATTGTCTAAGCTGTAAAAGCTATATCCTACTGTTAAAGAGCCACCATAAGCAAAAGAAAATTACACACAGCACAGTGTTTGCCTATCACTGTAAATGCCTTTAATTTTACTTATTCTCCACAAGGCTGAATTCTCTTTTAATGAAAATCTGTAAATGCCCTCAAGTTACATTTGTGGACTCTCTTTTTTTTTCACTATTTCACTGTCTTAGCTACCAGTAAGTGCAGATGGTACAAATAGAAATATGCACAATATATTCCAAGTGTTGAGAACACTTATTACTTTTCAGTACTTAAGGCTGAAATAGGAAAAAAAAAATCTATGTCTTTTTCAATTATCAAAACACAATAAAAGTTAAAACTGATGGCATGGATTTTTCAAAGCAACATATTTAGAGTTTATTAGTTTCTCAGTCTACTGAGTGAAATAGTAAACGTTTTCTAAGAATACAGTTTTGTCAGTGATTTGGGAGAAAATGGCATACTGGAATTTGTAGGCAGAAGAAAATAGTCTGAGTAGTGAAATCTGGTGTACCCATTCTGTTTAGAAAAATGTTAGTGCTAATACCATTTTCTGCAATTTTTTTTTAATAATTCAAAATGCTTTACGACAGTCAATAGAGTTATCAATAGGGTTATCTCCTGTTATATGCAAATACATCAGGAAAATGAAGCCAGAGAGTAGTGAATTTCACTGGCTGATACATGAAGTAAAAAAGGAGTTGTCAGATCATGTGCTTTAAAACCCTGTGTACTACAGGGCAAAATGTCACCTGTTGTCTTTTGTGATGAGCCCCATAGTATTTTTTAACTAAACTATGACATCTATCACATCTATCTGCTGAAGGGAGGAAGCAAGTGAGCACGAATGATTTTGTTGTTGTTGGTTGTCGTTGCATCTACCCATGTGGGTTGATGATATTCTCAAATTGTTAGAGTCACAAGCTTTCTAAAGTTAGGTGGGATAACTCTGAAACCTTGACATGAATTGAAGGTCACAAGGAAGAAGGAGTAATCACTTCAGTTTGCAATTTCTTCCTTTTTGCTGTTGTTAAAAAAATGTTTTCTTATTCCATTTTTTTCTCCCTTATCTTCCCCTAGTGATTCATGTTGTTTGTTTCTCTGCAGCACTCCTAGAAGTAGCCTCCCTTTTAAGTAGGCAGTATATGTTTTCTGCCTATTAGATCAGTGTCAGTCATTTGGTACATGTCTCAGTAATCAGGAGGATCATCTACACCTGCTGTATTATCTCTGTGATGCTATCCTATGTTTGCAACACAAACATAAACAGTGAAAGTTTATCCCCAGAGCTTTAGGGCTTTCAATAATGGATTTTCTCCTTTGCCTTTAGTATCCTATGTAAGTTTTCTATACATCGTAATTCATTCAGATTATTTCCTTTTTTACCATGTGTTCACTATTACTCTCACATTGATAACTAATGTAGCTACTATACAAAAGAAGGAAAAAGAATTTTTAATGAAACCTTCTATCTTTATTGCAGGATTACATTTTAGACATCTAATGCGTTCCTAATTTTTATTATCTTTTTCTGTCTGATTTTCCTGCCAATCACCTTCACTGAAAATATTCCTCAGGTTCAGAAAGTCAGGCTCTTTGACTCACCAAGGATATATGGATTTCGATATGTAGATACATGCGCTTTGAATTCAGACTGCATTCACTTTCCTCACATGCGATGCAAAGAGATGCTCAGCTTTGGCCTCTGCGCCCTTATGTTAACTTACAGTACACTTCTGAGCTCATGTCTTCCTAGTGAAAAGATTTTTAAAATATAGATTATGTAATATTTATCTCAGTGTCTCTTTCATTAGAAAATATTAACTCCTAGTTTTAGGGTCTTTATTTCATGTGGTTTCAAGCTGGTGTCTCCCTAACACCACAGATGACATATATCACTGTGGTTTCATTCAATGAGGGCCCCTGTGGAAACCCCTACTAGATTTTTGTAGGTCCTTTCATCGTCATGTTTGGGAGCTTTGCATTATGATTAACTCAAATAATATGCTAGTTGCTTTTGCTAATCTCTTCTCTAACCAATATACTCTCTTCTGCACTCCACTGTGACACTCCATGATGCAATTCAGGTAGACCCATGTGGATCAACATCATAAAAATCACATAAAAATAGCTTATCTCAAATTATAGTACCTCCTCATGCTCTCTCTCTTGATGTAAGAAAGATTTGTTGGATTTTCCTGTTTGGTTTTTTTTATATATTTTCATTCGCCAGAGTAGGTCAATTAAATTTGCTTTTAGTCCTATCTGTTCTTATATCAGTGGTGAAAGATTAAGCAGCATCACTTAAAGTGTGCTAGCCCTATCATTTTGTATTACAGTTTGTGTCTTCACATTGCCATGCCCCTATATGAATTTTCTGCCTAAATTTCTTCATATGTGATTACAAATGATTGTGTGTTTTCCTAAGTTTATAAAGAAGATTTTGAGTTTTTGCTTTATTTTTTAATGGGAGAGTTTTTCCTTTCCCTAGTTATCTGACCTATTTTTCTGGTAGCTATCGATTAATTGTTCAACACCTGGTAGAAAATTCAGGCCAGCCAGGCTGAATGCTGCCTAAATCTAATGAGGCAGATGATTTAATCTGATACAACATCTCTGGTTTTGATTTCCGCAGTCAGTTTCCCTAGTGGTATCTCTAGAAGTAATTTCTGATTGTAATCGTCCAATCTTTATTTTCTGATAGCCCTTATTTATATTTTCAGATAACACTACAGTAGCCTGAATATATATGCTTTTCCAGGTACATTTTCTTTTTTGGATCAATAGCCCTAAAATTATTCCTCTTCAAACAGACGCATAAAACTTTAAATCACATAAGGAGGCCACAGCATCTATCTTCCCATAGTTGATAATCATAGAATCAATAATTAAATGCGAGGTTTTGGAAGGGACCTTAAGCAGTCCAACCTTTCTGGGCAAAAGCACAATCTAGACAAGATGGCCTAGCACCCTGTCCAGGCTAATCTTAAAAACTTCCAGCGTTGAGGAATCCGTCACTTTCCAGGGGAGATTATCCCAATGGCTGATTGTTCTCATTGTGAAAAATTTTTCCTTTGTGTCCAGTTGGAATTTCCCCAAGAGTAACTTGTACCCACTACCCCTCATCTTTCCCATGTGACTCCTTGTAAAAAGGGAGTCTTCACCTTCTTTGTCTCCACCCTTTAAATACTCGAGTATAGTCATGAAGCCTCCCCTAAGCCTTCTTTTCTCAAGATTGAACAAACCCAGTTCTCTCAGCCTTTCCTTATAAGGCAGGCTTCCCAGTCCTTTGATCATCTTGGTGGCCTTTCTCTGGACCCTCTCCAGTCTGTCCACATCTTTTTTGCATAGTGGGAACCAAAACTGAACATAGTATTCCAGATGTGGCCTGGTGAGCGCTGAGTAGAGTGGAATAATGACTTCTTTATCTCTGCTGGTGATGCCCTTATTGATGCAACCCAGCATCCTGTTGGCTTTCTTTGTGGCAGCAGCACACTGTTCACTCATATTGAGCTTGTGTTACAAGGACTATGAAGTCCCTTTCCACAGAGTTGCTCCACAGCCAGGTAGATCCCAGTCTGTGCTGTACTCCTGGATTGTTTTCCCAAGTGCCAGACCTTACACTTGTCCTTCTTGAACTTTATAAGGTTCTTGTCAGCCCATTCTTCCAGCCGATTCAGGTCTTCCTGTAGGGTGGCTCTCCCTTCTGAAGTGTCCACTTCCCCACTCAGTTTGGTGTTATGAGCAAACTTCAGCAGGGTACACTTGACCCCGTCATCCAGATCACTTATGAAGATACTAAACAGCATAAAGCCCAGTATCAATCCCTGGGAGACCCCACTTGTGACAGGTTGCTGGTTTGAAAAAGAACTATTTATTACCACCTTCTGGGTGCAGCCTGTCAGCCTGTTCCCCACCCTCACACAGACTACTTGTGTAGACTGTAATGCATCAGGTTCTCTAGGAGAAGACTATGGGAAACTGTGTCAAACACCTTGGAGAAATCCAGGTAGAAAGCCACTGCTCACCTTGCATCAACTTGTTGCAGAAGGCCACCAGGTTTGTCCAGCACCATTTTCCCTTGGTGAATCCATGCTGGCTTTTTCCAGTCACTTGCTTCATTTTACTTGTGATAGTCCCCAGGAGGATTCGTTACATAACTTTTCCCAACACTGATTTTTTTCAGTCCCTCTATTACTCTTTTCCATCAGGCTGACAACCATTTGGGTTCAGTGATGGCTTGCTGTTCCAAAGGCGATCATGCCTTTACATACACCAGATCTTTGAAGTTATGTATTTGTGTCTTGAAATCATTGCTGAGATTGGCCAAATATAAAGATATGAGTTCTTGTGCATGTGTACGATGAGAGGAGAGCTAAAAAGTTCTGGAGAAAGTCCTAATGACCTGCAACTTAAAACTGTTAGATATATTACTTTAAAGGTGAAAAAACCAAGGAGTTATTTGCAGTATGTGTAAGAAGCTTCACACTCCACAGTTGCGTGAGTGCCTACTGGGATACTTTTTAAAAGACATGCCTTTTGGACCCCTTACATTATCTGTACTCACATTTACTCTCTCTTATAACAAATAAATAACTAATAAGAGACTTCCTGTAGAAACTGCTCTTCCAGTTGAGTCCTCAAAAAGGCCATTTTGCTACCTAAACCATGTAATTTACACAAGTAGTTGTAAACAATGTCTATACTTCTGTGTACTTCATCTCATTGATCAATGTTGTGCCAATACTACAGCATTGTCAACATCCTGTTTTTAATGAGATTAGCATTTTCTTGATAAACAGTCTGAGTCCACTAATGTATTATAAGGACACATATTTAAACATTCCAGTTGCCTAGTTTATAAATGTTTCAAACATAATGTAATACATTTCAAGGTTAATTGCTATTATTAACCCAATTTATAAAATCTTATACCCTCTTTTGTATTAAAGGTAAATTATTATAGTATTGGAGTAATTTATCCAAAACTTTAACACCTTGACTGATAGGGTGAGACATCATGTCACGTCAGGCCTTTTCAGATCGGTCATCTTGCAGCTCACATGTTCTTTGCTGCTTATCAGGCCTGTTTTCTTGGTAAATACCTGGCCAAGGATTTCAAATACAGTGAACAAACCATTTACAAGTTGTTCTGGATTTTTGGTAGCAGAAACTCATGTTCAATCAGCACTTTTTCTAACTGTACCTCTACCAAGTGATGGAGTGATTGTAGGTCACCAGGAAAGACAATAGCCACTGGTGGGAAAAAGCATCCATATACATCCACCTCTTGGCTCTGTCTGCAGAGATTTCATGAACACCAAAAAAAAGACACAGTCTGCATGAGTTTCTGTGATGGTGGCAGCCCATGCTGATCTGTTGCGCTTAAAAAGCAGGCAGAGATTTGTCTTGTAAGGCATGTATAGTGAACCTGATATTTCTGGAAAGCCCAAATTTGTGCAGTTAATTCATACAGCTCATGTGCATTTCCCTTGGAGGATAAGACCATATTCTACCACTATTGGAGGGTGTAGTCTGCCTGCTTGGGAAGTAATCTGTCATCTCAGTGAAGTCCTTGACTATTTTTTCATTAAGAAAGAACCTTTTTTCACAGAGGCAATTTTTTTTTTAGCCTTAGGATATACATCTTAAATATTTAAAATATATTAATGTGCCATTTGAGTTGCCTACTTGGATGTCTGAGATTCAACTTTATATTTGTAAGACAGCAAAAGTACCTGTACTCTCAAAAAATGTTTGGCACTGAACTCCTAGCAAGATAGGAGGTGCATCAGAGGTCTGCCTTCCTTCATCTGTAACTTGCAACTGGTGATAGAAGGAATTT
This sequence comes from Nycticryphes semicollaris, assembly GCA_013400055.1. Classification (NCBI taxonomy): domain Eukaryota; kingdom Metazoa; phylum Chordata; class Aves; order Charadriiformes; family Rostratulidae; genus Nycticryphes; species Nycticryphes semicollaris. Next base: position 124,235 of record VXBJ01007579.1, read on the forward strand.
TACACAGTTTCTAAATTTTTAATGTACTTGAACAAAAATTTATATATGCATTATATATATTTTATACAACATCAATCTAGATTGTTTTAATTTGAGTTTAAGAGTTCTAAGACTTATTTTACAAATACAAGTCCTGCTGTTGCACAAATGTGGCAATGTAAAAGCCATGTTTGAAAACCATTTGGGATTTGAAGATGAGTTAGAGCTCCTTCCCTCTCATTCATCATCACAAAGGTTGGAGTTCACGTGCTGGCAAATTTTAAGGGTGGATAAGGAATTTGAGATGCATCAGGTTACTAGAACATTAGTGAAAGTTTTCAGAAGAGGAGAGGTATAACTGAAGGCAGAATATAATGCAGAAATTGTTTTTTAGCAAGTTGGTGATTGAGATATAATGAAATGTAGTTTGTTTGCCCACACTCAAAATTTCATGGTTCCACAATAATAAAAATATCATTAAGACAGGAAGGAATTTTCAGTCAGCTCAGCTGTTGACCCGTTCGGTGGGAACACATCACCTATGAATTATCATTCCAAAAATGATCACAATCTGCTAAAAGTCGAACTTTAAATGTGACTTATTTTTCTCTTTGCTTCCTTACCATTCTCTTCCAGGACTATTTTAAAAAGCAATTGCTTTCTGAGTGTTAGAATTTATTGACTGAGACAATAATTAATAGACCTAAACCATTCCTATTTAAAAAGTAATCTCACTGTAAAACCTCACGTTAAAGATTCATCATGACATCCTTTGACAAGCTGGCCCAGCATTTAATTACTTTCTGTAATAGAAATATGTATCTACATTTGGCTTTTGTTGCTGTTTAGCTCAAGAGCTACCTACGTAATACCTTTGCATATTCTTTGCCAGGTTTAAAATAGGATGTAACATCAGATACCTTTAATCTTTGTAGATTAATTTTTGATCTGTGTATAGAAACTTCACCTTTTTCTCTTAAAAACTTAGTAAAACTATTTATGCACTTATACTATTTGCTTTCCAGGTTTAAAATAAGGTTTATGGTTCTTTTCTAAAGTTTTTTCAGTTTTTAATAAAATTTTTAGAGAATTGATGGTCAAATGACACAGGATTCAAAACTGGGCTCAAAAAGGTAAGAAGTAATATCCCTTACTTGGTAATTTACCACTAATGCATATGAGGAATAATTAGTTCATCTTAAAGTTTCATGTAAAATAGAGGTATTCATGTTAGTGATTTTACACAGAACTGAAGACGAAGGTGAATTCCCGTATTTTTCATTGGAAGAGTTCATTAGAAAATCTTTGGTAATTTTATTTATGTATTTTTTTCTTTGAAATAACCATAGGAAAGATGTAACCTTCTTTTGTGAAGCTTGATATGGATTAGTACAGGTGTACCACCTCTTGTGATTTTGTTCATCTTTTATTAGCATAGCATGAAAAGTGAAATAACACGTTGAATTAGGAGTGCTGTTTCAGAATTGTTCCATTTCCTACTGGATTATCAAAGTAACTTTTAGAAAAAAAATCTGCAGTTATTTATGTTTATGAATAGAGGTGAATAGAAAGATCTATTTTATTTTATCTTTGGAAGATTCACATTTCTCTCTTTTTTGTTCCTTAAAGAATTACTACTCTGGGAGTTTCCCTTCTGATTATAAAACTGCACTATAACTACTCTTAATTTATAGAGAGAGTTTTTCAGTCAGGAAAAATGATAAAATTTAATTTTTCATGCATAGATTTTTAGTTTTCTCAAGTTCTGTAGTGAATATTTATTGCAGTGATGAATTAAGAATTTAAATATTATTGGTACATTTTCTATATTAACTAATATTTTTAGACATCACTGTGTTATGTGGTGTGTAGAATCAGGAATTACAATAGTAACATATTCAACACCTTGTGCTATCAGTATCACTACTTGGATTACAGCAGATATTTTTTTTCTTGGGGAGGAGAAGAGCTTTTCCTATTATGATTGAAGAAGGGTAATGAAACTGTAACTTTTTTGTTATCACAGTATTAAAAGTTTTCCATTGCTTAAAATATGATGGTCTCCGTAACCAAGTAGATGGTAATTTGGGTCTATCTGAAGCTGATTACAATCTTGACCTCGGCCCGTTTCTTGGAAGTGAACTGTAATTGGCAAGTAATTCAGGACCTCATGCACTGCCCTTGCCAGGCAGATACAAGGTGAAAAACATCCCCACTCATCCATCAGCTAGCCTGTCGGTGCAAGGTCTTTTCTCAAATAATCACTGAAGGGAATGATTACCTCTCTCTGAGTCAACCACAAGTTCAGCCTGACCTGGTTTGGACCCTTAGATATTTTTCAGCTGTGGACAAAGCTGTGAGTGACTATCCTAGTGAATGGAGAAATTCAACAGGTGGTGAATCAATCCTGTTTGCAGCTGTGTTTTATACTGTCATAATCTGAAGGTTAAATCACAGTTACAGAGTCCTTGGACTCATGGAAGAAATGCGTTTCTTTTCCAGTCCAGTGACATCTTGCTTTAAGGATAAGGGAAGTGTGTGCAATAGTTGCAGAGAATTAAAACCGTATGCTCTGGTGTTTCTTTGTGTCGTGAACCATTAGGACTTAAATCCTCGTTAGATCCACAGTCTTCTTTAGCGTCTAAAGAAATGCTGGGATTTTCCTCTCTCAGGGGAAGCAGTGAGAGTGTTCCCTTCTAATTGAAAAGGGTCTTCATATTGTATAATCAGACATCACTTAACACTGGTAATTCAAAAGTCCATTCAGTCCATTCAGAGATGGAGCAGGCTGAGAGAGGTGGAGTTGTTCAGCCTGGAGAAGACTTCAGGGAGACCTTACAGACCCTTTCAGTACCTAAATGGGGCTCCAGGAGAGATGGGGAGGGACTCTTGATCAGGGAGTGGAGTGATAGGATAAGGGGTAAATGGTTTTAAATGGAAAGATGGGAGATTTAGATGAGATATTAGGAAGAAATTCTTTCCTGTGAGGGTGGTGAGACACTGGCACAGGTTGCCCAGAGAAGCTGTGGGTGTCCCATCCCTGGAGGTGTTCAAGGCCGGGCTGGATGGGATTTTGAGCAACCTGGTCTAGGGTGTCCTTGCGTTTGGCAGGGAGGTTGGAACTCAGTGATCTTTAAGGTCCCTTCCAACTCTAACCGTTCTATGAATCTATGAATCTATATCTCTTTTCAGTGGTTCTATGACTCCAAGATTTCACTTTTGCTACCTTTGTACAGATACAAGTGTCAAGAGCAGCAAAAAAGGAATGTGTTGATACTATGCAGTAAACAATCCCACCGCTTCTTTTTGTTTTGTCTTCTTCGTTTTAATCTTTTTATCTTTTTCTATTAAAGATCAATTTATTTGGGAAATTGAAGGCATCCATGAAATAGAAAGATGGGATCCTCACACCTTTTGGCAACTAGCTTTTATGTCTCTGTACATAAGAGTCAGAATAATGTCAGATTCTGAGATAATGAATATCTGTGACCTAGAATGTATGTGATTATTATTTGTCTTTTCCACTAATCCTATTCCTCTCCAGGGATGATTCCACAAGCAGGAATTAGTTAATATTTCAGTCCTAGGAACGAAATTTTTCACTTCAAGAGGATGGATAGTTAGAGCAGACACTTTCAGGTCCCAAATAGGATCCATCCTGGGCCTAAAGAGGGTCAATATTTTTAGTTTGAAATCTGAGATGGTGGTTCTGAGTGTTGTAAGTCCACTCCTTTTATTGCATACTATCCATTGTAATATATTAAAGTTTAGGAAATATGTTTGAGTTTTCCATGCTTCCAAGTGTCTGCACCAATGTCCTGGTAGAATGACTCAGATGGAAACAGTTAACAGTGTCCTGGTGAAGAACACAAGGTAACAAGCTCTCTATAGTAATATTAGTGCAATACTACAAGTAAGATTGCTTCATGAACTTTCCTACAGCTGGACTCCACCTGTCTTGGGACAATTTTCAAATGCTGAAAGATCCTAGAACATCTAGGGTTATCAAGGTCATAGTAGCTTAACTAGTTTTGTGGGGTTGTACTGCAGCATATTTTAAGGTTATGCTCTAGACCATACCTTATGTACACTGCATGTGATTGTGACTCCAGCTTTATTGGGTCACAATAATTTTGGGAGTCTGTGCATAGCTACTCCTTGTCTGTTGCTTAATTTATACGCTGGCAGAATGTCAGCACTTGGAATTATTTGAGGGGCAATTTTCTATCAAGTTCAATCATTTACTTCCAATCCTACTTTTTTTTTTNAGAAACTTAATCTGATGTGCTGATGTGTCCTTCAGAAATCCTGCCTACATTCTGCAGGAATTCAGCATGTGTAAACTTCATATGCTATTAGGTAGCAACAACAACATGGAATTATGAGGGTTCCTTCTTTAGGTCTGGGAATCAACCACTCTTGAGAATATTGGATATATTACATTCAAATGTTTACCTTCCAGGAGCCTTAAGTGTGTTCTTATGCAGTCTAACCTCTATGAAAAAATGAGGAGGTCATGAATGGGAAATTAATTCAGAATGATGAACAGTTTCCCATTTGGTGAGAATGTGACCAGTTTGTTTGCTTGAGAGCAGGCCAGAGTATCAGTCCTTGAACCTGAGGATTTTCCCAAGGATCCCAGCTGAATGCCTTTCTGACTCTGATTCCTAGTATATGTGTTCCTTCCAGCCTTACTTTTACTGAGGTCCTCAGCAAAATAAATACAATCACTAAGTGCTAGCCTGCTTTTTACTTCCAGGAGTCTGCTCTGCATTTCAGCGAAGATGCTTCACTCTTTGTCTTCGTTACAAGTCTGCTCTCACACAGCTTAGTGCAGTGATTCTCACATCTCCTCACACGTCCTGGATAGCTTTCAGGATTTAGGCATCTTCTACACAACAGGGACATTAAGCAGAAGTACATATCCAGGTAAACCAAATAATTTTCTTGCCATCTGGTCAGTGGTCTTATTTGTAGTCTTCACCATAAAGAGACTGGCTATTTTAAATTATGTCTTTTAAAATATTTTCACACAGAGCAGCAGATTGTGTTGGAATCTGCTGTGACAGTGATAGGGAAGAGCCACGAGGTATGAGTCTAGTGTATTCCAGGCAGCCTCAGAGATTCTTGACATCTCTTAGAAACCATTTGAACTTCCAGCCATGCCTTCACCAGACACTGTGGAACTGCAGATGTTTCTATTTACCCAGTAGCTTTCAGCAAGTCCGTTCCATGATGTTTTCTTAAAGACTCACACCTTAAACCCTCTTAGACTGCACCAGTCTGGTGAACGTGGTGGAACAACAGCAGCAGTAACCCTGTAATGAATTTGTGACCTCATAATCACTTCAAGAGAAAAGAAGGTCATTTTTTCAGTAAATAAAAGATACAGGTAAGCAAGTAAAAATGTTTTGTTCCTCCAACATCTGAAGGTGTAATTGAGGTGAGCTAGAAATCTTTCAAAGTGTAACAAGCAAATGGGAACAGATTGCTAAATCACTGTCCAAAATTAGTCCATTAGCCTATGGCTGTTTTCTCGATGGGGTAAAGACATTAACAGTATAGCTAATGACATCAATAATGCATTTGGGACTGCTTTTATCTACATCCAAAGTAGTCACATTTCACATAGTGGCTCTGTGTACTTGGTGCTTAGAGTAGCTCAGTAATTTACAGTTGAGATAAGCCTTAGCAAAATCCAGTCTTCTCTGCTGAGCCTCTTCTGTGGTTTATCTACTGCAATTTACAGTTGTTTTGTTCAGATCTGTGGGCATTGATGTTTTTCCTGTGCTTTCCTTCGGAGTTCCAAGCTTTGTGTTTGCTGTATTATAAATCCTGGTGGTTTGTTCCTCACATCACATCTGTACTGGCTTCCCTGTTTAAACAACTCTTCCATAACCTGGCTTACCAGTTTTCATACCCTGCAACAGACCTGGTTCAACTCACAATGGCCACTGCCTTTTGCAGCACCAGATATGGGTCAAGCACAAATCATTCCCTAATACAGGATTTAGTTAATTTTATTCTGAGATGACCTTAGATGGTTTTATCTGCTCTATTTTTGCATGTGAATGTGATCACAGGACATTTTAGAGAGGTTATGATCTTTCTGATTCATTCACCTGTGCTTACCTATAACATTTATTTTGGGAAATAATTGCCAACAATGTTGCAATAATTGCTTAATGCTGACTTTATTGCTCACAGTCTGTCATCTGGCAGTAAATGTGTGTAGAACAGAAACCAGCAACGGTGCAGCACAAGTTTCCTTTCCACAGACTGTTTACCAGAATTGGCTGGAGAAAGCACAACTTTCAAGGTACAAAAAGCAAGTATTAGAAAGGAGAGACCGCACCCTCAGTTAAGCTTTTATTGAGCCAAACAATTATACTAAAAATTAATAGCTGGTTGGGTCACTCAAAAGGATGATCTTGGCTGTAAGGCTGTCTCTGACCATGGTTTGCAGAGCACAGAGAAACAGTGTATGCTAGTCTGATTAATTCTCCAGGCTCATCTTGGGTGTTGGTGTTAACATTTGCTGCCTTCCATTTTTCTGGCAAAAGAAACATGCTATAGATGGTATAGATTGTGTAATTTCACAGAGTTGTCGGATTTGGAAGGGACCTCTTGAGATCATCTAGTCCAACTCTCCTGCTAAAGCAGGATTGCCCAGAGCACATCACTCAGGGCTGCAACCAAGTGAGGCTTGAGGGTTTATAGAGAAGGGGACTTCACAACCTCCCTGCTCTGGCACCCTCACCAGAAAGAAGTTTTTCCTCATCCTTGAATGGAACTTTCTATGTACCAGCTTGTGCCCATTGCCCCTCGTCCTGTCACTGGGAACCACTGAAAAGAGTCATAGAATGGTTAGAGTTGCAAGAGACCTTAAAGATCATCAGGTTCCACCCCCCTGCTATGGGCAGGGACATTTCCCACCAGACCAGGTTGCTCAAAGCCCCATCCAGCCTGGCCTTCCAGAGATGAGTCATCCACAACTTCTCTGGGCAACCTGTTCCAGTGCCACACCACCCTCACAGTAAAGAATCTCCCCTCTTCCAATTTAAAGCGGTTACCCCTTGTCCTGTCACTATAGTTCCTGACAAAGAGTCCCTCCCCATCTCTCCCGTAGGCCTCCTTCAAACATTGGAAGGCTGCTATAAGGTCTCCCCAGAGCCTTGTATTCTCCAAGCTAAACAAACCCAGCTCTCTCAGCCTGTCCAGCTGCAACCTCAAAGACATTTCATATTAGAGTTCCCAGTGTACCCCCAGCTGAAGGGATGTAGTCCTGACAATTCGCTACTACTCATTTATTTTATTGTTATAGTAGCCTTTTTACTGACATTTGTTCTGAATTCAGACTGTGCCTTCCTTGAATATGCAATCTCTCAGACTTATCTTTCTTAGGCAGAAACTTCAGCATAGGATATTTGTTAACCTCTTCTGCTCCGAAGTATTGTAACTACTTGTAATAGTGTTCTCTTTAAAATGTCCTGTGTGGAATGATATTTCTTCTATCTATACAAAACAACAGCACCGGTTGTACCAGGAAAGTCCCTCACCATCCAGCAGCAACGCTGAAATACCACATTCAGTTCATCTACGCGTGGCCAGCAAGTATCTTTACTGCCATCTCTGTTTTAGATCTTCTTTAGTTATATTATTGGATGGTATTTTACAACAGCAGCAACTAGTGTTACTTGTTCTCCGTATTAATAACTGCAATTAATTAATTTTTGTGGGAGCCTCTCAGACCTATCCCCGAAGCAGTGTTGGAGAGGAGGTTATAATTGCTCACTTTCTTCTGGTGTAGAAATCTATGCAGTCCTGATACTGGCTTTTGGGGATCACCTGGGGCAGTGGGACTAAAACAGCTGCAATAGTCAATTATTTCTGATAGAAAGAATGTCATTTGTAACAGGAGTAAAAAAAATGGTAGATTTGTCCTCTAAGCAAATTCTGACATTGTGGTTTCCCAACAAATTGTTATCCACCATAACAGGATCTGGTCCTCTTGCACGTAATGTGCAGAAACATACTCTTTGGAAAACTTATTCCTTTTTTATATTTCTGTCTGGTTACAACCCTTTCAGTAGTTAGCAGTTTCTTCAAAGGTGCTTGAAGGCAAGGCTTTGCATTAAATGAATACAGCAAGACTGGCATGTCTAGGAAGAGTGTCTGTGGAACAGGGTAGTTTTAGGAGTTGCAGATATCCAGAAGCTCTGATTTCTTACCATCAACCAAATAATAAAACCAGGATTTCCCCTAGGATTTCATAGCCTCTAAGCAGCCATTCTGACAAACAAAAGATCTCCACTGATGTTCTGTTGCTGGCAGTTCTGTTTAAGGAAGAAGGAACATATACTGAAAATATGAAAAGGCTACCAAGATTTAAGCAGAAACTAGTTATAACTTGGAGTTACACTTTGATGGCAAAATACAGCATTCTAATTAAAAACTCAATGCATGATTGTTATATAAAGCTCATGAAGACTTCATAGATTCATAGTTAAGTTTTTAACTTTTGCAATAAAAGCTTGTAAGGGCTCCACTGTGTGCAGTGGTACTTTATTTCCAATATATCTGTATAGAAGTACTGCTCAATGTTTACAAGGAAAAGGAGAATTTTTTCCTGGTATGCCTTGCAAGAGATGTATAAGGCATAATAAAAAGGGGTTGTGTTATAAAGGAATCTCCTTCACATTGGAGCCTAACATGTAATTATCCATTACAGAAATTAAAGTACAATTGCTGGACTGCATGTTTCAGTCCTCCTCTGTTACGCAACAATCACATTTGGTTTTTAATTGTTAATTTTATTCTGTCTTCTTTTAGCAAAACTATTGTATTTCTTGTTCTCATCATCCGATTTTGGGCTGGTTTCTACACTAAAGTATACATAATTTTTTCAAAAGTATAGTAACTGATAATTAGCATTTTTCTCTTCTGTGCAGTGTTATGAAGATTTAGGAAAATGGCAGAGCAAACCATGTTGTAAGATCAGACCTTTCCAAAAGTGATTTCTAAAGTGCAGCACTATTTTTGCATAGATTTTTTTCTTCTTCTTCAAGTGTTTCATTTCTAGGCTGCAGGAAGAGTAGCTGTGTTTTCATTATTCTTCAAAACTACTGTGTTTCTCAGTATTGCTGCTAAGTAATAATACCATTCTGAAATTGGGAGTTAATTCAGTATTAGTTTTTGTCAACCCGGAATGTCTTTGTATATTTAGAGAGGATAGGATGGAGAGAAGAAAGTAAGAATCAGGGAGGCAGAGAAGCAGACATTTCACTATCTTGAATTTTCTGTGACCAAACAAATGTTTTCTGAAGCAAAAAGCAAAGTCTGGCAAAATCCTTTGGAAAAAATAGTCTGATATTCAGTATATCCTGTGATTATTTCCCCACTGTGCTTTAATGGTGACTCCAAGTTTAAGACAAAAAGCAAAATATCCTATTTGTGATTTAATCTGAAAGGAGAAAAGCATGTGATTTAACATGACAGCATGATCTACTGGAGTGGCAAAATGCATACTAAGGAATTCATACTTTGATAAGCACAGGTATTTGTGCTTGTGTTGTTACAATAGAATAGTGCTAGGAAGAAGAGACCTGATCATATAAAAAATTTACATATAACAATCCCAGAGTTTGAATGCATACATGTTAATTCTTTACATAGTAAGTTACTTTTGTCCAAGCAGCAACATTTCTAGATGTTATAGATCATATTTTCCTTTGCTTCTTAATCTTATACGTTCAGTAGTGAATTATAGAATAAAAAATATTTTAGTACAAATAAAAGAACAATTTCCACCTATGACCCAACAGAATTCCTTCACAGAAAGCTTTTTTTAATAAAGGTTTTCAATAAAATGGTGTTCCAAACTTTATAGACATTTAGCAATTATTTGATAGGAGGTACATATTACTGGCTGTTAGAGCTGTTCAACAAAGCACTTGTCAGACTGAAATCTTCACACATCACGGACTCCTAATATCTTTAAAATGCATATTTACTATTGTAGTGTCTGTATTTACTAAATGAAATGTATTTCGTTAAAAGACAGAGTAAAGCATGATTACTGTTCATGTCAGTTTGACATCTTGTGATTTCTTATCACAGAAATTAGGCAGGTTACTATTTTGGAGCTATAGTCTGAGGTAGAAATTGTTCTACTGAGTCTAGAAAAAATACTGAGTGCTAGGGGCTGCCAAGTCATGTATCAAGAAAACCCTGTACCATTAATTGCCATTATGTAGTTCTCCATGGGTCTTTTACATGGGATATTGAATGCAACATGTATTCCAGAAAAAAATCCAGGAAGTGTAGTTAAAAGTTTGACTCTGTGTGTCTTTCACATGGATGTGGACAAAGCTGAAGGAAATTGTTACTGAAAATTGGAAACATGGAAAGAAATGGAAGGCTCCTCTTTCATTTGAAGGAATTTTATGGTTTGCAAAGAAACATCAACACTCACACGGAGGACAGGTGAGAAAAGGAAAAATGTAACTACAGGAACATTATGTTTGCTGTGCCCTATTCAATTCAAAAGTTATACATTTTAGGATGAAGTGAGCAAGAGTTAATGCCTTGCTGACAGGCTATATCTGCTTTGTGATATTTAATTACTTGAGCATGGTGCTGGCTAGGAATGTGTACATAGATGGTCCCAACAAACTCAACTCGACCTATTTTCAAGAATGTTTCCAGAACACCAGATATCCCCTCAGAAGGTGAGATGGTTTACTGTGTTTTTTCTCTCTTTAAGGTTAACAATAGGTTAGGCATGTTCCACATGACTGACTTAGTATTATTTTGGTGGGTTTTTTTCTATGCTGTACCAGTTTCTGACGCACAATTTTCCATTAGGGGTTTTTACACTCGCCCCTCTCGTTTGAATGTTGAACTCACTTTACAGAGACAATATCAAATGCATATGTATGCATTATTTATAAACCACAGCATTTGGTTTATAGCATCTAGAATCTAATGACAGGAATGAACACCCAGCTCTGCACAGGCAGCTTTGGATATAAGTTTTAATCAAGCATTTTTGCCAAACGTTGATTATCTGTTAATCAGCTCAAATAAACCTGAAGCGAAGTATCAGATGGCACATGAAAAGAGCTATTTTTGGTTTCAGAGACAGTCAACCTTAAGGTAGAATTCAAATTCCAGAGATGAGCTGCTAGAAGGCTTAACTGGAAAAATATTTTTACCTCTATGGGATTGAGTTTTTGCTACAAGCAATTAGGTTTTAGGTTTTTTTATTCCTTTTCCTTTACTCATAAGAAAATCCATGAATTGTCTAGTATGAGATTATGGAGAAAATGTAGCCAAATATACAAAACTGATGATCAAACTTTGTAAATCTGTCACAAATTGGATGGATGAATAGATTTACTTTTGCTCCTTTGTGTGTGATCCAGAGTTAATGTGGATCTTACCCAATTTCCCTCACAACTGGCAGGCTGATATACTTTTATTTCACTTTTGTTGTAATTGTGAAAGTGAAAATTATCACTGTATTCCACGGTGCTTTTCTCTAATGAAATTCAGAGTATAACTGGAAAAGCTTTATTTTGTACTAATGTATCTGAAATGAAATCTAAACCTAACTAGGTTGAACAGCAGATTGAAAGCTGTGCAAGAAAAAATAGTGTCTAGGAGATTATATGTAAATAATGTTTCCTGTGTCTCTTAACGCCAATAACTAAATTAAAAAACAGTAATCAGGAAAAAAAATAGAGAAAACCCTTTTGATTTCCAAAAGTGGCCAGGCTGGATGGGGCTTTGAGCAGCCTGGTCTGGTGGGAGGTGTCTCTGCCCATGGCAGGGTGGTGGAACTTGTTGATCTTTAAGGTTCCTTCCAACTCGAACCATTCTATGAATCTATGAAATCAGTATCTTAACACTCTCGTAGCCTTTGTCTCACCTACCCCTTAAAGTCAGATTCTATCTTAGACCACAAAACTTTTCCTTATGATGTATTTTCTCTAACAGAACTGTGGGTTTACTAAATTTCTTGTAAATTATGGAATACTTTTGGCAGTATAGTGATTTTGCACTGCAGATACGCTGTTTATCTACGTAACTTCTGCTTGTGTTTGGTCTGCTTCAAGAGTTTCAGTTAGCTTCCAAGTGAAAAGAAGGGAGAAAGCAAAACAAACCAAATAAAAAATCCTGAGCCATGAACAGTTTCAGCCCCAGTCCAGGTGATATTGCCAAATTGGCAGAACATGCACAATCTGTTATCTGTCAAGCTATTGCATTTGGTGAGCAGCAATTCAATGTTTACCATCTGTTTAAATCTTTTTCACATGTTGTGGTTATACTCGTTTCCTAGATAATTTTAAAATACGTTAACACAATGTTACTGACCTAATGTGCATTAGAATAAATTAATAGATGAATCCATATGGTTCTAGCCTAGGAAGTTTTTACAACTGTGTCCTTGACCCGTAGCATAGTTGGCAGTGGTTGATTGGGCAGATCTATTAGCCAGAGAGTCTTTTTACAGAAAAACTGTAGAACTGAAATGATCAACCTCTGCAGCTGTGTACCTAATAATTTTTGAGTGTATTCAGGTCAAATTCTAAAGAAATGTGTAGGCTGTATCTGCATCCCTGTGAACAGTTTATTTCTACGCACAATATCTTCTAAGGCATCATGTCATTCAAATTTCATCTGAGTCAAACTTTCTCAAAGCTCAAGAAAATTTTTCCTCTGTTGGGACTTTCTCTACCTAATCAGTGTAATGAGGATGTTCAAAGACTTCATCTGCTTTTAGAAATGTGGTTATAACTCTAAGCCTTAATTTTAAGCTTAGATGTGTTTAAATTTAAACCAGTTTTAATTCTGGTGACTATATGAATAAATAATATTGCCTTCCCAGCTGTTGATCTGACACATACACTGAGACTACTGGTCAACTGTGCAGCATGTGTTTCCATGGGCAACGGCTGAAGAAGCTCATATGAGTAAATGAAGAAAACAAGCCAAATGCAAAATCCTTTATGAACATCTGACTGCTGTCTTAAAACAGCTGTCTGAAGTGTCCTCATTGACTGTCAGGAAAAAGAGAAAAAAAAAATCAAAATCCCACATTCATGACCTGCACTTCACCTTTTACTTTGACTTTGAAATACAAGGGTTTTAGCTCTGGGTTTCATTATAGTATCATATCAATATTAAAAAAAAAAAAAAAAAACCAAAACAAAAACCAAAACACCCAAACCCCACAAAACTACAGCAGTTACATTTATCCGGTGTACCCCTTAAAGTACAATGTAACTAAAGCTGAAATGTCAAATCCCAAACTATATGACAGAAGTCCATGTGACATTTAAAAACTAAGCGTAATTACAGGTAATCTGGAGACCCTAAAGTAGATTAACAGTTCATGGAACTGAAACAAAAGCAGAAACCTTAACAGAAAATGTTGAAGTTGCTGTAGTTTTTCAGTATATCGGTTGGGAATATTGAGTAAACAAATCAAAGAATCAATGTGGAAATTATAAACTGATAATTTCATCAGTTTTGGGAGAAGATGTTACAAAGAGTTAGGACCCATAGCTTTTAGTTAGTTTTTAATGTTTTATTGCTTTTCTGTAGGCATGTGGCCTATATTAACGTTATTAATTAATTTCTATTTTTTTTCTATGTCTGATTGTTCCAGCCACAAGCCAATTATGAGTAAATCATGAGAACCATGGTATTCCATTCTGAAGACAGAAATTGCAGCATAGAAAGCCTCTGGGAATAGTGTCCATCTTCCCGTTCTGCAATATCATATTTTTTTTTGTGAAGTCCATGCTTCTTCCACTAATATTATTTGTGAGAAAGAAATAATCCTGTTAAAAGTCCCTAGTGTTTTCTTGGTTATAGAAAAGTTGTGTGGGTTTTTTAAAATTCTTTTGGTAAAATATTAGCACTTTGGTAAAATATTGAATGGAAGGTGAGCATAATATATAGCACAAATACTAGAAATTCTAAAACTGTTTGAACTAAGAAAATAATTTCCTTCTGTGACCTATCCCTGGTCCTTATTTATTTATTTATTGAATAACCTGTATTTTGCAGGCTCAGTAGTTTTCTCACCAGTGGCTTTCCTTCTGTAAGTAACTCTAGACACCCCAATCATTAAATTGGAGAAGCAGGTATACCAGCACTCGTGGGAGACTTGCCTGCCTCTTCCAGAGAGGTTGAAAAGTCACACACCTGACAACTGTGTGACTCCCTTCTCCAGAGGAGTCAGTCAGAACAAAGAAAATCACATGAAGAAGTATCAATTGCCTGTGATTGTATAAATAAAAAAGATGTACTACTGGCAGGACAGGTTGGCTGAATGTAGCTGTGTTTTGTCCTGTTGTTTAAATGCCAGGTCAGGTGTCATCCTCTCACGGGTGTGTTCTGAAGCAAGAAATCAGACATTGACACTATGAGTTTCTACTGCTTCATCTAAACTGTTTCCAGAGCTTGCTTTCCCTGAAGGCATAAGTATGGGAATCCACCCCTGAATGTGTCTGTGTTCTGGGACTGGATTGATTCAGCTTTCTCTTCAGATCCTTCCCAATCATTTTATTGCCACTAACTTGTTCTTTAAGTTCTATTGTGTTTTCAATTCTTTTCATTGTTACATCGATTGACCCCTTCAAGTATGTTCCCCCCGGCCTTGGTAGTCATATGTCCTGATACAATACTTCATAAAAAGGTAAGCAGAAAACTGTCAGCTAAGGGAAGCTGCAGTGTCTATATTTCTTTCTGAGCTCTTCATGAAAGAGCTTTACATGCATGTGCACATTTTTGTAAAGCACTGCCCCTACAGTGAGTACATTGCTAAGCTGACATAAGCCTGTGCAGCCACTCTAAGGTATCCAACAGGCAAGTCAGAGCCCTTTTTCCTGCTCCATCTGGCTTACCTGCCTTTCCAGACCATAGGAATAGTATCCTAAATATGTACGCAGATAAAATTTCTGGCCAGAGCAAAAAAGACAATGTCCCGAGTAACCCAAACACGTGCAGCTCTACTAAAAGAGGCACCGAACTGTCATGGGCTGTTCAACAGAATGTGAAAGTGAGTGACATTGAGATCTTTTCTGAAGTAATGGAATTGCAGTGTTATTTTAGCTCTCTGAGCCAATTACACATGTACATTACAAAGATGCTGTTTAAGGACCTTCTCTTGGTCCTCGACATGTCAGGGCCCAGTTCAGCTGCCAACTGAACTATCGACAGGCTTTAATTAGATATGCTCTACAGTTACCAGATGTTATTTTCCTCTTCCCATTATGAATGAGTGCATTGCAACAGCTTGCTCTTTCAGGTTTTTTTAGTTTATTGACTGTTTCTTGTTTTCATCAGATCTTTTGCTTGCCCCTACCAGACCTTGACTTCTTCTGTTTATTTACATATGTACACTCGGGGTGAAGGCAATGTGAATAATAAAAGTAAGTGCAGAAAGTGCTCACATTTCTTTGAATATTTCAAAACAGCTGACCACTTGTGCAATGCTTCAGGAGCAGAATTTTTTGACCTACAGCTTTAGAATTGAAGCTCTCTCCCAAAAGAATTAAAAGCTTCACAAACTAAAAATTTGCATATGAATTTTCACACAGAAGGCACAACTGTCATTCAACTGAAACCAATATATCATAGAAAAAAACTATTGAATTTTTATATAAGCCTTTGTCCTAGAAAAACGGGGCTGTTGCTAGGCTTGTGTTTCATAAAATCAGAGGACAATTTCATTTGGAAGGACCCTCTGAAGATAAAACTGGGCTGTTCAAAACTGTGCCAACTTCTTGAACAGGGTTGGTCAGGGCCCTTTTCCGTTAAGGTCTGAGTATCTCCAGACCCCTCTGGGCAGCCATCTCAGTGTCCAACCAGCCTCATACAGGACAGTATTTTCCTTACATGTGATCAGAATTTCCCTTGTTAGCACTTTCTTAGTTGTCTCTTATCCTTTATCTGCATGCTCCCAAGAAGAGTCAGCCTTCATCTTCTCACCAGCCACCCACTGGCCGGTGGGCATCTACTTTACTTTCTTTGCTTCAGGCTTAAAAAAAGCAGTGCTCTCATCTTCTCCTTAGATCAGTTTTGGAAATATCTCACCCAGCTTTGTGGACTGCTGTACATCCAGTTTACATCTGTTGTCCCTAGTTTCCCCCAGGACTACCCATCTTCTGCCATGAGCTGTACTTCACTTGTCACTGGCACCAGGGACCAGAGAGGCTGTTGAGCAGATGTGTCCAGGAAAGACCAAGACAAAAAAACTTACTGAGTACTTCAGCCTTTCCAAGTTCTTTGTCACTACATTCCCCACCCCATTTCATGCCCAAGTTTTCTCCTCGACTATACCATAGCTGTTTTTTAATTTGAGAACTGCTGTTTTAATGGCAATATGTAAGAAAAACAAGAGGCTGAGGTAGGGAACGACGGTTGATGATCCTGGACTCATGTTGTTTGGAAAGGGGGTGCTTTTACCTCTTACAGAACTGGGGGTAGGGAGGTGGGGGGTGGGGAGAGCAAGTTGAAAAATCCAAGCTGTGTTGCTCTTCATTCTCTCAAAGAAGTGAGGCAATGGGATCCGCTGTTTAGTCTGTGCACTGATAGTCAGTCACTGCAGCCTCATGGAAGCTCAGAATGAATTCAAGAACAGGTAACTGTTCTGTGTAAGGTCACAAACTGTGGAGTGTGGCTTAGAAAAAGCAACTGTTTTCTTTAAAACTGATTTTTTTTATGGGAGAAAACTTGCATGCTTAGTTAAACCACTACACTCCAAAGAAACACAGGGAAAGCTTTTGGTGCTGTTAAGTGAAAATAAAAAGC
This sequence comes from Nycticryphes semicollaris, assembly GCA_013400055.1. NCBI lineage: Eukaryota > Metazoa > Chordata > Aves > Charadriiformes > Rostratulidae > Nycticryphes > Nycticryphes semicollaris. The sequence continues at coordinate 141,041 of VXBJ01007579.1, forward strand.
AACTGCAGAAAACTGAGAGGGTGAAGAAGGAAGAGTTGGATTTGAAAAAGGAGAGGGACATACCCTGTAAGGCAGGGCACTGTTCCTAGAAAGAGAAAACTTTTTTAAAGTTGGAAATGAAAAAAGAATTTATGGCAAAGCAATTTGTTCCACTACTTTCTTCCACATTACGAACATGGCAAAAAAGCCTTGACTTTACACTATGATTTAACTCTTATAAAAGATAGCTCTATTTTATAAAGGCAAGTAATAATTAAAAAAAAAAAAAAAAAGAACCTTCCTGTTTGATTTAAAGAACTTATTTTGGGCATTGATTCTTACAGATACTGAAGGAGAGGATGAGTTCTTAGCCTTGCATATACTGAGAATGCCTTCTGAACAAAATTAGGAAAGCAAATATGAAGTAGAATTCCTATAATGAGTGGAAACAGCCAAACCATAGAAAACCAGCTTAGAAGCATTTCAGCCTGATGCTTGGAATTTGGACTGCAACTGGAAATTGGAATTTGGCCTTTAACAGCAATTCCTTTAACAATTCTGCATGCAAATCTTGTGGATCATTGCTTCAGGGGCGTGTTACTGATGTCACCAGTGAAACTTTCATCCTCATCTTCTAGTTTATATTTTGTTTACCGTATATGTAGATTTGTTTTGGCTTCCCCTTTATGCAAATTCCTTCTGCAGTGTCCTTTCACGATTGTGAAGTTGTGGATTTTCTGGCACTGAGATGTATATTCTCAGTTCCCCACATCATTTTCACTTTTTAATTCAATTCTTCTCCTGTTTAGGAGCATTATTGCCTTCGGCTTTGTGAGGCTGTGACATTTCAATGCAGGAAAGATAAATGTTACTAGCTCTGCTTTTGTTTTGCTTCCATGTGACACAGGAAAAGTCATTAGTTTAGAGAGGACTAGGACTCCCTCTGTGCTTGTGTGTCTCATGAGAGACTAATTCAGAGCATCCAAAGAATTTTCCTTCCAAGCTGCAGGTAATTTTGAGGCAGGTGATACTTCTTCAGCTCTCCTTGCAGACATCCTAATTCTTCCATAGGAAAGGAAGGCCAGCAAGTTTTCAGTCATAGGGCTCATCTCACAAGGCTTAGGGATGACCACAGAGATCAATTTTATGGTTAGAAATTAATAAAGATGTTGTAAATTGACTTTATGAACATTAAGTATGTTTTAAAACACTCTTGTGAAGTAGAAGCAGAGTTACTTATTTTTGATCTGAACACGGGAAGCACAGAGAAGTAGAATAGTTAGAATCAAGTTCCCCAAATGAAGATGATATTTAGAAAGCCAACCTTTTCATTTTATAAACAGCCCTGTTCATCCATACATTTCTATTTAGTTTGATGGAGGAAGAATCAATACTTAAATCTGTTTCTAACGTGAAGATTTATGAATTCTGACATGAATATAATATCTAGCATTCTTGTGTGTGTATACAAACCCAAGTTCTGTCCACTCCGATCTTTACTGCAGAAAGAGGGCAGTTCTCACAAAAATCAGAATTTTTCAAATGGTTTTGTTAGAGCCCATATTGAAAGGGTAAATCTGCAGTGCATAATCAGTTACCATTTATAACATTGGCCCTAAATGTCATATCTTCCACATACTTGCATCTTTGGGAACTCTTCTGTGTCAAGAAGTCCTCAGTTAGTTGTTCCACCATAGCTTTGCTAAATTACAGCTGCACTGATTTGTGCCACTTGAGCATCTGACTCTCACAAAACTTAAGAGATTTTTTAATTTCAAAAATAATTGGTTTAGGAACTGAAGCTTTTTGAGAAAATTATGCTAATCACTTGCACTCCATTCTTTCTAGAAGTATTATAGTTCATTTAAAAACTGAAGCTGCAACAGGTATTGTTGCAGTGGTCCTTGAATAATGTTTTGATAGCTAACAATTTGATTTAGCATTTGATCCTCACTCTGCCATTATCTGGCATCTGTTGTCTTTGTGGTTTTGCAGTGTTTTTAGTGTGTGTAAATTGCTGGGCTCAGCAATGCAGTTGCTGAGGACTGGCATTTTCAGCATTGGTTCTTTGCCCGAAGGCTCAGCAACACAAAATAAGAGCAGTCACAAGTTGGCCAGGTTCCACAAAGTTCAATCTGCAGCATTAAGAGTCTCTCTTAAATCTTCCAGTTTCCTGCTGTTTGAGATAAATAATTGGAGAAATGAGAAACCCTGAATCGAGATGATTTTGACAGGTAAGAAACGCTTACATCTTTGTGTTCAATTAAATATACTTCCCAGAACACAGTTAGTTTTCCAACCATCCTAAAAATACTTTAGTCCCTATGTTAAAGATGCCTTCTAACATGTCTGTATCCTGTAGGAAAAAGTTACCTAACAGATTTTTATGAGTGACTTTACTGTGTATTTACAAAGCTGCATCTGCTGTGTGAAATCACACTGCTATATGTTTACTCAACTGCACATCACACATTTGTATGCAGAGCTATGAATATCATGAACTACACAAGTAAGAAATTGCTACTTTCAGGAGAAATGCTGGCACTAATGACACAAGAGAAACTGCATTTCAAAAATCTGGCCATTATTTGAAGGAAAATTGTACCTTGGTACAAATTAGTTCATATGCACTAGTTAGAAACAGTGATGTAAATGTTCTTACTAATCCCCAGCACTGTTCACATTGTCCTGTTTCTTGTCTATTTTCTTAGCTTGGAGGTTACTTATTCCTCAGGCATTTCTGCTGTCAGACCAAAAGAGCTTCCAAACCTAACCACCACTTACAAATTTCTCTGACAAATGCCATTTCACTCCTGCTCACAGCACCAAAATCCTCCAATAATAAATTCATAGTGTCACAGCCTAGGAATTCAAGAGCATCTCTGTTCCCTGCCTTTCTCGATTCTACCTGGCTTTCTCACTGCGTCTTTACTTCTTGCCCTTGTCTGAGTTACTGCTCTGGAACACCATTCCTAATACACTGGTCTTTAAAGAGTTTTCTGTTAATTACTCCAACTGGACATAAGGTGGCTATTCAGTAGAACTTTCTGAACTACAGGAATATGATCTGGACTAATGAAAGCTTGATTCATGTTAGTAAAAACCTTCAGTAAATCCAAAGCTCAGGTTGCATTGCTGCTTACTGAGAGTTGCTTACAAAAATTTTTACGCTTCTTTACACCACCAAACCTCTTGTATAAGAAATAGTGTGACCAGCAGAAGTAGGGAGGTGATTGTCCCCCTGTACTCAGCACTGGTGAGGCCACACCTTGAGTATGGTGTCCAGTTCTGGGCACCTCAACACAAGAGAGATCTCAAGGTGCTGGAGCGAGTGCAGAGGAGGGCAACGAAGCTGGTGAAGGGCCTAGAGAATAAATCTTATGAAGAGCAATTGAAGGAGCTGGGACTGTTTAGTTTGAGGAAGAGGAGGCTGAGGTGAGACCTCATCGCTCTCTACAACTACTTGAAAGTACATTGTAGAGAAGTTTTTGCTGGTCTCTTCTCACAGGTAATTAGTGATAGAATGAGAGGGAAATGCTTCAAGCTGGAATAGGGTAGGTTTAGGCTGAATGTTAGGAAAGTATTTTTCCCAGCAAGAGTGGTCAGACACTGGAATAGGCTGCCTAGGGAGGTCATTGAGTCCCCATCTCTGAATGTGTTTCAGAGTCGTTTAGATGTGGTGTTGGGTCATATGGTGTAGGGGAGAGTTTTGTAGAGTAGAGCTGATGGTTGGACTCAATGATCCCAAGGGTCTTTTCCAACCTGAATGATTCTATGATTCTATTATTTTTATCTATACAATAACACAAGTGAAAGTACGCAAAAAAATGACATTTCAGGTGCCTATCTTGTGTTAGCAATCAAATCATTAGCAGATATTAGACTCAGATCTTTTCATCTCTTTTTGACATGCCCACTATCAAAACCTACCTGAATCCAAACTGGGGAAAAAAGCTTGGGGAAAAAAGCATGAAGCTATTCAAACATTCCCTCCCTTCCTCTCTCCCCTCCCTCCGCCCCCCGATCCTCGGCCAGGGTAGTTGGACTAGATGATTCCTAGAGGTCCTTTCCAACTCTGACAATTCCGTGATTCCAGGTTTCATGAAGTATCATAAGCTTGGTACTTATCTACTACTACTACATCTACTACTTGGTATCATAAGCTTTTCACAGCCTTGAACATGCACAATATATTTTTGAACAAGCTGTTGTACCTGCAATGCACAGGACAGTGCCATGCAGGGATTTTGCATGCATTCTGGTAGCAGGATAACTATGCAGTGGTAATTAGCTTGGCCTGAAAAGAGAACAACCGACATTGAATGATTACACCTGTCAAAATGTAATCATCTATGAGGATTGTGATGGCTTCTGTGACTTCTTTAGTAGCCTTTGTCGGCTGCATATAAATATTACTTAGAGAAAACACCATTCAAATTATGCTGCTGACAAGGTCGTTAGATACTTCATATTATGTTGTTTTGGAATTTTGGAGCAATCTTTCTTGCCTTATGATTCCAGCTGTACCACACTGAAAAGAAAAAAAAAGAAAAAAAAAACCAAGAAAAGAAAAAAGAGAGAAAAGAGAGAGAGAAGGAAAAAAAAGAAGACCTTTAAAACTATATAATAGCAAGCAGTTAGGAAATGGATTTATAAAAGAATTGGATTGAGCTAGTATATCATTCTAGAATAAATATCTACATCTGCTATTTGTTAATCTAAAGATTCATGACAGTGACTGAAATGGCAATTTTTAAAGACAAGTATAAACGTAGCTGTTTTTCACTAGGATTCTTCTTGTGCAGATTTCTGTTGACAATTTTTGAAAATCTGACTACATATTCATTTTTATTTGCAAAATACCAGAATTTCCTTAACTATTTTAATACAACTGTGGCTGTAGTTGTAATTGTACCACTAAATATTATGTACCAGACCAAGTTACATTATCCATAGAGAATAAAGGGAGAGGCAGGGAAGTAAACACAATATTTATTTCAGGTCTAGATGCCGTTAGGAAAAAATGAAAGCAGGCTGAGGCTGAGGAGAAACACAGTAGGAGTTTCAAACAAGTGAAATATTGCTGAAGAGTGGAAAAATAGAAACTGTTCTCAATGCCACAGGGTAGGACAGAGTAAAAAATGTGATAAAGCTAGATTTAAGCTAGATATTGGAAGGAACTTGTTAGCAAAATGACAAAGTCTTAGAAAAAACAATGGAAGGGAAAATCAAGAGACCATTTAGTCCATCCTGTTTGCCGTAATGAGTCAACTTTTCTTGCCTCTTTACAGGGAAATGTTTGGGTAGAGATTCAACCATCCTAGTGACTCACTATGCTTGGCTTTAGAAAGATTTCCCTAATGTGAAAACTGAGCATTTTTACCTTCGGTTTTAATTGAAGCATTTCCTTCCCTGATCCTATGGATTTAAAGACTGTCCCTGGTTCATGCAGCAAATTTTTTTCTCATACCCACCCTTTGTCATTTCAATCTCTTTTCTAGGTGAAATGACCCTGGTCCTTTCAGTCTCTCCTGGTGGGTCAAGCTTCCTAGTCCTTACAGCTTCTTCTAGTCTTAAATCTTCTTGCTGTCTTCCAATATTTCTTCAAGTTGTCCACAACTTTTTTTAGAATTAATATTCCTTCTAAGACCTTATGAAAGCTTAATAGAAGGATCAATTTATGTATCTTGATCATAGACAATCGACCCCACTGCCTACAGGGGATTTTAAAGGAAATAAAAATTAGATAAATATTTGTCAGAGATCAGCAGAGTGTAAATTTTTTTCTTCATTAAGGGAAGGGCTCTAACCCATTAAATTATCTTTCAGTTATATTTTCTATGATTCTGTGAACTTTGTGTACTTTGATTAACTGTGATTCCACAAAGGGTATCACAGTAACTGTAGCATTTATTGTCCACTATATGTAATTAAAAATTGCTTAAAAATTCTTTTTCATGTTAATAGTATGTGTAGGGACATTAAGTACAAGATCAGTGCAGATAAAATAAATGAGGAATTTGCTACCTTGATCTATTAAACTGATTTCCTTTTCTTGAGAACTGTGTTAGAAAGGAGAATGAAGTGGTAGCTATGAGTACTTCCCATACTATTCAAGATTCCTGATGTGCCAGACCCACATTTCTATTCTTGGGTTTGAATCAGAAGTTTCTTGTGAAGTGCAAGTTGTCTGTAGCAATTAACTGGAGTCTTTCCAGCATCAAGGACTCTATTTCTCATGTTCATCCACTTCTGCGCTTGAAATGAAATACCAAGTCAATAATCAGTGACATCTGACAAGAAAAATAACATATTTAACAGGGATTCAAGTCCACTCATTCCAGAAGTCTGGCTGCAGTGTGTTTTACATGAATGTAAAATGCTTCAGTCATTCTAGGCACCTAAACCTAAACACCTCCATCTTTAACAGCACCTGTTTTTCCTGTCACATATTTGTCCACGATCCCTGCTCCCTGCTGAAGCTGAGGTGTAGAGGGGGCTGAATGAGGAATAAGTAAAACCAGAATGTTTAAAATAAATTTCAAATTAAACAAAAAAACCCAACAAATAAACCCCAAACCAAACCAACCAACCAAAAAAAAAACCAAAACCAAAAAAAGTGGTTGTTGCTTTGCCTTAAAAAGCCAGGTAGACTTGATTTGAAGTCTCAGTTACACAAGACCCTAAAATTAAGCTGTAGAACAAGTAACTCTACAATGTTCTACACTCTGTCTGACACTGTATCATAAATTTCTCTTTATATTAAGCCTTTGCACTTGTTTTGTAATGTTCCCTGTAGAGCAGTTTTGCTTCTGAGTGTACTAAATGACAAAGGAAGGAATGCACGCAGGGATGACTTACATTGGCAATCTTTGAAGATTGAATGACTGTGTGTTTTGTTACATTCATAAACCATAATTCTCTTGTATGCCAATATTTATTTTTTGTGTGTCTAGGGATGGATTTCTGGTAAGAAAACTCCAACATTGTCTTGAATTTTTTTTTTTTTTTCATTCACAGATTTTATATAAAGAGTTTCAAATAAAACTGAATTTAGTAGAAATTAGTAGCTGTATAATTACATTTTTAATTTCCACAGAATTATTGTGGGTCAAAAAGAGTACAAGAGTCTCTCTTGCTAAAAGCCTTTGAGCTTCTTATTCTAAAAGGCTTATCTACAATTTATAAAAAAAGTTTACTTCCTTTGTTCACTACGTGGACCTGTCTAATGTTGCCAAAGGAAATAATGAGAAAATACCTTTGAATGACAAAAATTGTTCATGTAGTTAAATACCAAATTGACCTTTAATAAAGATTGTAAAGGAAATTATTTGTTTTATTTCTCCCGGAGGCAACATATATTTCTACTGCTCTAGAATGATATCTGCATTTACAGATTGCACCCATTCTTTCTGGAGAATGTCCTGATATTCAGCCCTTCTGCCAAACAGCAGAATAATAAATATTTTAAGTATTCATACAGGCAGTCTGAATGAGGTATCACTTTTGTAACAGTTCTAAGAAATAGTTCATGGCAAGAAAACAGTGCATAGCTCATCGCTGATTAAGTTGCCTTGGGTAAGTGAAGGTTTTCCTTAGCAATTAAAAAGTTTGAAGAGTAATTTCTCTACAACATTGTTCTACATATCCTTTTAAGCTCTCCTGTGACATTGCAGTCTAACTTTTCTGTAGTGTATTTCCTTCCTGAAATTTATTGGAATCTGAAATCACTGAAGTATAATAAATTATTACCTCTTTTCATACAACTTCAGTGTTTTGATGGCAAGCAAAAAGTTACTGAAAATGTCTGGGTTTGTGCTTAAGCTTGATTTTATGAGACAATGACTTAGGGGAACCTCAAGGCACATTTTTGAATGAATCTTACTCATTTCTGTGCAATTAGAGCAGTAAAATGTTTATTCTTTAGGCTACGTATTAATTCATATCACTATTCAGGTGAAGACTTTGTAACCATGGCAATTTTTGTCATATCTTTTTAATTCTTTTTCTTTAGGAAAAAAAAGTTAACTAGTAAGTTTTGGGTCTATTTTCTCTGTATAGCCATGCATTAAGGATGGAGGTTTTAGGATATTCTTAGATTTGTCTTTCTTCTAATTAGAAGGAAACTTACAAGATCTAGCAGAATGTGATTTTAATATGGAATCATTAATTTATGGCACTGCAAATGCTGCAATATGGAAAACATTTATAGATAACATAGAAACAAACATATAAACCACAAGTGTGCTCTTTATTGCTCTTGGCAGAGCTGTCGCTTGGAGCTTTATCAAAATAAATGGGATACTGTATGCCACCTTGCAGAGGAAAAGCTGAAACATAAGAAAACGTTCATATGGCCCTAAGCTAAACATATGGAGCCAAGGAATATTACAGGAATTGATGCACCTGACTATAAGTAGTATGGTACGTGCTCATTTTGAAAATATGTTATATTTAATTATGGTAGTACACGTTTTCTCCTGACCTTCACAGTTAGCTTAAGAACAATTAAAGCACCACAATAGAGATTTGCATGAAAATGAGCCCTTTGCCTAGTTTGGGGGAGAGAACCGCTGCTCTCTATAGTTGTTTTACAGCAGAGCAAGTAGATCTGATCCTGCTCTTGCTTTGCTCAGGTGAATGCAGTACAAAGGATTTGCATAAAACCAACAGTGTTGTTTCCACTCAAAAGGATGCTTCCCAGCTCCTAGGTCTAAAGAGGGAAGGTTGACTGAGCTCTGACTGTGTGTATGGCTCCCAGGCTCTCCTGCAGCCTGGCTCACATCCCAGGTATGAGGGGCCATCAGTGCAGAAACTGAAGGTCAGGTTTATCTGTCCCCAAAGGCTGAAGCAGCTATAAACTGTAGTAAGAGCGAGAAGATCTCCAATGTTTGGCTAGTAATGGTGTTTGGCGAGTAAATCCTTCTCAAAATACATAAGAATATGATGCTAACAGCATCGTGACAAAAAGGCTTGCCATTGGAGCTGGTTAGTCGCGAGCCTGAATAAAAATGCATTAAATACTTTTGTCGATGTGAAAAAAGTAGTTGGCATTGTCAGCCAGACTTCAAATAGGCACCTGTCCCTAACTAGAAATCTTGTCATCTCCATTCCAGAAGCCAAGAACTGTATGGAAATGAAAACTGAATGTTTTTACTGTTGCTCTGTGTATACCGCTGTCTGAGGAAATAGCTTAATTTTTTTATCCATTCTGTGAAATGAACTCAGGACTGATTCTGAGGTAACAATTTTAGTATTTCTCATGAATCGTGTTTGTTTCAAAAGTACATTTTTTACAGCCCCAAGGCTCAAGAAAACTACTAAGGCTACTGCTTGAAAAAAATGAAAGAAAAAGAGATAAAAAATAATTGAAGCTGAAAGCATATACTCAAACCAAGATAATAAATATTGGCACCAAATGATATAAACGGAGGCCTGTTTATAAACAGATAGAGCATCAGGTTTTCTTTTTATTTCAAATCACGGAGAACACTGGGGAATAGTGAGGAAGTGATTACCCATGTTTTAATAGTTTTATTTTTTTAAGCAGAATTTTGGGAACCTGACATACTGTAGAAGTCAGTACTTTCTGAAACACAGCTTGCTCAGTTTACAATTGTACGCGCTAACATGAATGGTAGGAAAGTAAAGTTTAAATGTGTTCTAAGTGCTGTATTGCTAGACGATCAGGTAAAAGGGGTTAAAACAAATGCTCTTGGGGAAGAGTTTCTTATTGTTTATGCCTTTTAGACTTGAAGACTTGGCAAACCTGCTGGGTAACTATGCCTGTTGCCTGGAAAATAGCTTTTTCCTTTCTATTAGTCTAGCTCAGACACTGATTTATTGAGCCAGAGAAGGATAAGGCAGCTTTAGCTCTTCCATTAACACCAGCTGGGGCCTACATCACATAATGTTGTGTGAATGCACAGCTTCATCCCATCACGTCCGAGCTGCAACAACCCCCAACCTCTGCCAGTAGTACCATAACTTTCTAGAAGTTATTTATGCTAGAAACTGCCTTGATTCTTTATTTGTCTCTTTATTTCTGTTCTCTGTGATGTTTTTTACTTTGATATTACACAATCGAATAGGCTAAAGTCAAGGAAACAAACTGAGGTAAGTGTAATACTGGCAAGAAACGATACAAATAGCCTACTTATCTGTGATACGCTAGGAAGTCTGAGAGAACAGATAAGAGAATAAATGCTTCACTTGCTTTGCTGAATCTTAAAAAGCCCACTATGGAAAACATCAGCAATAAATAAATAAGTAGTCAGTTCAGTGGCAAATGTGTTTAAGCATCTCTTTGCGCATTGGAATAACTGCATGTAATTCAAGACCTCTGTAGTTACTAACCATAGTATAATCCATCTCTACGTGACTTTTACACTGATATATTTTGACAGCTTTTCAGGTTATTATGCATACAGCTGTTGCAAAATATTCTCATTAATTTCAGCTTCTGAACACTGGATCCAATACTGCTTTTGTTGGTGAAACTCAGCCCATCTCCAGTGAACTTTTAAGTAACCCACATTAAAGTAACCCACTGACTGCTGTGTACTTATCCAACAGCTTTTGCATTTTTTTTTTTGTAAGCCTTTTGTTTCTTGGGCATTTTCTATTAAAGGGAAAACAGTTTTCTGTCCCCTTCTAGGAAGCAGATAATGACTTTCCTCCCTTTAAGTATTCGGGGCTTCTCTGGTCGTTTGTTCATCCTCAGCAGATCTAAGACCTGCTATTATAGGCCACTGTCTAAGGTTTTTTTCTTAACGGAAGGGATGATGTGTAATTTACCTTCTTGGCCTAAAAAGTGTAGTGGGAGAAAGAGCTGTTGTTTCTAAATGTTTTTCCTTAGCTGCGATGGTAGAAGTTCATGCTTATCAGGATATTAAGTAAAGAATCCTGTTGATTTGTCTTCAAAGATAAACTAGAAGAAAATCTCCCTCTCTTACCTCAGGGTGTTCCCTAGTTAAATTCTTTGAAAGCATTAAACACACCTAGGGTTGAAAGATGGAAGATGTCAGAGGAAACTTAATGTCTGCACTGCATTGAGGGCAGAGGTGGAGAGCAAATTTGCAGTATGTAATTTCTTCACTTTTGATAAGGCATGTTAAAGAAAATTTGCTGTAGAGTTATAGGCTGTTAGAGCATTTCCAGGCTTTTCACCCCAGACCTGCAGTAGGCGTACAGTTCTGTTTGTTATCTTGCAGATAAGAAGCCAGAAACAAATGCAGACATGAATAAAACAGCATTTATTTTTTCTCTTTGCAGTGGCTGCACATAAGATAAAGTAAGCTTTACGCTGTGGGAACTTATCTTGAGTGACATGATGCTTTTTATCTGCCACCGTATTATAAGGCCTCACACTATGTATTGTGAGCTGTTCTGCATTGTCCTCTTTGGTTTCTTTAAGCAGAACACTTGACATTGAACTTACTAAATTGTTAGGCTGCTAAGTTAGTCAAGGTAGGAAGTCCTACTGATTATAGCAGTATACAGTTGAGCGTTTTCAGGCTGTGTCTAGATGGTCTTGGTGGGCTCAGCAGCGAGGTCAAGTGATATGCAATGGCTTGTGTTTGTATTTTTAAGGTTATAAGAGACAATTTACATCCATAATATCTACCCTAGTCACAGCATTGCCGTTCTTATAAGCCATTTGATTGCTTTGTGCACCTTACCTGCTTTCATCCAGGGAAACTACCATCCTGCCTAAGAGTCACAAGCACTGGTGAGATCAGTGTACTTTTAAGCCCTTGGTACTGATGTTCGTGCTTGGTCCGGAGGTGATTTACACAGAGCCCTTGGTTGCTGGCAATGGATTTCCTCATGACATTTATAAGCCAAACACAAGTTTGCAGAGTCTCACTGTGGTCTGCCAAGCCCTTCAAAACTTGTGCGAAACCTCAAAGGAGCCTTTCATCACTAGTGGGTGCTGAGGGACAAGAAATGCCAGGAGGCCCCCTTTGCACAGTGGTACAGTGGGTGCATTCCCCCAGGCAAGTGCTTGGCTCCTAGATAGCCCTAAGGAAAGTCCATCCGCCGTCAGAGTCACTTTGCTTTTCCCCTAGAACAATGTCCTAAGAGTGAAGGAGCCAGCAGGATCTCAAAGGTCTCCTCACTGTTTCCCCCCAGACCTCCAGGAAGTCTTAAGTTTTTGTATTGTTGGTAGGAACTGAATTTCCACTGGGAAGTTTGTGCTTTTATCCCAAAGATACCCTGAGCACTTATGATAAATAACACTTAATAGCATGACAGCAAGCTTTCCCTCTTCTTTTTTCAATTTCCTTTAGTTACATTTCTCTGATCTCAGCATATGTTCATTCTCTCCACACAGAAATTTTAAATGGTTACCATATCTCTTAATAAGATGGAGCTAATCAGTCACGACAAAAGTCATTACAGTAAATGATAATGGGAAAAGCATTCATTTGAGTTCATTATGTCTCCTGGGGTACTCATTTAAAACCACTGAGACTAACCAGGAGCACAGTACAATTCGTGCCTCCTCCGTTTTCATGCTGAGCTCAGACTTCAGTGACACAAAATGGCTTATGAGCTTGAGATGAAAGGTAGAACGGTAAATGTCATGAGGAGTAAAGATTTGTAGGGCAGTATGATCATGTCCTTATTTGTTAGATTTTAAATTAACTTTATGCCTAGGTAGATGATGAGAGAGGTAGCTGAATTAACCTATCTCTGATGGCTTTCATCTGTGAGGTTATAGAAAGTGCTGCCATCTCTTTGGACATGGGTTCCAGATTGTTTATATCTTTAGAGACATCATTACAAAGTCTTGATTTCTTCACTCTCTGCTGGTGAATGGGTAAAAAGTATGTCATAAGGTGTGTGCTGTACTTTTTTAAGTATACCATAGCATGCCCCTTCTGCTGCATCAAGATGCCTGCCGTTGTGTTGTTGCTCTGAATGAGAGCGTGGTGATAAAGAATCAGTGGTCAAAAATAGCTATGGAGAAGAGATGCAGTCTCTTTGACCATGGTGATGCAGAGGTGGTGAAGCAGACTTGCCTCTTCTGTGTTTGGGAATCCAGTAAAGAGGTGCATTCAGAAAACACAGTAAAAGACACGTGTTCTCTGAATTTCATGTAACAGCCTAAATTAGTTGCTCAGAATTTCTCCTGTGCTGAAGCTGACTTCTCCATCTAAATCCATACTTTCAGACAGTGGGAGAGAGGTGAAGCAAGTGGTTGTGATTCCAGTCACAATATCTCAGTCACTCCCCACAAAACCATTGAAAAAACTATCATTTTGAGAAGCTTTGCTCTAAGAGGGGAGGTAAAGGGCTTGAGTGACAAATAGGCTTTACATGTTGACTTGGTTTAGAATTGTCTTCTTTTTTTCTCATGGGCCAAAAGAAAATTACCTGAATTTTTATGGGAATCAGTTGTAAAAGCATTCTTGCTTAATGTAGATGGATAGAACGAATCTGTGTTTTTAATAATAAAGGTAATGAATGATCGAGCACTTTTTCATATTTGAAGTCCTAGCTCTTTGAACTGAGAAATGAAACTGGCCACAAAGTTTCAACACTTATAAAGCTTAGAGTTTGAAGTCTCACAGTTGTCATTAAAGAATGCTGGTAAATAAATATTTGACTAAATTTAAATATTAAAAATTAAAAAAACCCAACCGAATTTGAAATCAATGTCTTGCAATGACAAAATAAAAATTAAAATTAAGGAAAAAAAAACAGAAGTAAAATGTAAATTTGTATTTGTTCTAATCATGTACATTTTTGTACATGATGTTCATGTACATGATTCCAAAAATTATGTTTTTGCAATAATTAAGTTTATATATTACTCACATATATTTGTAAAAAAAAAAATCCAAAGATTACTTTCCATAGCAGTGTCGCTATGTATGAAGCAGAGTCGCTTCAGTATGTTTTGTAAACTATTTAATCCAAAATAGAGTTTTAGAAAACAGTCACAGAAATCACAAAATGTTTTTCTGCATCTTATTTATGTTGTATATAAAGTGAAGTGTATTGACCTCAAGTAAAGCTCTCCCAGTCATTTGGGAATACATTCTTTAGCCGGAAATTTCTTATAATGTTCTATACTCAAAGCCAATTCAATTTTTGCAATCCCAGACCTATCACTAAATGTGTCCATGTAGGAGTGCTGAGATATTACATTGAGAAAAACATGAGTTTGCAATCAAAACAAATAAATTATTCATATTTCTGTAGTTTGGAAAGAAAATTGTTTTATTAACTGAACATACTGAGTTGTGTTTCTTGCTAGAAACAGTATTATATTATTTAATATGATTTGTGGAAAGAGTCTTACTTTTTTATATACTGATTGGGTATAATTTTCATCTCATAGTTGAGCAAATTTTAAAATTAGCTTAGTCTACCATAAAATACTTCTTTATGAAAAGAGAAAATGGTTTTCACTCTATGGTAATTTGAGGCTGCTTATTTTGGAGCCACGTTTGAAACCTCAATTCATACTGAGCAATAGTTACCCAGTGGGGCCACTTAATTAAGGACTACCCGCCTCAGAGCTCCAAAACTGAGACTTGTATTTATATCAAAATTCAAACAGAAATTAAGCAGTCCAGTAAGATCTCAAAGATGCTGGAAACTAGAAATGGTAGAAAATTTGTATTTGTTTATTCTTTGTTGACAAAATTCTTTGCCATATTAGCTGAGGCAAAGAATCAAAGCAGGTTTTGACAAGATTAACGCTGATCAGATGTTTGCTCATATCTTAGGTACGTGCTGGGTAATATATTTTGTTAAACAGGCATGAACTTCCCAGAGTGAAAAAAACAACTAATTAGGCTGGGGAAAGAAGATGTGGGACACATAAGCCATCCTTCTTCCTCAGAGGGTACCTTCGCCAGGTAATTCATACTTATGAAGGTCTGAATGCTAACATTAGGAATATTACAAATGAGTTCTATTAAAGTTTGTACCAGTTGTCATAATACTAATATACCAATTAGATCCTGTGAGGTGAAGTTTGGAACTGATACTTGCTCTTGCTCCTTAATGACTGTATCTGAAACTACCTCTTCTGCAGATGGTCTGTACAGTTGGAGTTTTTGTTCAGACTCTGACTCATAATTGTTGTAGCTTCCTTTGTCTGTCTCTCCTCCTTAATAACTAGGGAGTTGACCTAGTCTGGATGCCTTCATATTTCAGAAAAAGTTGGTAAATCAATCTTGTGCAAATCTTCATTCCTTGAAGTGAGATCATGGCACACCAGAAACCACGTTGCTTCACGTTTTAACTACTTGTGATTTTTAAGAGAGTTTTATTTATTCTCTATGCATTTGATGCACCATAATCTTTCTACCCTGGTGCATTCATCGACCTTCTTGCTTGGCTTCTCTACAACTTTTCTCCTCCCATTCTGCCTTTCCTTTTTCTGTGCCATGCAGTTTACCCAGCAAGAATGAATCTGAGTGTTGCCCTCTCTTTTGTCTCCTGCAGCACTGTGACTTACAGCTCTAAATCATGTATTTCTGGGCTTTTACAGTTCTGAGTTTAGAACTGGGCCATGTTACATTACGGAATTGAAAGAAAATTTGACAATGCTACTCAATGACCTGAAAAAAAAAAAAGGTAACACTGAAATACAAGTCAGATATACCATAAATACCAGAAAACACACAGGATTTAAAAATAAAATTAGAAAAGGTTGTTTTAATAATATAAAAATGAAGAAATAAAACCTGTTTGATGCCCGTGTTAACAGCCTGTAATACATACCAATATTGTCACGCT
This sequence comes from Nycticryphes semicollaris, assembly GCA_013400055.1. NCBI lineage: Eukaryota > Metazoa > Chordata > Aves > Charadriiformes > Rostratulidae > Nycticryphes > Nycticryphes semicollaris. The sequence goes on from VXBJ01007579.1 coordinate 156,782, forward strand.
GCTTAATATGAGGGATACCATGACGTGGAGATGGAAATTACTGTCTTTGATCTGTGAAATGGTTTTCAGCGCAAACATTGCACTAGACAGTGAATCTCATAACATTACATTTTCATTGTTGATTTCCAAGGAAATTTAGGCTCTATTGTTATTTTGATATTTGAATATTACAAGCAAAAGTGATTTTATATGCATATATCTTTGGATTGGAATGTCATGTCCCGTGAAGATGAACTTTTACTTGTATAATTCCATTATTTATTACTAATTTTGGTCATCTCAGGAATACAGACTTACCAATCAAATCAAATCATTGTGATAACTGAGGTGGTGATTTAAATGCCATAAAAGATATTTCTATTCACATGACATTTACTGTGCTTTCCACAGAGTTTTCCGAATTTCCTCTACAAGGTTTTAAATAAAGGAATAATTCCTTTGACCAGCAGAGAGCAGCAATGATATACTTTATAAGGACCGAACTGTGAGTCTGGCCTGCAAAATATTCTTGCAGTTCTAAACTGGCATGAAGGTGGCTAATATTGTGTATGGTTATCATGAACATATATTTATGGGAAAATTGTGTTAAAATGAAATCAACAATGGGCAAAATATACCCCCTTTTAATTGCATTCATTTATAGGACCTTTTAATTCAACATACTACCTGTTTAATTTTATATTCTTCTATATGAAAATTATGAAGATTTTTTACTTAGCTTGAAATATTTTTAAGTGGCCTTTATTCTTAATGGATGGTTGTGTTCATACTAATCTGAAAAATTGCTGTAGTGTTTCTTTGCTTTCATTGGATAGTGTCTATATTTGAATCCTTACAGTAATACTTTAGCCCCATAAAGGTCAACATGATTTTTTTTTATCACTGACTTACGTGAAGTCAAGTTTCACCATTCTTGTGACAGATAGATTAATGGTTCATTATAAAGAAATTAATGACATTGGGGTAAAAAAATTCTAACAGGGCTTATTTTGATTTTTTTCTGCTCTCTGATTGCAAGGATATTTGTGTAATTTTAGAGGCTCTGCATAGGAAGGATGAGAACCTCAGTTTTTCCTCTTCTAGAGTATCCTAAAAAATCCGTTGTACTAGTACCCTGTTTTGACTCTGTGGCTCTTGCATGCTTGGTTGTGTAGATGTCCTCTAGAACAGATGACAACCATTCTTCGTTAGCAGACTGTTTTATCTAACCCTGAAAATTAAAAAAAAATACAACAAAAAAACAAAAACCCTGCAATTTTGCGTCCCACTTCCTAGTGGAACTGGTTTGCAAAGTAGGAAAGAAGAAGCATTAATAATGCCACTATGCTGTCACTTTTGGAAACAAAGTGGGACTACTGTTGGATGACCCAGTGTTGTTTGTATGTTGTGCATATATTAGCATTTTAGTTCAACTCAGGACTGTGATTTAGGAGTGAATCTTCTGTTCTTCCTGCAACACAGAGCAGTATTAACAATCAGAGGAAATAGAACTAGAATATACATTCTAACCGTAAATGAGTAATCAGTTCTGGGAAACGCTGCATATAGTTCAGAGTAAAAACCCTATGAAATGTGTGAATATATATGTGTATGTAGGAAGAACATCCCCGTGGCACCAGGCATTCAGTTCCACCATACCACAGCCCCTCAGGGAAAGGGGTTTCATGCTGCTTCATGCTTCCAAATTTAAAAGCAGCTTGAGTGGCAGCTAGCATTTAACTGCTTGCACTGAATCACCGCTGTGCTATTACCTGAGTACTGGTGTACAGGAAGCTCTGAGCTCCAAACAAGAAATGCTGTTTGAATTTAGGTTACACTAGGCCTGGGCAATGTGGGAGAGTGAGCATTACGAATTTCTCATATTCTAAATCCAACAAGAATCACACTAGCTCTCCCCTTTTTTGGGTGAACTTAGATTACTTTGCTTCTGTGTTTTTTATTGCAAAGTAGGAGTAGTCATGTCACACAGATTTTTAAAAATGCATTTGGTCATGTTTATGTAGCATTGAGGTCTTATCATGATGAGCTCTGTAAAAAAGCTAACAAGGAAAATATTACTCTCTTCTGTCATAGCAGGTCTTGAATAGCATGCAGCAAATTAGTTGTGAGACCACAGACTGGATAAGCAAGGAGAAAGAAAGCACTAAAAGCTCTTCATTAAATGAGTACCATCCTTTCTGTAAATATAATGAAGAAAGGTCTTGAAGAAAAATAATGAAATCTTGTAATTAAAGATCGTATCAGCATTCATTCATACGCCCAAAGCACCTGATTTAGAGTTCTATGGGAAATTTAGTTTTGGCATCTCATGACATGAATGCATGATATTGCAACCTGAATAATGTTCTTTTAACAAATTGCTTTACTCCGGTGCACTCAAATTAAGAATGGAAGAGGTTTAATTTTGATTATAATTCTCAGCCTTTAATTATTTAATTTGATTTAATTATTGGGAGGAATATTAAAAATATTACAAGAACCATTTCATGAATCAGTTGTTCATCAATCTTAACTTGTTTCATTAAATTTAAAGATATTATTAACTAGCATTTCGACAATTATTGTCACAGCAGTATTTATGCTGAACCAATATTAGATTCTTACATTGTTAAGCCTAATACACTGACAAAATGAGATAGAGTCCCAGATGGGGAGAGGTTACTGCCTTTACAAGTAGCAAGGGTAAATTGTACAAAAGGAGACATTTAAAATTAAGGCTAAATGAAAAAATGCGGTGCATGCAAATACTGTGTTGATTCTGACAATGGATTTCCTTTTATTTAAGCAATTGTATTTCTGGGTGGCATGTTGTGCAGAAAGATGTAGCTATGCAGGATTTAAGGAAAAAAAAAAATTAACAGGGATGTGAAAAACAAATGTTGGATAAGGGGAGAAGAGTATAGTGGGCCACCGGACAGAGAATGAATGAGGGAATGGGCACAGCCCTAAACACAAAGAGAATGTCCTTAACGGGGAAGAAGTTATTCTTCAGCATCTTTTGCAAACTTAACTTTATATATGGTTCTGGCATTACTTTCCTGATCCTTCAAGCTTTGATTAATATTTGATTTCAAATTCATTGATAGAGAGTTTAAAAGTAAAATTAACTCAAAAGGAAACATTAAATTTAAATGCCCACGTTTTCTACAGTCAGCCCCCAGTGCAGGATTCTTCATGAAGATGTTTTTAAGTGCACACCTAGTGTGATATAAGGAACAATACAGATGAGGGGATGATTAAAGATGAAAGTACATTTTTTCACCTCACTTCTTGATTTGCTTGTTCCTCAGGCATTGTTTAAACAAATAGGGCTGTTGCCTGTTTCACTTCAGTTCCTGCTTTGCCTAGGGTGTCTGAGCTCTGGTGTTGATTTCTCCTACCTTTGCCTTGCTCCCCTGTACAGCCTCCACCTGATGATTATCTCGTGGAGACCTCACTAGTGTACGCTTAGTGCTGCTTTGAAAATCCGCCCCCTACCTTTCAGAGGGAACAACTTTGTTAATTATTTTTGCTGATTATTATTTTGACCAAATGAGCCAGTTGAGGAGATGATAGGCTGGGTGGGTGTAAGCAGAGATTGTTGCAGCCCTTTATGGGGTGGGTTAGTTGTTATGGATGAAATAAGAAATTGTGTGAGACCTAAAGTAAACCTTCTTCCTACCTGGTGTCAAGCCCCAACTACTCTGATGTCCCTGTCTTTCACTGATTTGTTTGCTTTTTCACCCAGGTGGACACTTTTGAGGCTTAGTCAGAAATGGAAATACCAAGTAACAATAAGAAGGTGTGTGCTTGCTTTCTGCTTGCAGATCCTCTGAAGCAATTGAAACATCTCACAGTTCTCTAGTGAGATTTTTGTACCTTTTTTTTTTTTCCTGACCTTGGAGGCCCCTGTGGTCTGAATACATGTCTGAACACGGTTTAAAGAAACTATGCGACATCCACATCTAGGTTCTGATAAATGAAGTCTAAGAAGACTGCCCTGAAAGTCAGAAATTCTGTTATCTTGGGTCAAGGATCAATATGCCATTTTGTAATTGGAATTTTTGCTAAAGACATTCTCAATTCATTTATCTCGGTTTTATTTAAAGGGACATAACATCAGTATCTCCATTGTCCGTGCAGGGACAGCATATTAGAAACAGAGTTTCTCTAATAATAATTAACAGCTTTTTCAAAGATTTACTAGAAAGAGAACTGTGAGGATAACCATAATAGTATCTATCTACTTGCTGAAACAAGATGCTTGTTATAATCCATATCTATATTACCTTTTATTGTATACAATTATGTTAGCTGTAATTAATGGTGGATCATACATTTCTTATTAATTATTCATTAATAAATATAGCTATAGTGTTGTAAGATGTTTGTATTTTTTGTATTCTCCATGGGATTGCCCACAAATATTGTTCTTTGTAGATTACATTTTGCATATATCTGGTGAGCTGTATATAAAAGAGTGCTATAATTATTTTCCTTTTGAATAACATCACTTATTCTTTCTAACACTCGTACTTTTTCTTAACCTGACCTCACAAACTAACTTTGATTTCTGTTTTTATTTCATGTTTTATTGCCTCTTTGCTGTTCTTCATAACACAGAAGAATGAGCAAACCACTGTGATTTACTTTAATCTTTAGCCTATTAAATATTGCACTTGAAGGTCAAATTTAAGCAGAGGCAAATCTATGCTTCTTTAATAAACTTTAATTCTACAAATAGAATGTGATTGAAACTAAATTGTAGTAGGATTTCATTTTAGAATTTCTTTATTCTTCGTTTGGTAAATATTGGTTGAGGGGAGGATAATGAGAATCTGAAGTTACTTGTTCCCCAGAGTACAGGCATCGTTTTCATATGGCTTTGTTAGAATGTTACAGGAAGATATCTGGTAAAAATAGTAAAACTATGAGCTTATTGCAGGAAAAGAAAAAGTCAGTGAAGGGTAACAGAAATTATTAGCAATATAGGGAAGGTCTTAGCGTAAAGCAAGATGAGAAGAAACCCATTCTTATCTCTAATTAAATTTCATAAAGGGAAACATTGCCTGGTTTAACTTGTTAAGTCAAGAATGTATTCCTTGCTAGAAAATCTGAATGGGAACTTTAAGTTTAATAAAAAAGGATTGGATGCAATTAGGTGGCTTGTACTATGTATTAAAACAAACCACAACATTGTAAGTGATAGTTCTGATTTAAAACTGTAGGGAAAAAAAAAAAAAGTTTAAACATTTTTTAAAGCAATTGCATCTTACAGATAGGATATAGGAATAAAGACTACATAAAAGTTCAGAGAAGGCTTTGAAAAACTTTTTAAACATTTCTAATATAATTATCTAGGAACATGTTTTCCAAGAGGGAGTATGCTAAAATTAAGTTTGCTGGGCTGTACCATGCATAAGTTAAGAAAAAAAAAACATTCTTTACTCAACTGTTTATTTCTTAATGTCAGATGACAGAGACAGCAGTAGGTATCCATTAGACCAATATTTCTGGGGAAAAAAATGCTGAAAGCAATTTTAAAGAAATTTAAGAGTAAAAGCATTATAGGAAACTTTAATGTAATGAAAAAAAGAAAAGTCCCCATTCCCCCCCCCCCATTACCCTTAAAATATAATAACTCTTATTTTAGGGGTGATAATTTATAGGAAAGAGTACAAACATTACCCTGAAGAAAAGATTTCCCTTTATGCTGTATGAAGCAGACAACATGGAGACCCAACAGGTGTCTTAGTGGACAGATGAAGGGCACCTGATTCCTAATTAGTTAAGACTTTTTCTGAGCTGCACCTGGGCTGTGAGTTGTGGTTCCTGGGGTTGTGATCTAGTTTCTTCAGTGATCTTGGCCCTACCTGCAGGGGAAAGGTTGGCTTCAGCAAGGTGGTGTGGAATTCAGAAGCAGAAAAATTGTTAAATCAGGGAAGGAAGGTGTCCTTCAGTATCAGAGGTGAGTGAAACTGATGGATTTGTCAGTCCATAGCTGATGAGATGGTTGGGCCGGAGGCTGGCTGGGTGGTAGTCAGTTGTCTGGAAAACGGGTGAGAAAGACTTGAATTTTTACTGACAGAGGAAAAGATGAGGCTCTAGATCTCTCAAAAGTAGTTGCTTAGCTAATATGTGGGAGCAGGATGGACTAAATCTCTTATGGGCAAGAAAAGTGTTTACTTCCTAAAGGAGAAGGTCACATGCATGTGGTTCAGCTATTTAGACTGCACCCCTGGGTGTGGGATGATGTAGAGTGCCTTGAGCCCTGAGGAAAGGCAGGATTGGAAATATTTTGCTCTTGGTGTTAGACTGTTTGGGTAAAGCTTAACTCAGCCTAGTGGACCTATCTAAACGTTCAGTATAGTACTCTGACTTTGCATGAGGTGTCTTGGTGGATGCACTCAAAAGGTATCTTGGTGGATACAAAGGCAACTGAATTTACCTCAAAAGGATTTAAAAACTTTGCCTTGGTCTCAAGGTGCAGCGGATGCTGTATATGAGAGGAACACGTGTTCAGGACTCAAGTTTGAAAGGAAATATTATCAGAAATTTAATCTAGAAAAATATGTTAGGTTATTGTGGCAGAGAAAATGTTTGGTGAAAAGGAAGCAAAGGTAGTGATCAAGAAGCAAAGCTATGTCCTGTATTGATGATGGAGCTGTGGGAAGGAGGAGGAATAATTCAGGCTGCTGCAGCTCTGTGTGCGAACTAGAAATTCTGCAAGAACTTATGTCTTTTCCTGACTTGTAGGGAAGTTTTTCTACTGTGCGCTAGTTGTGGAGGTGAAAACTCAAGTCTCCTTAATGGCATATACAAACTTAAATATGCCGTTTCAGTGTGTTAAAGTGTAAGAAAAATTTGTTTACATGTTCAGGCTGCTCTAATTAAATTTAAATCTGCTTAAGAAGGATTTAATTAGAGTAGAGCTAGCCTTCTGGAGGCATTTTAATATCTGTTTAAACTGGCTGTGTTGTTTTGGTTAGTACATAAATTTATACTTAAGCTATAAACAGATTATGTCTTTTTAAATTGTCATTTCAGCTGAGATATTACCTGGAGATAAGTATCCTCCTGTTACATTGTAACTGCTAAGTAAAAAGTAGATTAAAGTTACTGTTTCAGAAGACTTTTAAATACATTTCAGGGTATTATCAGTTTCAGAACTGTTATGTGTGACTGATCAGCTGGGAGAAGTCATTATATATCATGTTTAAGGATATCTTTTGTGATGGCATTGATGTAACTTATGTGAAACTTGTTTCAATCCTATGTGCAAAACTGGATTTAGACAATGAACAAGTTTTTAGGGATCTTCTACCTTGTGTCTAATGAAGCGCTAAAACTTGGTTTGCCAGAAGGCTTCTCAGACCAAAAAGCTCACCAAAAAGCTGGCAGTGGTTCGGAGATGGAAACCATCTGATGGAAAGAAGCAGAGTTCCTAGTATTGGCTATTAAATTGTGTATGAAAAGTTTTTTGCAAGCGAAAAAGTCTGGTTTGTGAAGAACTATATAAATGTTTTTAGCTCAGACTTTAAACAAGAGAAAAGTGGACTATTCGTGATGAGAGTGTTAGGGATGTGGCTAACCCATCATATGCTATGCTATTTATTCCATGTGGAGTTTTAGAGTCCTGTAAGAAGGTCTTGCTAGTAGCAAGGTGCATCTAGCTGTTTGAAAACCTCCAGAGGTGTGGTACATTCACAGCAAAAAGGAAAAAGAATGATAGTGTATTGTGGAATATGCTAAACTATACAGGATCTGGCAACTTGGGCTGGGGTATGAATTTGTGCTAGTTCATTGTCTCCTTGGAGCAAATTTCTCTCTTCTGTCATGTAATAAAAGCCTAAAAAGTACTTCTTTTCCACTTTGACTGGAAAATTGCTTTAAGATGAGACCTGCTTCTTTCTTTTTCTAAAGAATTCTTTGGCTTTCCTGATACACAGAGAATGATATATTGCAACTCAAACAATTAGTCCTGTCCTTGAAAGGATGATCAGTATTATCACATTCAACCTCAAATGGAATCAGAGACATTACAGTTCATCTGCCATTATTCTTACTCATTTCATATTCTCGTAGGGGATTTTTGTTGTTGTCTTCCCAGAACTATTTATTGATACTCCAGCCACATTAGTAAAATATTGAGCTATTTTAAAATGAGTAAAATGTCAGAAGTTCAATATTTTTTTGTGTAGGTCAGTGAAGGGTGTCGAGGTTCTGTAATTCAGTGCTCAGGTGCACAACTCTTCTCTCATTCTCCTTCACAATTAATGATTTCTCTGTTAATCACACAGAAAATGAATAAAAATACTTTAATACTAAGTGAAGTAAATATTGCACGGCATCACAACTTAACATTGGTTTTGGAGTGATATGGTGCCTTTAGGGAAAATCAGACAGCAGTCCTGCTGCATAAGGCTTAGAAAAATAGAGATGTTATGTCAGAACTTGGAAGGGCATATACCTACCGGTGGACTCTTATAGGAGGGCAATGCTGCATGTAGATGGGGAAGAGCAATGGTGCACTTCCTTCTGGGCTCCCAGTCTTTCCCTGGCTCAGCTGGTATCGGAGCTACAGCTGTACCTGTCTTCTGAATAAATCCACTTAATCCTCTTGGACAGGCACAGAGGGCTAATAATAATTTTGCTCTTTAGATTTGACTTTTTTTGGTCAAATACACACACATCCAACGTTCATTAAAAATTAATGTCTACAGAAGCAATACAGTGTTTTAAACTTTAAAAATGTAGAAATAAAGAAGAGTAGAAACAAGTATTTGCTACCATTGCAGAGATCTTAAAACTTACTAATTTTTATTTAACCTTTAATGAAGAATTACACACTGGCTTGGGCTGAAACAAATGGAGTCCTACAAAGTTTTATTGAGTTCTATAGAAATAATATAGAACCTATGTCAAGATACAATCTTTCTTTAGATTTGTGAGTCTATTAACTCCATGATTTCTTTTTTATCCAATATTTAACTTAATTACTTTTACTGCATACATTCACCATGCCCTAGTGCAAAGCCTGTGGATATAATGAATGGAAGAACTGACTTATTTTGTGACTTCTTATTCTCTGCTAGGGTGAGGTGTGTGTATCTCCAGAGAGAACAAGCTGCTGCTTATGGGTCATCCTTAAAACTGTTGCTTTATTTTAAGCCAGAATTCATAGCTGAAACTTACTTGCTCTCAGCATGGCTGTAGAATGAATATATATATGCACATATATATTATTATTGTTAACAATAATAATATGAAGTTTTTTCATCCAATTTATCTTGAAGTCTACCTTGCCACTGAAATTGAAGAGAATAGTAGTCCCTGTGAAGAGCAGCATGATAAAATATAAATAAAAATGCTTATGGCTCATTGATTCTCTTTTGAAGACAGCACTGACATAATACACATTGGAAATATAATATATTGCAATATATTTCTCTCATATATTGGAGACAAAGCTCAGATTCCCACATGAGACCAGAAGAATCTAGACTTTCTATATTACTGCCAAACTAGGATGCTATTTCTTTAATGTAGGGAACAAGATACACTTTTCTTGTAATCTATTCCTGCCTCTACCCCCCTCCCCATCAACCTAATTCTTCCAACTTTCTTGCAGTACCTCTCGGGTATAACTATACTTTGGTGTTAGAACATCAGAAGTGTTTGGCTGGACGAGTCAGTGTCAAGAAAGGCACTCTAATTTCACGGCTGTTGGGCAGTACTTACACAGATGAGTACCAAGAATGATAGCTGCCTTTTTAGAGTCTTCCATGCTCACAGTTCACCGTTTTCACTTAGGTTAGTTTGATTTAATAGCTTATGCTGTGGGTGGGTACCTAACCCAAGTCCCTTTTAGTGAAAGGTAAGCCAATTACTTCTCATACTGCCTTAGATGTAGAAACTTCATAATTGTTCATTCCTTTTGTAATGTCGTTTCAAGCACTTGAAAATTCTTCCCATATTAGTTGGAGGAAGGGGAGGCTGAGGGGAAACCTCATCCCTCTCTACAACTACTTGAAAGGACATTGTGGAGAGGTTGGTGCTGGTCTCTTCTCACAGGTGATTAGTGATAGAACGAGAGGGAATGGCTTCAAGGTGCAACAGGGTAGGTTTAGGCTGAATATTCTTTCTTAGGAAAGAATTTTTCCCAGAAAGAGTGGTCAGGCACTGAATAGGCTGCCCAGGGAGGGGGTTGAGTCCCCATCCCTGAATGTATTTAAGAGTCGTTTAGATGTGGTGTTGGGGGATTTGGTGTAGGGGAGGACTTTGTAGAGTAGGGCTGATGGTTGGACTTGATCCCAAGGGTCTCTTCCAACCTGAATGATTCTATGATTCTCTCTTTTCCCTTTTGCTCTCCATAAGCTCAGCCCTTCCTCTCAGATTGCAGTTTCTAAGCTCATTGATTTCTCTTGCCTTACTTTCAGCTTGGTATAATTTTAATTTTAAAAGTACTCCACTGGAGGATTGTACTGCAGCTCATCAGTCAACAGAGTAAGAACAGTTTACATAATGTATAGTTTCATCTAGTTATCAGAACCTTTGCGGTGCTGCTGCTCAGCCATTTATTTCACAATCTTTTTCCATTAAAAATGTGATCTGCTTTTGGAGAAATGTTATTGACAATCTGCATTTGAAATGTTAAGTATAAATCTGACCTGGGAAACGCTGAAGAGAGTGAAATAAAAGATTTTAAGAATATTTTTGTTTTCAAAGTTTTGGAACTTTCCAAGATACTGTTAAACATCTCATTTTTATATAGGTATATATATTTGTAAAAATTAAAGCAAATTAGAAAAATAAAATTGAACATCACATGGCCAATACTAATATAGTCTGAGGAAAAAATCATCCTAAATTATAGCAATAAATCCATCAGGTTAATAAGGTAATGGTTAGTTTCATTTTCATTTATTTTTATTGTTCTCTTCTATGTATTTGCAAACTATTCAAGTAAGAATTTGTGCTAAAATGACATAGAATGTAGTTATACTCTTATTTATGAGGTTTGTTGTGCTTATTTCCAGGGGATTATTTAGGTATTATTGGTGGCTGTACTGACTTGTTTCTTAGAATCAGCATAGAATCACAGAGTGGTTCGGGTTGGAAGGGACCTTAAAGATCATCCAGGTCCTACCCCCCTGCCATGGGCAGGGACACCTCCCACTAGACCAGGTTGCTCCAAGTCCCATCCAGCCTGGCCTTGAACACCACCTCCAGGGATGGGGCAACCACAGCTTCTCTGGGCAACCTGTTCCTGTGTCTCATCACCCTCACAGGAAAGAATATTCTTCCAAATCCAAATTTCCTTTCTTTCAGTTTAAAACCATTGCCCTTGTCCTGTTACTGCACTCCACAGGGAGTGCTGTGAGTCACTTCACACTACCTGAACTGATGCCAGACCCCAGCATGGCAATGTGCTGTGAGGAGCAAGGCTGTGCAGGCGCTATGGCTGTGGGCCAGTCTGTCAGCTCACCATTAACCAATCCTTCCTTTCCCCTCTGTTTCTGGCCCTGTAATCCCATTGATTGTTTTCTTGCTTGTTCCATTCCTTATCTGTGCATGTACTAAACCCAGTTCAGAAAACCACCTCGGCATAGAATATTAATTTGGGTATTTTTCTCCCCCTCACCTTCATGCTGATGGTTAAATAAGTTTGCTGTGCAATCAGGCACGTACCGGAGCTAATAACAGAGAGCAGGCAGGGTCACACGGTGAGAAGAGGGGGAGGAATAGCATTACCCTTTTTGCAGCAGTGAACAACTTAATCAGCTCTTTTACATTGTAGAGACTCTAATTAGCGCCTTGAGTTTAGATGTCAAGTTTGTCATGACAACTAAGCTGGGCACTCTTAATACTATCCTATAGATTACTAGGGTATTTTTTTTTCTGTCTTATTTTTGACTCGGCACATCTACCCCTGACTATAAGGAGAGTGGCTTTTGCATTTTGAAAATTGCGTAACCTTTCAAAATACTTTTGTTTCAAAAGACAGTACCAAGGAAGGAGATCAGATTAGAAAGATGGAGTCATAAACCCAGTGGAAGCTGGCTGTTTTCCCACTGTTCTGCTCTGTAAGAAATTTGGAGCTAGTAACAGAGATTGTCTGCAAATATGCAAATTTGGTGGGAAGCATAAGGAAGTAGTTAACAAGGTTCGGCTGAGATTATAAATATTATCTAACTGCAAGTGTTAGCTGTATTTTCCTCAAGTGGATGCTAGTTTTCCTAGGTAACTAAACTGTATCTTTTCTGCTTTTTTAAATCAGACTTGCAGGTATCTTTGAAATTGCATTTTGAATTGTTCTGTACCAGCATCACGAACAATAGGCTATTTATTATAGGAATTTAAAAATAAACTTATTTCCTACTGCTTTTCTTTTTTTATTTAAGGATATCATGAATAAAATTGTTGTCGGTTCCTATTATATGCTGCATAATGTGGTGTTGTAAAAGTGCTTACATTATCAAGAGTTCCAATACAGTGATAAATGAGATGCCACCTCATTTCAGTAGATTTAGCACAGGTAATAAATTTGTAGAGAGAAAATTTCAAAGAAAATTACTTTTATTGTAAATAAACCGAAAAAATATAACCTCTTTAAACTGCCTGTCAGCAGTTCAGGATTTACTCGGATTTTGTAAGTTATTTCTTCTTGTGCTGCCTTTTATCAAGCCCTTTGAAAGGAACTTACAGTTCGAAAGTAGCTGTGTCGGCTTTCTGATGTGCATTATTACAGTGTTCAGCAGTGGGATGAATAGATCAAATTCCTGTCAATAATTCTCAAATTTCCAATTGAATATAAGTCGATATGAGTTTTGCTCACTTATTTATTGGGGCAGCCCATTATGAGGTTAGTAAAAGAAATTTCTCAATTTTTCCTTCTGAGTTTTTCTGTAACATTTACCACCTTATTGTGAAGGTGTAATTAGTCGAAATGGGTGATCAAATACATCTTTCAGTCCTGGTTTTAGCTTTGCTTTGATTTAGGAATATTGGGGCTGTTATAGGGGGTTAATGTCAAAGATTCCTCTCTGTATCCAGTCTTTGTGAGTGGGCCTGATGGTAGTCAAGGAAGGTGAAAGAACACAAAAGTTGTGATATTGGCACTTCCCCAGTCTTCCAGTCCCAAACAATGTGTGTCGTGGAGACTTCTAAAGTCAGAAGGCATCACCTCTCTGCATGTAATATGTCTGGGGGATCTTTTGCTTACGTTCTTTGTCTTCTGACTTTTTAATCTGTGTGATTGTCTCTTGGCAAGGAGTTCCACAACATAACTAATGGCTGAAGTACAGCTCTCTGTTTTGAACTTCTTACCAGTTTAGCACACAAAGCTTCATAACCAGTTTTGCAGACTTCACTGCTCGTCATGCGTACTGAAAATATAAGTGGTTTGTATTTGAAATGCATGTAGAAACATTTAAAATTGTAGATGTTTTGCTTGACAAAGCCACACAGGAAACTTGTTTTCACTGTGGATTTTAACGTTTTGTCATTTTTTATTCGGTTTTATATTTAAAAAAAACCTAAACACTGCTGCCAGTGACAAAGTTTTCAATCCAGTCTGTTCTCCAGTGGGAAGGATGTTCATGTGGAAAATATCTAGAAGCACTACACTTCAAACTTGTGCTAATAAGTACTTTTTAACAAAAGCTTCGTTCTAACCACCAGGAGTGTAAATCCACTGTCAATTTCTGTTGAAAACTCTACTATAAATTGTTCTTGGCTCTGACAAGTGTTGTAATCACCATAATGAAATCTAAGTTTTAGGCATATATTACTCCTTTGAAGGATGTATGAACAGTCTGTTAACAACATTAAAAACTAAGCTTGCTCACTAGGGGGTTGCAAACCGCCAAAGACATTATTCCTTTAAAACTATGCTTAGAAGTCTTTGTTCTGACAGTTCTTTATTTTTCTAACAAACAAACAAGATTTTAAGGAAAAGCTAACAGTTTCAAATACCGCCTTCTGAGTCTCCAAATGTTTTCCATAGCTTAGACATTTTTTACATCAGAATGAAAAGAATCTATTTCACGTTCTGAGAAAATGTCTAGAATGGGTTTTGTTTGGTTTGGTTTTGTTTTGTTTTGGGGTTTTTTTTATGAAGTCAAAATCATTGCAGACTATGCAAGCAGTAAGCTGATAAAGCAAAGATATCCTGCAACTTGAAAAATGAAGTAAAAGAATCTAGGAATTGATTTCCTATGTATTTCTTTTTTTACTGAAGATTCTAACTCCTGCTTTGCAGATACTCTGCAAAATGTCTTCAGGGCTACCCCTTGGGAAGGACACCCTTTTGTGTCATGGCTGTGTGACTGGGTAGCAAGTCTGATGTGACATCTAGTCTATCATTCTGCTTTTTTCTTTTTTTTTAATCCTTTCACTGTTTCCTTTTGTTTTCTATAAAGTTTGTTTGGTTTTTTTTAATAATCTGCATACATTTCTCACCCTGACTGAATGTTACAGGGTTACATGTGGTAGAGTTAGAGGTAGCTGAGTTTGACCTATGCAGCTGTGCTGCCAAAAGTCATCACCGTGGAATCTGTGATGCTGGAAAAACTCTTTCACTTGGGAAGTGAACTGTGATTGGGATTGCCTGCTCTGGCAGAACTGAAGCTCTGCAGCTGCCCTGCTACAGCTGGATTAGCAGTGCTTTGTCCGTGCTGTGCATTGTACTGCTGCAGGAGTGAAACAGTCCTGGTAGGTCACATAAGACATCTAAAAGATCTGCAGGTTTAGGCTGAACATTAGGAAAGAATTTTTCCCAGAAAGAGTGATCAGACACTGCAATAGGCTGCCCAGGGAGGTGGTTGAGTCCCCATCCTTGAGTGTGTTTCAGAGTCGTTTAGATGTGGTGATGGGGGATCTGGTGTAGGGGAGAACTTTGTAGAGTAGGGCTGATGGTTGGACTCGATGATCCCAAGGCTCTTTTCCAACCTGAATGATTCTGTGATTCTAGATTGTAAACTCTTTGCACCATGCCCACCTCTCTCCTTTCTCTTCTTGCATAAACATACACTTTTCCCCCTTCAATAATCCCTGTAACCTTTGAGTTACCTACTACTGCCCCTAATGCTCTTGAGAACAAGGAATAATTGCTGCAAAAGCTGAGAACATGAACTAAAGGAAATGGTATCTTATGACAACAGTCTGCTTGCTGAAATACTACTTTGACCAGGAACGGACAGTAGAAAAATGGTGTCCTTACCCAGAATAACCTGTTTTATGTTGTGACAAATTTAAATGTAGATGATACCCTCTATCTATTTGTCTGTTTCCCCAGATTTTTTTTTTTTTTTTTTCTCATTCTTTACAAAACCCAGACAGGTCTCAGTAGCCACTGCATGAAATTTTTGCAACATTCAGGAACCCACTGAGGAAAAAATACATAGTGCTCCTACTGCCTTAACCCTTGTGGTTATTCCAGAACTCCTGTAGCTTCTGCATGCCAGGACGGTGGTCCATCAAGGGTATTGCATAGTTCGTTTAGTGTTGGCTGGGGTTTTTTTAATTGTTATGCAAGAGAGTGTCTTCCATGTTACAACCAACTATGGAAATATAGCACGCAATTTATGTTGTACCTTGAATACCTCTCAGAAACTTCACAACTGACATCTGAGAGTCATTAATTGCCATCAAGGTTAAAGAAGGATTACTGGAATTTGACATACTGGACTGAAAGAGTAGATTAAACCTCATCCCAGGCGAGGTCAAGGTCCTTGTACGTGCTTAGTGTTGCAGTGTACAAGGGGAGGCAAGAAGAGAATACTCACCCCTGAGCAGAAATTTGAGGAGGAATTGCTGAGCTGGAATAGCTGTTTTTGGTGCTTTAAGACCAGCTAAGTTGATTTCACTGTTTACTCTGGGAAACATCCCTTGAGCAAAAGAACCAGAAGAACTGTTTGGATTCTTTACCACTTAGGTCAGGATTACTGTTCTGGCTAGAATAGCAGCTGGGATTTTAGATTAAAGGAAATAATGCTTCAGTTTTCTGATACTGAATTAACATTATGTAATTCTTTCTTCTGTTGACCCCAAGATTGATTTATAATGTGTTGCGTTAATTTGGGATGTAAAATAATAATTTTTTAATACATCGATTTATCAAGTAATTCTCCTATTGTGACCTTTATTATCGAATTTAATTGAGTTTGTAGTATTTTTTATAGTAGCTTTTTTAATGTTGGTATTTGCTCACTCATTAGTTTTCAGAAAATCCATTAAAATAAAACAGATTTATTATTACTGGTTGCAAAATAGGTCAGTAACGTCAAAAATGTAAAACAGTATTTTCAAGAAACTTCTCATCTGCCACAGAGGCTTTGTGCGTGGAGATTTTAATAAGGAAAAAAAAAAAAAAAACCCAAAACCTCACTTTAAGCCCCTTTCTGTTTCTAAATAGGATATTTTTAGCTTAACTGATGTTAAGGCTATAGGAACATCATATATACTGTCGGTTGTAAATTCTGGTGTGTTATATGTAAAAAATCTCAGAATTCATAACTAATTATTTTCAATTATTTAAATAGTTGATCCTCAGCTGATTAATGTGAAATAATAAAGACTTCCTAAGGCTGTGATTTTTAGTTTACCTGCCTCTTCCCTGTCCTTGTGTCACTATTTTATCGACTTATTTGAAGTATTGAAGAGATTAGCGAGGCATCATTTTTTTACATCACAGAGATCCTAGTTTGACCTTATTCAGAGATTATTATGTCTTCCTACCTCTACACAGCACACTCCATAAAATTTCCCTTGCAAGTCTTGTATGCTTTGTCTTCAAGCTTATTGACTCAACTTCAGTAAGAACTCCTTAAGGTAAAAGATTTCTCCTTGCTTTTATTTTTTAAATTTACCAATTGCTTGCCTTTCTTTGTTTTTCCTTTTTTTTTTTTTTTTTTTTTTTTTTTTTTTTTTGTGGGAAAGAACAATCTTTCTTAAAATGTTTGAATATGTAGCCAAAATACTTTCTACTCTGCCTTGACTTTCCCATACTGTAGTTTCTATGATATTTTAATATTTTCTGCTTGATGATAAGCTCAGTTAACTAATGAAAAAATATGTATGAACATCTTATGAGTCACTGTCAAGCTCATGCAATATTGATGGTCTTCTAAGCTTTTTGGAACGATGCAATCAGAATAAGATTTTAGAAATAATTTATTTTACAGGTATTTATTCAAAAACTGTCTGAATCATGGTGTTTATATTAATAAAAATGACACAAGGAATAAAATCAACTTGTTTATCAAAATCCATAGTTCCTAATGTTGCAGTTGTTACAGATTGATGTGTTTACTTACTGGAACTTGCTCCTAAATGGGGAAACATCACCCTCCAGCTTCTTTGTCATCCATTCTTTGTCATCCATTCTTTGTCATCCATTCTTTGTCATCCATTCTTTGTCATCCATTTTCATATATGATGCTGGGACAAATATCTGAATTATGGGATATTGTAGATGGTGTATATATGGTGACAAAACTTGTGCAGTATAATACAGTACCTCCAAATACAATTTAACATGGAAGTTGAAAAATGGCGGGGGAGGAGAGTGTGGTGGGTGATACTACACTTCAACTTTTAATAATGTAATATTTTGTCTGATTCTTCTTTTCTCCATGTAAATGGATAGTGTCTATTAAAAATATATCTGATTCTGCTAGCCCATGCTTCCCAGTTTTGACAAACCATATGAAAACCTGTAAGAAAAATACCTTTTCTTTTTTTCCCTTATTCCACAAAATTAGGAGTGCGTAGCCGCATCAGACTTTGTTCATGCAGTTGACTGGCTACAAAACAAGGGGAAAGGGAAGGAATAGAAAAGCAAAGAATACCCCCTCCCCCCACCATCATCCTGGATATGACTAATCAGATTAGGTAAAAAAAACAAACATAAACTAAAAATCAATACTATCAGATTTTGAGAACAAATTTAGACTACTTTATATGTATTCTGTCACTTCTTATACGTAAAAATATTTTTTTCTTACATTTCTTATTATCCTTATCTTGCAGTTTTAGTCTCTTTAGTGTATTTCTTCTGGGTTTGTTTCTGTGTTTCTCTTTCAGTGTTTCCCCTAAAATATTTTGTTGTAGTCTCCAGTCTCTGAATACAATATTTCCAACTTCTGGATGCTTAATCAGCAAATTAAATACCCTCTCTTTTCTGTCCTA
This sequence comes from Nycticryphes semicollaris, assembly GCA_013400055.1. Taxonomy (NCBI): domain Eukaryota; kingdom Metazoa; phylum Chordata; class Aves; order Charadriiformes; family Rostratulidae; genus Nycticryphes; species Nycticryphes semicollaris. The sequence continues at coordinate 174,953 of VXBJ01007579.1, forward strand.
CATGTATGTTTTTAGCTGTGATCATGCATTAAACACTTTTTTTTCACCTCTGTTTTCCTGTAAGTTTCCTGGTGGCCATTTTCTTAGTCTCTACTTTCTGACTGCAGTTTACTTGCAGAACTATTTTGTTTCTCGGGGGAAAAGTTTCAGCTTGTGTCTTCTGTGTGCCATCATATCCTGACAATCTAACTAGTTGCTTTGCTATCAGTCCAAAGAGTGTGTACAGTGCCCAAATCAGTTGGAGGAGTAGTAGATACTGCAAAATGATGATTATTCGTTAATTACTGTCAAAGTCATTTTTCTCTCATTGTCATTTAAAAAAAAAAATCCAGATTTTTTTTTTGCCTTAACTAATACTGGTTTGTTTTTCTCGATTATTAGGTAAAAGTGCATTATAACTAAAATTATAGTGCAAATTTCAAAGGAGGAGCTGCTTTATAGAACAAGTCTTTTTTTTTTCCTACATAAGTGTCAGAATTTTCCATTCTGAAGATGCAGTTCTAAAGTTTTGTAGTTCTCACTTTCATCTCCTGTTTAGAGTATTATTTAAATCTGCTGAAATTATTAGATCAGGATGAGATGAAGTTTTAACCTCTTACTCTATTAAGAATGAAAAGAATAATAGTTCTTATTTCCTGGAGTTTCCTTGTGGCATAATATGTACAAATCTGATCTACTTATCAGTTTGTTACAGATACTACTGAAGATACAGGTTTTGAGAGAGGGCCTTTATCGGAAGAGAGATTGACGAACCTGTTCAAATGGGGAGTAGACAGATGGAGAAAGTGCAGCAAGGAAAAAATATACCAAAGAGAGAAAAGTAGTTAATTGGCCAAGATGGGTTTCAAAACTGAGTGAAGATAGTAGGTGAGATGATAGCCTGGTAAATACAGCATTAACTAGGTCGTAAATGCCATTGTTAAAGTAAATTCAGAATTCTTGTATAATGAGTCAACAACAGAAGGTAACTGGTTAATTTTAGGTAGATTCCAAAGTGTATAAAAATAAAGTTAATAAGGATTTTTCTTTAAAAAAGCTGCAGATAAAAGCTCAAATCTCTGTTCTGAAGTCTTGCCAACAGCTGCTCTTTAACCACGAACCAAAGTACACTGGTCATAGGTATGAAGTACTGGATGCAAAGCCACTTTGACTTTGGTCAAATCTTAGATCCCTACCTTGATGTTATACCAGTCCTATGTACCAGGAAATCAGAGATAACTTTTCAAAGCATAGTTGTTTAAGTTACTTCAGACTGTTGGCCATTTGAATGGCAACTGAGAATGAGGATGATGCCATTCATCTGCTGCTGCATCACCTCGTGTTCTCGGTCTCCTTCAGCTAAGTTGTGCCCCATCAGAGGGGCAGTGGGACAGTTTGGCAGCAGTCTCAGACTCTTCTTGTGGGACCCTGCTTATGGCATCAATGGCCAACATCTGTCCCTTGCAGCTGGAAAACAGGAATGCTTAAACTCAGTTTTTCTGAAGTGGTAGCTGTTTAAGAAAATAAGTTGTCTTTTGAAATCAATAAAGAAAAGTGAAGCCCAGGACATGCATGATGAATGCAGACTGAATGAAGTGTTTTCCCAAATGAGGACAATTGAATGCAGATATTGGTATCTGTAGCTATAGTATCTATATTAGCATCAGTCCAAGAGAAGAAAGATTACATAGGAAAATGTGAACATTGTACTGACCACTTGGCCAAAGTGGATGTCTGTAAGTCCAAGGGCCCTTATGGGATGCACCTGTGAATGCTGAGAAAACCGACAGATGTTATTGCTGGCTACTCTCCATCATCTTTGAAAGGTCATGGAGAATGGGAGAGGTGCCTGAGAACTGGAGAAAGGCCAACGCCACTCCAGTCTTCAAAAAGAGAAAGAAGGAGGACCCAGGGAACTACAGGCCGATTAGCCTCACCTCTGTCCCTGGGAAGGTAATGGAGTGACTTGTTCTGGATGTCACTTCCAAACATGTTGAAGAACAGGAAGTTATTGGAGTGGTCAACACAACTTTACCAAGGGTAAATCATGCTTGACCAATCTGATAGCCTTCTATGATGTTATAGCTGGATGGCTGGATGAGGGGAGAGCAGCAGATGTCATCTCCCTTGTTTGACACTGACTGCCATAACATCCTCATTAGGAAACTGAGGAAGTGTGGGCTAGCTGAGGGGACAGTGAGGTGGATTGAGAGCTGGCTGTGTGATAGAAGAGAGAGGGCTGGCATTCATGGTGCAGGGTCAAGCTGGAGGCCCATAACCAGTGGTGTCCACCAAGGGTCAATACTCGGTCCAGTTTTGTTCAACATAGTCATCATTGACCTGGACAAGGGGACAAGAGTGTATCCTCAGCAAGTTTGCTGATGATACCACAGTGGGAGGGCTGTCTGACACTCCAGAGGGCTGCTCTGCCATCCAGTGTGACCTGGACAGGCTGGAGAGCTGGGCAGAGAAGAACCTCATGAGGTTCAACAAAGGCAAGTGTAGGGTCCTGCACCAGGGGAGGAAGAATTCCAGGCACCAGTATAGGTGTGGACCATAATGGGTGGATGTGCTGGAAAGCACTTCTGAGGAGAAGGATCTGGGGGCCCTGGTAGATAAGCCAGCAATATGCCCTTGTTGCCAAGAGGGCCAATGGAATCCTGGGCTGCATAGGGAAAAGTGTGGCCAGTATATCGAGGGAAGGTGTTCTTCCCCGCTACTCCGCACTGGTGAGGCCANTGTAGAGTCGCCTTCTCTGGAGATCTTCAAGCTCCACCTGGATGCAGTCTTGGGTGATGTGCTCTGGGCAATCCTGCTTTAGCAGGGGAGTTGGACTGGATGAGCTCTAGAGGTCCCTTCCAACTCTGACAATTCCGTAGTACTGGAGCCTTCCCGCTTTTTTCCTTAGCTTTGTGGACATAAAAGATATTTTAGGGTAGAACAGAGTTTTCTTATATCCGCTCAGAACTTGGAGGAAAATGCCATCTGTGAGACCTGTGAACTGCAGTATGCCTTGATGAGCTGTTGTATATTTTAATGACTAAAAAAAGAAAAAAAAAAAAGGCAGTAATCAACATGGTGGGAAAAGGTAAGCAATTAATAATTCTAGAAAACCACCTAAAGGGTTGCCTTAGAAATATATATAAAAATCAGAAGAAATATGAGACTAAGATCTGTACAGACATGGACTGATTAATAGCACGGCAAAAATCAGGGTTTCTTTTTCCTGAAATGCTACTTCTCCTATTTTTAAAAGATGTCCTAATTATTTATCAGGGTTCAGTTGTTCTTTTTTTCTTTCCCTTTATCATAAGGGAACACTGATATATCCATTCTGCCTCTGTTTATTATTCCATTTTTGGAATCTGAGACAAAACATTCATATCTTCCTCTAGTGCTAGTTCTCAAATAATTGCTGTTTAGTAATGTGAAAAAGTTTCCATTTGCCCTTCACAACTCAGTGAGCTGTAAACACTGAAGTAATTGAGCCACCCACATTGTGGTCTGCAGGTGATATGAGTGATGTATTTTATTAGCATTTAATTAAATTGCAAATGTTATGCTAAACTGTGAAATTGCTGGCAAAACTTGAATAACTGGATTAATTTACACCCTTGTTTGAAAGCAATAAATTACGTACAGATTGTTGAGTAATCTGGAGAAAATATATTCTTTAACTCTCTTGAAGCAATTAACGTATACTCTGCTGCTTTTAAATTTTTTTTTAAAAATGTATCCCTCAGCAAACATACTGAAATTTGAGGCTGTTGCAATGTTAATTTCACACCTTCCTAGTTTAGGTTAATAACTTCTGATTATGACAGTGAAGATTAAATGGATATCATTCATTCTTCAGTAGTAAAGAGATAATATACACTTGCAACAATTGCTGATGAATAAAATTAAATTTTATATTATTGCATTAAAAGTCAGGGAGGGGTGTAACAACTTCAGTTTATTAAAAAGTAGGTTTTCATTCAGTTTGGGGAACACTGAATTATTTGACTTGTTCCTATTTGCTTATTTGGATGTGTGCTTCAAGAAGTCTAATTATGCAAAAGCTTTGTTTAGAACTGAATATTTCCAGTTAGAATTTATAGCTACCAATGGAAGATGCTGGCTACTGCAGAGAATGTTACAGCCAACTGGAAAGAGAAAGAGTATTCTGATGGGAAATGGGAGGCAGGAGGACTCCAACATCATATTTTTCATATGAGGGAAGTAGCAAAAAAAAATATAAAAATTGGAAAAATACAGTTTGTGGTTGCAAAATAAGGAGTGTTTAAAGACTGAGAGGGTAACTGATTTCCATTCAGAACTCTTTTTCTTTTCTAGGATTAGAAACAAAAGTAATAAACTAAAAAAAGCATATCCACTTGTTTGTTCCCCCCCTACTCTGCTTATGCCTTCTGCAACTGCCTTCATTCAGCTCATCCACGGTGAAATCCTGGACTCAGTCAATTTCTGTAGGTATTGTTTCCCAAATATTAAATTAACCATTTCAGAATTTTTTTTAATTTTTTTTTTTTTTTTTAAATCAGGGTGATGCACCACAGAACATAATTTTAAATTAAAATATTTGCTTGGGGGGGGGGGTTATATTTTCACTAAAGCTATTTTTAATTTTAAGCAACAACAACAAAAAAGGAAGTGTGTGCTTATTGTGCAAACCTGATTTCTAAAAGGTGCGGAAAGCAAGGAAATTGTAATTTCACTTTTGAAGTTGTATATTTTAAGGTGTTTTAAGAAGTGACATCTTTAATTTCATACTGAGCTCTCTGGATAACTGAAGTGAATCAGTTGTCGTCTGAACATTCATGGGCTGACATGACTTGTAATTTATATTAATGAGGAACACTAGGTATTCTGCACGCAGGCAAATGGAGGTCTAAAATAAAATAAAGGACTGGGGAAGATGACATTCTGGACAAATAGATGACATTCTGTCAGTATATGCTTCTCCAACACTTTGAGTAAATGGAGCCGGGCAGCTATTACAGTTGTGCTGGCTTTGGATTTCCAAAGTTTTCAGCTCTTAGGAATACAGTCTTGGACTGTACTGCTGTATTCATGTGAAGCAATATCTGAGTTTATACTGTATGTGAAAAACCTAATCAGGAACTCCTCTGAGTGGAGAATCTTGAAATCTATTAGTTAAAGAAGAGGTTTCTTTATGTTTCTCTACCTAATGCTATCTCCTCTCATGGCTCTACTTCTTATCTTTTACTTTTCTAAGGACCTTCTTACTTCAATAAGTTATTCTCCATAGGTGAGCTGTATCTGTTATTTAATCTGCTGCAACAGGAACAGTTACAGAACAGCCAGAAATGACAGCTGTTCTTCTAATCTCACTTTTTAAAATACATGTTTGTCCTATGTATGCTCACAAAATAGAGAACTTGAAAAGAAGCGGGGTTTGTATAAATGCTTACCTTCAGACTTGTGACCACATAAGAAAGTGATATCCCAGACTATCTTTAAAGATCACCATAAATGCTAGGTTGAAATCTTAGTGACTGTTACTTATAAATTTCTCTCTGTGGAAATGTATTCTTCTAACACTGTCATCACTCTTCACGTGCCTTTTATTGACTGTAACAAGGCTCTTAGGAACATGTAATCACACAGTCAATAAGCTCTGCTTGAAGGTTTTCTATTCTGCATTGCCAGAACACTAATTTGTTTAGCTAGGCTGTATGTTCAAATGCAACACACAAGTTGTATGTTTCTCCTGGCTGGAAAATGTAAAAATTGCATTGAGCCAGAGGGTAGGCTGGCAACCTGGTGCACCTGTATAGAGGACTTGAGGACAGAAGTGGTTTCTCCTTTGCAGCTTGTTAAATTGCTGGTTTATGCCAGAGATGAAACTGCTGGGAGTAGATGATTATTTCTTCTTAATTTTTTTTTCTTTTTTTCTGCAAAAGGCAGATGTGTCTAGTCGTGCCCTGATGCCCCGTAGCAATCTTCCTCATGCTAAGAACAAGAAGGGAGACAAAAGACTTCAGATAGTTTGGGTGATGAAATGCAATCCAGACTGCTCTTTGAATGGGATACCTGCCTTGTACGTTACATCTCAGCTGCTTGAAAAAAAACATATTTGCTGATGTCACTAATAAGTGATAGAGACCAAAATGCATAGACCCATGAGTACCAAACAAAAGGGATTATCCTCTGCTTTGCTTAACCGGCAGTTTAAAAATAAGAATATGCTCTAAGCGTGGTTAGTTGTCTGCTCTGCTGTTTTACTGCTGGAACGTAAAACGTCCAAGGAACACAACCTCCAATTCAAATATCCCCATTCCTAAAAAGAAAAAAAGTTTTTTTTCAATAAATCTTAGACTTCAGTGGAATTAATTGCTATGGAAAAATAAGAGGTTCTTTTAACGCTGGCTTCTTTTGTGGTTTATCCTTCTGTTTTTGCCAGTAACTGAGATGACTTTTTCTTTTTATCGATGAAATATTGTGTATTCCAGTTTTGATGTTTTTCCAAAACATAGTTCAACAATATCTGCTGAGGATTACTGAGGGTCCATCTGTTCTTGCCATGCATAGAAAGTACTGCAGATGATAGTGAGCAGATGTATGCTGCCTATTACAGTTGTACTCAAATACACTGAAATATTGGATTGAAAAGGCAAAAACATTGCCGTTCTATACGGCTTTCTCCTCTATTTGCCAGACTCTGTGTATGTGTCTGACAGTCAGGCTTCACAAAGCCCTTTTCTTTATCAGTCTCCAAAATGTGCAGCTTTTTATTGAAATTAGCACTTTTTTACAGCCCAGGTCAGAAGTCAGTTTCACATCCAGTGACATGATATTTTAGCAATTTAGTGGCAATGAATGTATGCTCCCACTTTTATTTTTCTTTGGCCTAATAAATTTGGAGGAGGATTGTGTACTTTGGATTCTTAATTATCTTTTTTAAGTGTGGAAAGGTAGACTAACTCCAACTAGGCATCCTAAACATTTCATAGGTCAGTGTGGTGGGCACTCTAAAAAAGATTCCTGCTTTGCCTTGAGTAGTGCCCTGTTACATCTGGGGGTACCTGGCCAGTTAAGGACAGGGATCAGAGCCTGTGACAGCTCGTTTTGGGTTGTGATGCTCTGCTCATCAGTCTGAGGATGCGAGATGAATTCAAAGTGGCAGAAGAGTAATGAGTGTACTCAGACAACCGGGGAGATGGAGGACCTCTCTTACTGTGGGGGGAAGCTGAAAGAAGCTGACTCATTTAGCATAGCAAAACAGAAAGCAGGGAGTTAGACAAAATTTTGTGTGCCTCTTGATTGTATCGAAGGTAAAGGATTAAGCTGGCACAAATAATAGGTGAAACTTGCTGTGAGTCAGCTTAGACTGGAAATTGATGGAGCTCTGGGACAATTTTCCAATAGGAGCAGGAGGAATTGGGGGGTGGGAGGGATGGAAAGTCACAAAGTTTTAAGGAGGGGTTTCATCATCTCATTGAATGGATTGTTGAATATGTGGCGATAATGGAAAACAATTTTAGTGCTGTATTTCTGTCAAATTTAATGTCAGTCTTTTTGTAACTAGCTTTGAATCTTTTGACACTGGGGGGATTTAAAAGTATAAAAGTGGCATTTGTCTCCCTGAGCAATCCTCCCTGATGGAGAACTCAGGACTCCTGTTCTAGTGATTTTCTTAATTTTCTTTTGGAGATTGCTTGTCTCTTAGAACACGTGCTTTGCCAAATACTTTGAAATTTTCCATTTAATTTTATAATTCCCCTACATTTGGTGTACCCTTTTCTCTGGTTTTCCAAAGTGAAGATAATACGCAGTAATACTGTATGATTTCATTTTGGATAAATCTAATCTTTAGTGATTGTCTGCCTATGTACAAATATAACAATTAATTGAAAACAAACAAACAAACAAAAAAAAAACCACAAAACCCCTCTGGCTCAAACAACTCGATTATTTCTTAGTGCAATCATATTGTTAATTTGGGGAAATACAGCTAATCAAGCAATGATGAAAAGAAAGAGCTGCACCACAGGAAAAGCTGGCAGTCATCATTCCAACGGTGCCACATGCTACTTCCCTGAGGCCACAGGAGAGAGTCTGAACAGTACAATGATGATATTTGTGGAATAAAAACCTGTAGCTAGATTCTATTCAGTACCTTCACTTCTACTCCAGCAGCCCACACGCTCTAGTGTGATGCCACCCAGGCTGCTATTAGGAGTCTGTAAACTTGGTTTCTCAGAACACTGATATAATAACAATGCTTGAAGAGTGGGATTCAGTCTAATTTTTGCTACTAATAAACTTCACACTCAGTGTGATGATTAAGTTAATTTGGACTGCCTTTAAAAAAAAATAATCTGAAGTTTAAGACTTGTTTGGTAAAACAAGATAGTGGTCTTGATAGTTTGCAAAACTTAAGTTCAATTTTATATAAGGCTAGCTAGTTAAGACATTTCAGTCTGTGGATTTGTGCACTGGGACCATTGTCTGCGTACCCAAAGGTGAGAAGTTATCTTTATTTTTGCCTTCATTTTCTCATGTATGAAGTAGGAAAGAGAATTACTATTAGCTGTCTCTTTAGTATTATTTTAGTTCAAGAAAGGAAGGAAATCTGAGAAGAGTGAAGTGTTATGCAGGTATCTCATTTGTAAAATAATGATCCTTCACCTTGATCATTATGAACCTATCCTTAGAGCAATCTGTGGTGGCCAAGGAAGTCAAAACTTGGGCAGCTACAGAAGGACTGAGATTATTTTTTTGATCTGGTCTCTTGTTGCAAGGAGTTTGAATCTTACAGGAGACAGCAGTGATTTGTCTTGCCACATTATAAGATGCAATCGTGTAAATCAGTGGGTTTTCCACAGCTTATTTCCTGTAGTGTTATTTGGATAGAAATATTTATCAGTAGTTTGTCACTTGATGCTTTAACCGGTTTTAAGTTCAGTCAGACTTTTGACAAAACAACACAAACAAACCCCTTCCGTTCCAAACTCAATACTTGAAGTGATTTTTGGTTTGGTGGTGGTTTTCTTTCTGTAGATTCTTGTTCTTTTTATACACAAAATCAAACCTTAATAAAGTGTACTTTACAATGTTTGATCACAAACACTTTCCAGTTTTACATATGAATAAAGAATGCCCAATTGTATACATATGCAAGGGCATGTAAATGCCAAGTAGCTTATAGCATGTTCCTCATCCAACAAAATGCTTAAGTGGAACTTTAGATTTAACCAAAATAGATAAAGAAATTGGAGGCTTCTTTTATGTTGAAAAGCTAAGTTTGTAGTTGAATTCATTTTTCAGTGTACTGTGGGGTTTGAGTCAGCTGGGACTAACTTTTTGCAAATGATGTATTTCTTACTATTTATTTACTGTATGGTTAATTCAGCACTTGAGATAAATGATAAAGAGTGCAGCATCAGCTGCACTCTTTTTTTAAGCTTGTAAATGGTAAAAGTTTCCTGATATTAAGGAAACTTTTTCTGTAGTAGAGCTAGGAACAGGATTTTACAAATAACAGATGCTATAGGTAATATTCTGTGGATCTGAATGAAAGTGTACTACAGTACGTTCTGAAATGGTGATTGCTAAATATTAGTGTTCTTACATCCTTTGAATAAGAAAATGTCTACTTTTAGTGGCAATACAAGAAGACAAACAAGGAGGGAACGCAGTTATCTGATACTCCTATTTAAAAACTCTTCAGCCATTGCAAGACGATATGAATTTTTATGTGTGTTTGTCTTATAACTTTTGTAATTTTATTCTTAGCTCAAAATTTAGATCAATTTTATTAAGATGTTATAATGTTTAAATATGAAATGTTTTTGGTTTTGTTTCTTTTATTAGTCTTAATTATAGTCTTGAATCTTGTATCTTGCAGACTGGAGGGGAAAAGCCACTAAAATAGAGTGCAAGTGTCCCACAGTGTGAGTAATGCTCATGTGTAAATGGCCTTTTGGAATCTATAGGTTTGATCCTTTTATGGTGTTATTTAGAGTTTCTAAAACTATGACCAGGTGAGCCATTTAGAAAAGCAAATCATATTTTTGAATTTGAGTTTGTACTCCCTACTTACCTCTGTTTTGATATGTATTCATCAGAAAGGGTAATGAGGAAAAGACTGACCCACACTCTTCTCTTGGATAACACAGTGAAAATCAATGAATCAACATCTATAAATAAAGGACTTGATCTCATTTATTCAATTCATCAGTTGTATAGAATCTGGGTTCATTTTTTAATTCATGTGACAGTAGCATTGCACTAAAAATTAAGAGCAGAGCAGCACAACTAAGATTTTTGGAGTGTGTTTTTTTTGTTGTTGTTGTTGTTTTTTTTTTTTTTGTTTGTTTGTTTTTTTTTTCTTTAGGACAATCTCAGCAGAAACTCTTGAGCAGTCCAAAAGTTGACTTGGCTATTTCTCTGAAGGTACATATTATTGAAGGAATGTAATACAAAGGAAATCATCAATGTACTGTACTCTTACTTTTTGCTTAGCAATAGCAAAACCAAGTGTTTCTGCATCACTGGTTAGAAATGTGCGTATACACTCACACATCTTGCAATGAATAGATAAGCAGTATAGTGTTAAGCAGGCTTAACATTCCCACAAATGTGGGAATTCTTAGGGAAAAAAAATAAATGGAAGTGGAACAGGTAGCTGCCAGTCCACAATCAAAATTCTGCAACATACTCTTCTTGGGATTCTGAGTCAAAAAAACTATAAGCAAGAGCAGGGAGGAAAAAAGCTATTGGAAAAAAGCATGTTCTTGTGTGAAAAATTGGAAGGCATAGAGTACTTTAGCACTTCTGAGTGTGGAGAAGGGACTAAGAATAACAAATAGACTAATTTTTTTTTTATTATTTTGTTTTTATTAAACTAGAGAGGTGACAAGCAAGAATCTATGAGGTTGATAATCATACCTTTAGATAACATGCCCTTAACAACTAAAAATGTATACTTTACATCAACATTAAAAAATAAGACCTATAGCAATTAATATTTATTGATGATTTGAGGAACTGGAAATTGGAGTGTCTTCTTTATGTACATTAAAAAGAACTTGGCTTTTGTAATTCACTTTAAGGTTTTGTAATAAACATAATTAGCTAGCCCAGCCTTGTAATATTTCCAAATATATAAATGCCTTGTCTCATGAGTATCTGCTTTTGATTCCAGTCTGTTTTGATCAGGACTTTTTTTTTTTTTATGTTTGGGGTTTTCAATCATATACTTAATTTGCTCAGCAGCAAATTACTTCATCTTGCTACTTTCTGGAATGAAAATTGCTCTGTGTGTCCATCTTGAGCCTCTGGAATTCCTTTAAAGTAAAATCAAAAGTTTGGTTCTTCTACTCTGTTATAATCCTGTCATCTAGACAATCTCTAAAGATCATTGTAAGACATGTCAATAAGACAGCTGTAGCAAAACCAAAAAAGTTTATCTTTCTTTGAAAAAGGTAAACTCAGTGAGTCATACTCTTCCTGGAGGCTGATAACAAATGAAGTTCAACAAGAACCTATGTTAAGACCTGTCCTGTTTCACAGCTTTAGCAATAACCCTCAAAATTCATAATGGTGGGGTGTCAACAGCTTTGCAGGTAATGCCAAAATTGGGTAAGCTACTAGTCCAGAAGACCTAGACAGATTGGAGGAATGGTCCAGCAGGAATCTCATGGAATACAACAAGGACAAATGCCAGTGCCCTCATGGACTGGGCTGTGGTTCCACGGATGCTGAGCTGATGGTCAGGGGTGCTGATGGAAAGAGTCACTGTCAACCATCCAGATGTCATCGGAGAAGGTGATGTAACAAGTCAGGTCTGGGAGGTCAGTCCACAAAGTCCAGTCAGGAGCAGAGTGGAGACAGCCATGGATACTTCTAACACAGGTTAGAGTGCACTTGGGGCCATGGCTATGTGCCATTAACATCACCCTAATTAGTTCATGCGTTGGGCTATTTCATTTTTGTTAAATTGGGAATCCTTAGGTCTTAGGTGTACTGTATGTGCAGAGCTCTGCAGGATGTTGGTTGCACACTCACATCTGAGCAAAAGCCTTTGGTGGCTGGTGGGAATGACCCCAGGTGAGTGATGTTCCCTGGTCCTGCTGGGGGCTCCTGTGGTTGCTCCTGTGAAGAGAACCAATAAGGTTCCCCCAAGGAATGAGTGTTAAGAGGGGACAGTTTCTAAGGTCAGAGCACAGACTGCATGCTTAAAAACATTTTGCACACTAATCATAATTCTTAGTGACAGGAAAAAATTATTTTTAATAAAATATATTATTTGTGTCCACTTTGATTGTCTTTTTAATATATTGGGCATGCTTAAGTGCAGAAAACTGATCATCTCACAGATAGGGTGGCCACAAATTGGCTTGCAATGCTTTTTTTCCTCTTGGGATTATTTCAGAGAACCCCCTTGAACTTTCAAAAAAAATTAAATCTTATAAATCTTATAGCCCTTCCTGATATTATGGGGTTTTTTTGGGGGGTTTTTAGTTNNTTTTTTTAATAACTTCTTCTAGTTCACAGTCCAGTGGAAGAGTTTGGTAGCTGGATAGGTAGTAAAACACGGCCATTGCCTTGAGAAGATTAAGGCATGATGCACTCCATTAAGGTTACTTGAACTAAGGCTATTTTATTTATGAATGAGTATCGAACCCAGAGGAAAACAACGTACTTCAATAAGATTAATTTTATGTCTTGATTAGACAGTTTGGCTTGGCTTTTCAGCAAGACATCCCCGCACTTGCCCTTCATCTTGGTGAAAGAAAACTACTGTAGAAATAAATCCTACTAACATAAAACTTGTATTACATGCATAAGTGTAACAGAGGCTCTGAGGTGTCAATTCACCGGTTACATCTGCTTAATGGTAAATGTAACTGTTACAAATGGGAGCAGAAAATGAACAGTTGGTTTCATTAATAAGCCAGTCACAAAAATGAGAGTTTGCATGTCTATGCAGAAAGCAATCCTGTGTTGGTTGTTCAAGATGTACAATGATTAAGAATTCACGTATATCAGAACTAACAGTTTGTTGTACTAAGACAACACAATTCTTGGAAGTGGAAATTTACTCTTGGGTGAAACAAAATTATTTAGTAACTAAACTGTTGGGGGAAGCATGTACAATTCTTGTTCTTATCTTCACAAAAGATGTGATTTCCCGGCTCTATCCTAAGAGACAGTTACTCACCCCTTAATGTTACAAAAGGAAAATTGAGCATGTATGAATTGCCCATTTCTTAGACTAGAAGTGATTACTTCTAAAACAAGTTAACGTTTTAATTATTCTCTAGGGAAAGATATAGTAGTAATTTTCAATTCCATTGGGAAAGAATAAACATTCATGAGAAATTGCATTTGCAGATAACTTTCAAATATGACTACCATAACTATCAAGTAATCATCAGCTACATAAAATAAAATGAAATATTTTTGTACCACTAGTAGTTATCTTATTTTTGCTATGACACCTTCTCTTGGATGACAGATTTGTTCCGTTTTGTTTTGGTTTTTTTTCCCCTTGTGTAGAAAATATATATGTAAATGGTTTTGGTGGTGGTTTCACTAGCCACTGTTGTTTTTGCTGAGTTTGTCTTAGTTCTTGCAGTGCAGATTGGGTAGAATTTACAAATTACAAATAAATTGGCTGAGTTCTTCTGCTACTCCATAGTCTCGGTAGGTTTCCACTTGGTCGTGCCTGATATTTTCTTTGGGTGATTAAGTCACAGTTTCAAATTTTTCGTGGGATATTTTAGACTTGAATTAAATCTAAAGAAAATTTTTCTCTCAGCAAGGCATGCATCAGAGGAGGAATTGCACCCACTCTAGTTCCTACATCTGGGCCTTAATAGTGTTTCCTAACCTTTTCCTTCCTCACAAGCCATTTTAAACTAAAAGCTCACTTTTTTTTTTTTNNNGCCTTCTTTTTTTTTTTTTTTTTTTTTTTTTTCAAATGAAACTCTTCACTTTGTATGTGAATTAAGGGCCTTTCTTCTTTTTCTTAGCATCTTTGCTGGGTTTGTTTTTTTTTTTTTCCTAAGGGGCACAGCTGATTGTATGATTTCAGCTCCCCATTAGCATATCAGATGTGATTTGAGGGTATGTAACCCCTCATTAACTGAACTAGTAAACACAGAAGTAGCTGCAGAAAGGGCTGAAACGAAAGAAGTCTGAGTAACCTCAGAGCAGAGAGATTTGAACCACATTTAAAGTCATGTCAGCAGGTGAAAAGCCGCTTGCAGTTTTCCTCTTTTTTGAAACATCAGAGCAGACCTGCTTTAAGTTGTGAATGGTTTTGTCACCTGCTGAAACCATCATGCTGTTCTCCATTTTGACTTAGTCACAGAGAATTAGTTTTCCCATATAACATTAAAAGTATAAATAACTGTCATCTGCTTCACAGAGGTAAGTGGGGCTACCTTTCAGGCTTGGGGGTGTGGACCCTCGAATCCCAAATGATCAGGTTATAAAATGTAACTTCCTGTCATAGCTAGAGAACTTCCTGCTTCCCAACAAGCAAAATTATTCAGGACTATTCTGAAGATTAATCTGGGCGAAAGTGGGGTTTGTGGATTTTTGTTTTTTTCCTACTACATTAAAATTATGTCTCAAGACAGGAATCTTGTAGTAGGTTTGATTTCAATATGTGTATGAAGAATGTATCAAATTATAGCTTATAGATGAGTTTGAAGGAGCTCATTCAAAAGATAATAAATTTGGAATTAATATTTCAAATGAGCATCTGGAATCTGAAATTTAAGATAATTGATATTTATGCAAAATGCTACTCTTCTCTCTTTTTAGTCCAGTAACTGCTCTTTGATATCAGTGAGATAAGTGTTAATAATTTCTGTTATAACATTTTTAAAATGGTGGATGTTCGAGGCCTCTTGGCTTCTCTTCAAATTCTATTTTTGTGTAGACACTGGTAAAGCAACGTCAAAGGAGCTTTTTAATGCCAAAATCAGCAATGTGTTTTAGTAAGTTAGGAGTCCTTTGAAAAGTATTTATAGCATGTAATTTGTTTATTCTCCTAAGATTCTCAAGAGATTTTTTTTGCTCAGTGTTTTATAATCTAGGGGACATGGCATTCCTTATAAGAACAGGAACATTATATTTCCACTAATTCTCCTCAGTTTTTCTCTGAACTGTAATAAACTTATTTATGTATGGTTTTGACTTAAAAAATCTATGATGATGCACATTCAGTTTTTTAAGTGTTTTTAAGTCATTGCCCCTGTCATGTTAGCCATTCAGTACTTCTAAGTACTATTATCTGTTATGTTTTATAGGTAAAGTATTTGTAAATGAATTATACCAAGATCTGAAAATCCATAACACCAATTTTTCAGGATTTTGTGTGATAACTTTCTTTTGTTCATTTTTGTAAAGTTGTGTGGGTAGAATCTTTGGTAACCATTGTGGTATAACAGAGGAGAGATTGTGTTAGCCTCTGGTAATAAGGAATCATGTTTCAGTCTCCTTGAAATTCTGTTTTTTAAATACATCTTCAAAATTGCATTGAACACTTTCCCCTTTGTGAAGTTTAGTCAAAGCCACTTTCTTTCAATAAATGTTCTTGTCTACAGTGTAAAATGGAAAAAATATGTGCGTTTCTTGAGGTAATTTTAAATGGTTATGGTAAATAGTGTTTCATAGTTTAGTGGGTATTTTTGAGGAAAAGGCAATAGTAGTAGTCAATATTTTTACTAAGATGTGGTAAAAGTGAGTCCAAGTCTAGACTGGGTATAATAATAAATTTAAAAAAATATTTTGAAAGATTTAAAAAACCAAATTCTCTTCGTTTCCTAACTGCCTGCTTCCTTAGCAGTATAGATACTACATCCAGCCTGGTTTGCATGAAATGTGTTGGTACAAGTTGGGTGAAGGAGTACAGATGAGCAACCAGGACGTTCTGCTCAGCTTGTGACTTGTGATATTGTCTTGGTTGAGTCACTTGACGGTGCCTTATCTGGCCCTTTGTGAGCAGCACATTCTGCTTATGCTGCACCTGTAAATGAAGAAGGCCATGAGGTATTAGTCATTCAAATAGGTCCCATTTTGAAAGCGACTCCAGCTGAGATTTCACTGGAAATCAAAAGAGCAACATGAGTTTTTTCACCTCGTTTACTGAAAGAAGGAAGTCTTGAGTAGTCAAGTCAAATACCGCTTGCTTTCTTCTCGTTAACTAGATCCTGCAAATTCTTTGTTATTCTGCAAATCACTAGGAATAGAAAAATAAACTGAATAAAGACAACATAAGTCTAAAACTACACAAGAAATGATTTTTTGTTCATTAATTAATCAATGTTTTTTAAAAACGCTAAGCAGCTTATATAGTGCGTTTGCATCATTTTGAGCTAGACTGTTTGACTACTGTGATACCCCATAAAAGGAAAATTCTATTGATTTACTTTTTCCAAAGATCTGTGTCTGCAGAATACTGTCTTACTATGACCTCTGCATCTTTATTGTTCCAGAGATTTATTAAAAAAGCTGATGTGAAGCAGTTCATGCAGAACTTTTTCGATATGAGTTTTACTCATGGCTGTTGTAGCTATAACCCATTGTGTCTGATCAATTTTATACAAACTTGGTAGAACAAACCCCGCAGTCATCTACCAGAAGCAGGTATTTAGACCGAAGGATATCATTACTACCTCATTGCCAAAATTTCCACTAATTTCACTGTAAAGTTTTGGATGTGTACTTTTTAGTGTGGGAAAACAAGGTGTGCTCTTTTTCTGACAGTCTATTCATCATTAAAAAGTAAAAATACTGATATTTTGCTGGCTTTATTTTACCAGTTAATGCAAAAGGGTACTAATAAAAAAGCTTTATTATAGTAGCCTGTGTAAATGTTTCTAAAATTACTTCTGAAGTCTGATCAAAATCCACAATATCTTTTTTTTTATTATTATTTTATTTTACTGTAACTTCCTTAGGGCCTACAATGATAAATGTGAAAGACTGAAGAGGATAAAGTCACTTCTCTGAGATCATAAGTTAGGTGGGAGAAAGATAATAATCACAATAATTCAAACTACTTTCATATTGTGATCAAACTTGATCTCAGAAAGTTGCCTTTTTCTGTAAAACAGCGTAGTTTTAATACACAGATCAGCAAACTAAGGTGAAAAGTGAAATACCTTGCTCAAAGACAGCCAGAAATCCTGGAGCACAAATGTGGAAAAGATCTAGGGTCTTTGAGCTCATGTTAAGCACTCCCCTCTTTAAGCAACCAAAGCCTGCCTTTTCTTCTTTATTCTTCTTTCATAAAGGCATGTGTTTTGAAAGCCTAAAAATTTAGTGAATTGTAGGCTAAATCAATTGAACAGGGCTAAATCTGGCTGTTGACTGGTCACCAGTGGTGGTCCTCAGGGCTCAGTCCTTGGGCCAGGTCTGATCAATATTTTTATTGATGATCTAAATACAGGAGTTGAATGCACCTTTAGCAAGCTTGATGATGATGCCAAACTGGGAGGTGCTGTGACTCTTTTGAAGGACAAGATGCAGAGGGGTCTAGATAGATGGGAACATGGGGCAATCATCAATGGCATAAAATTTAAGAAGTCAAAGTGCCCAATTCTGCACCTGGGAGGGTGTAATGCCTTGCAGAAGACTAAATTGGGAGAGGAGTAGCTGGAGGTCAGCTCTGCAGCAAGGGATCTTGGGGTGATGGTCATCAGCAGGCTCAGTAGGAGTCAGCAGTGAGCCCTGGCAACTAAGAGGGCAAACTGCATCCTGAGGTGCATCAAACACAGTCTGAGCATCCGGTCAAAAGACGTGATTGACCTGCTGTATTTGGCATTGGTTTGACCTCACTATGAGTAATTTTGGCAGTTCCAGACCCAGCGATTTAAGAAGGATGTTCAGGTACTTGAATGTTTCCAGAGGATGGTAACCAAGGTGATGAAAGGGCTAGAAGGCATGTCCTAGGAGGAGCGACTGAGGACTCCGAGTTTGTCTAGTTTGGAAAAAAGGAGGCTGAGGGGCGACCTCATTGTTATCTACAGTTCCCTGCAGAAAGGAAGTGGAGAAGGAGGTGCTGATCTCCTCTCCCTGGTATTCCCTGGATGTAAGGGAAAGGTTCAGAAGCATTGCTTTAATGAAAAGGTGGTCAAACACTGGAAGAGACTTCTTTGAGAGGTTCTCAATGCCCCAAGCCCATCACCATTTAAGAAATGTTTGGACAATTCCTTTAAAAATATGCTCTTGTAGGTCCCTTCCAACTGAAAAGTTCTCTTTATTTTTCCTAATGGGAAAAGCCGCAAGAAACTGATAAGTTTTCTGTATTGTATTTTGGAATGTGTAAGGTCAGCATGAAGTTTGATTAAGTCCCCGTTGCTCATATGCTTTTGAAATCAGCCTCCCGTATCGCTGGATACACTTTAGTGATCTTTATTTCCATGTTTTCATGTAATAATGATTGAAGAGAAAAACGAATTCAGTGTAGCCAAACATTGTTTCTTTGTCTGAAGTTTTACAGCAATACACTTATTACAAGCTATAACATCTATGAAGACAAAGATACTCCTGGGAACTTATAGATTCTTAGAGTGGCTCAAAGCAGCTACCCTTTTTTGAAGTGATGGAAGCAATCCTTTAACTTTTGCCTGTGTCTGCGTAGCTCTTACACAGTATATAGCTTCTTCCTGCCAGAAAGCTCTCGGAATTTACTCTTTCCAATGATTTTGATAGTATATTCGAGCTAATTGGATCCTGACTGCTTTTTTTTTTTTTTT
>VXBJ01007579.1:193697-233784 GCA_013400055.1 Nycticryphes semicollaris
TTTTAATCCCAGTAAATCTTAGAAGTGGAGTTATGAGGATTACTTTATTTTTTTGGTACCTGGCTTGTCACTGAGGTTCAGTGTGGAGAGAGTCTAGGGTTTTGACATGGATTTGTGAGTCTCCTGGTAAGTCATAAAGATCAAGAGAGATTTGTTGTCATCATTAACACCTTGTCATGCCAGAGGTTAGATGTTTCTTTCACATCAGTTATAAGACCCTACTGCCAGGAGGCAACCACTAAAGCTGTCTCCTTCTTTTCACACAATATTGAGTCAGTTGTGACAGCAACTAGCACATCATTTGCAGTTTCTTAAAATCATTTCCACTCTTGTTTTAACCTCAACATACTGTATTCTTTAAGTCAAATTAGTTTATTTAGGCAACAACAAGTTGGGATAAATCGTGCAATCTCTTTGGATACTGCTTTTTCCTCCGTGGAACTTTTGGGCTGTTCCCACCTCACCAATGTGTGCAACAAAGCAGTGCTTGCAACCTATGACGTTCTGCCTGCAGCCCTCTCCAACGGCAAGCTTTCTTTTTCAACCATCCATCAGCAAAGTGCTGGCATGAAAAGAAATGCTTCTCATCTAAGAGAACATTGAGAAAGTGCTACTGAATTCCAAGAGAATCTTGACAGTAATTCAGAAATGTTTTCTTTGAGGGGGCGGCGGGTTGGAGGGTGGGGGGGAAGGTGGTTTATCTTTTTGTTTAAATAAGAATTGCTGTTTCAAATCACAGAATCACAGGGATTGGAAGGGACCTTGAAAGATCATCTAGTCCAATCCCCCTGCCAGAGCAGGAACACCTAGATCAGGTCACACAGGAACGTGTCCAGGCAGGTTTTGAATGTCTCCAGAGAAGGAGACTCCACAACCTCTCTGGGCAGCCTGTTCCACTGTTCCCTCACCCTCACTGTGAAGGAACCTCTCCTCTTATTTAAGTGGAACCTCTTATGTTCCAGCTTGCACCCATTGCCCCTTGTCCTGTTGTTGGCTGTCACTGAGAAGAGCCTGGCTCCATCCTCCTGACGCTGACCCTTTCCATATTTATAAACATTCATGAGGTCACCCCTCAGTCTCCTCCAAGCTAAAGAGACCCAGCTCCCTCAGCCTTTCCTCGTATGGGAGGACTAGACACTGATCATGACTTCTATGTACTGTTAGCCTAAGATGCACTACCAGAAAACATGGAAATTAAATTGATTATTGAACCAGGACAGAGATGTATGCACCAGTTTTTTTTTCTCTTGTTCCAGTGAGGAAAAATGTTCCTACTTCTTTACAAAGCTCACAGTCCTCTCTACCAACTCTGTGTTGCATAAATGCCTTTCTACTAAGATATCATCACATTGGTTATAGGTGTTCTCTGATCAATCAGATAATTTCAGTGTTTTCACAAAGCATATAAATCTTGCAATACGCCAGAAGGAAGCTATTCTTATCTAACATGAAAATCTGAGTTTAAGATGCATACCATAACATGCATAGCAAAACTGCAGGGTGAAAATTAAGTTTAGTTAGGAAAGAGGACTAATAAATAATGCAGTTGATTAATAATAGAACCATTTGCATTCTTTAAATTGAATACTAGCTGTAATAGCTAGAAGATAATCCGAGAGGCAGTTGCTGCACTTATGCATTGTCATTGAAATCATTAATGCTATGCTAGAAGGTATTGATTTATATATTACTACGATTATAGCTTCAGGCTTGTCTCTCTCTGGAGTTATAAATTAGATTAGAAATTCATGGTATTTAAATGAATTAGGCACCAAAATGCCCTTAATAATCAAAAGGTAATTCATATAGCCCATACAAATGCAATAAAATTGTTTGTTTGTTTGTCTTTAAGGAAGGTATTGATGGGCACAATCTTTAACTGCAGGAATTGAAAAAGTGAATTTAGTTGAAGCAATAGCAAAGTTATCATTGATGTCTGTGGCCAGAAATTTGTCCACCTTGAAGACTTTCTTTGAGATATTCAGGAAAAAATGCAATAAGGAAACAAGTGATCTCAGAGTTGGATTGCTCACACTTTTTACACTTTAACTTAACGTAACTTTTTGATCTTTTCTATCTTGTCTCATTTAATGAAATTTTTATCATCCTAAATGTATCTTAGTGCCCTCTTCAGATTTGAGGAAATTGAGCAGATGAGTCATGTGGCTCTAAATGAGTTGTTTGTGATGAGAGCACTGGAAGAGCCTTTGAGCAAAAAAATGTGTTGGAAAACTTGGATTGTTCTGAAGAACAAACGTGTGCCAAACGTGCCATACCTGCTTTCAAAACAACTCTGCTAACAGTGATCCTGTTTCTCTGCCCCCGTTACCCAGCATGAAGCTTAGCACAACAAGGATGATACACAGTCAGGATGTATCTGAGGTTGGAACAAAAAAGATTTATGAATGCCTACGTGTCAGCTTACTGTGAGAGACCAGTCAACTCCCTTGTAACAAAGGAGTTTAGCAACAAGATGAAACTAAAGAGCTACAACAAGATGTAAAGCATAATTTATTAATCCCTGTGGCTTTTCTTTTGGTAAAATGTATTACCTGCTCTCAGGGATGTTTCATTTATTGGTAATGGATTTTGATATAGAAGATGCAATGGGAATGTATAGAACTATACGCTATTAAAAATATATATTTATTCATCTTTCTTAACCTGCCTTTTCTACTGCACAAGACAATGAAAGAAAGCTATTTAAAAGTGTGTTATTATATATGAAAATCATTATTATAACGCAGCAGCAGGAAAGCCTGCAATTGTGTGTGTAAGGAGATGGGGTTGCTGCACTCTAATTGATGCAAATTAATAATGTTTGAATGTACACTGTAATTATAATAGTAGCAAGAATCTAGAGAAATGGAAACGAATATCTGAAACTTTGTGCAGTTCCAAGTCAGCTCAGTATTTGTACAGTGGGCGGTCAGGGCAGGATTTTTCTCCACAGTGCTGCGATCGGGTCTCTGTTCTGCATTTGTTCAATTAAACGCCTCATGAAATGCAAGGCAGCTTGGCAATACGCTTGCTCAAATGCATGGAAGGGGTGGGTTAAAATAAAAGCCCCCAAACCATTACAGCAAGTAATCTTTCCCACTACATTGATCATGCTGGATTCTGCACTTTAAAAACTTTAAAAAACCCTAATAAAACATGCCAGGATGCACACTAAGTGTGCTTGGAGATTGAATCTTAATGACTCAAAATTCCAGCTGATTAGACAATTGTCTCTTGAATGTGCTTTTGTATGTATCAGCAACTGTGCCCAGACCTCTGTAAGAATGCTGTTGGTTGGAAGTCAGGGGCTTTTCATTGGTATAAAATTGAATGCAACTTTACTTGAATCAGAATAAAAGGCAGAGACTATGTCAATATTAGCAAGTGATTCAATAAGAAATAGCTTGGTAAACTTAAGCATTTTTTTTCCTACTAGGATGGCCAGTAATAAATCAGTGTCCCACCAAAAAGGCAACTGATGGAAGGGTGAAAGTGCCCATGTCCAGACCCTCCTCATTTTCTGATGCTGCTGTTGGGCCAGAAAAGCAATTTCCGTTCCCAGTGGAGCAGTGAATTATCTGGGAAAAGTGAAAAATCTCAAGGAGGAGAAGAATAAGATCATTTCTGGAGAGCCCTGAAGTCCTCAACATAGAAAGGACTTGGACCTGTTAGAACGGGTCCAGCAGAGGCCTGTGAAGATGATCAGAGGGATGGAGCACCTCTGCTATGAAGGCAAGCTGAGAGAGTTGGGGTTGTTCAGCCTGGAGAAGAGAAGGGTCCGAGAAGACCTTATTAGCAGCCTTCCGATATCAGAAGGGAGCCTACAGGAGAGCTGGAGACCAACTCTTTGTCAGGAAGTATAGTGACAGGACAAGGGGTAATGGTTTTAAATGGAAAGAGGGGAGATTTAGATTAGATACCAGAAAGAAATTCTTTGCTGTGAGGGTGGTGAGACACTGGAACAGGTAGCCCAGGGAAGTTATGAATGCCCCATTCCTGGAAGTGTTTATTGCCAGGCTGGATGGGTCTTTGAGCAACCTGGTCTGGCAGGGGGTGTCCCTGCCCGTGGCAAGGGGGTTGGAACTTCATGCTCTTTAAGGTCCCTTCCAACTCTAACCATTCTGTGATTCTATGGTCTCCCAAGCGGCTGGGCATTTGGGGTGACAGCAGGTAAATGGTGGCCGTGGTCAGGGGAGAGAAGGGGGAACTGAGGCCTATGAGGACAGAGAGATGTCAAGGAAACCATGAAGTCTCCCTTTGGGCAAGAGAGCATGCAGCAGAAACTACTTTCTTCTGCCTGTGTTCTCTGCCTTGCAAGTAAAAGGGAGTTTTCTCAGCTCTCTAAAAGGCACAAACATATAACTGGGTGAATGTCCGATTTAGGACTTTGGAGAAGTAGTCCATCCATTTCAGATTCAAAACACTAATCTCCTTCATAGAACTGATCTGTAACAGGAGAGGTAGTGGCGCATTTTATTTTTCTTTTCTTTTTTTCTTTTTTTACCAGCAGCCTAGCAGTAAAAGCCAAGCTTGTGGGATCAAAAAGAATAAGAAAGGACAGCTTGATTCTGTAGCACAAAAGTTTCTGCTCTCAATCCTGAACGATGCATTTGAAAAAGAACTTACCATAGGTTTTTATTGTATATGAAATCTCTTTGAGTACAAAATACTACCTCAACTGTACAGATATTTGCATACTTACATCACCTCCAGAGTACTGCTGATTGACTTTTGGCCAAATCAAAAATGCTATAAAAGACAAAAAGATGTAACATCTGAAACTGTGTTTACAACATTACCTTTCCATACTTTACATGTTTTATGTTGGAATGCTTATAGCAGCATAAAAATCATAATATAATGGAATTATCCTGTGTAAAAGGGGACTGCGTCATTTTTATTTTGTGCCACATTCACAGCCATGTAAACCTGAATATTC
This sequence comes from Nycticryphes semicollaris, assembly GCA_013400055.1. Taxonomy (NCBI): domain Eukaryota; kingdom Metazoa; phylum Chordata; class Aves; order Charadriiformes; family Rostratulidae; genus Nycticryphes; species Nycticryphes semicollaris. Next base: position 198,637 of record VXBJ01007579.1, read on the forward strand.
TTCAACTATTCCTTTTTGTCAATATTGATGTGAAATTATTATTGTTGATGTATCTAAATAGACTAGTATTTGTAAATAACAGAATTTCTATCAGGGTGTGCAGCTTCAAGCTGGAACATAGGAAGCTCTACTCAAATATGAGAAAAAACTTCTTCAGAGTGAGGATACCAGAGTGCTGGAAGAGGCTGCCCAGGGAAGGTGTGGAGTCCCCTTCTCTGGAGACCTTCAAGCCCCTCCTGTATGCAACCCTGCTTTAGCAAGGCAGTTAGACTAAATGATCTCTAGAGCTCCCTTCTAACTCTGACAGTCCCATGTCAATCCTTTCTTTTCACTAGCAGTATCTCCTAATGGCTGAAGGTCCAGCTCAGGTTCTGCTCCTGTGTATCCTTCATGTCACTTACACCAATGGATGGGGCTTTTCTTCCACTTTTGTTTTTTTTTTTCCTTTTTAAATCTTTTAATACAATTCTTAAGGCATCCAGAACATACCTATCAAGTTAATGCCTCAGGTGGTGAGGTTTGTTGTTGATTTTTTTTTTTTAATCAAATAAAACAGCTGTTGAACTTCAGATGAATGAAACTCTCCTCCAAAATGGTTAGCAATGTCCTTTAATTCTACTTCCCTCTGTAACAATAGTGCCACACGTTGTTTGTGTGAGCACTGAGTAATGCAATTCCTTCCATTATTTTTATGTAGGTGTTCAAGTTTCACTGTCTTCAGTACATCTTGAGGACGTGCTGCTTCAGTGCTATCCTGGCTAAAGATGATGTCCTGAAGCAGAGTTAGTCTCGTTATTTCAGTGGAGTGATGAATATTAACTCCTCTAATCTAAAACCAATATGTGAATCTTTAGGTTCTTCTAGCATTAAAATACTCAGTAAGTCAGTTTATAGAGTATAACATTAAATCAGTGGGGACAAGGATTATGCAGAGTACATATTAATCAATGTTGGTTTAACTTGCCTTGGCTATTAAGGCACAGCAATATTGCACAACGGACTATCAGAAGTACTGAAGCCCATGGTCATTTGGTGACATAATAGCTAAAAGAATCAAAATCCTAAAACAAAATGAACACCCGAAAACATATTTCCTGGCATGAGAAGTAGAGAACTTCTGTCACACAACATTTTTATTTTTATTTTTACTTTTTGGAGTACCTGCAAATTTGCTTTTTTTAGTTGATATGATTATAATCAAGGAATTGAGGATATCACTGGAAAGAGCTAAGGCATCGGTATGCTCTACCTTCCTGATTTACTGACAGTTCCTTCTAATAAATTATATTTCAGCATTTACTTCAAGGCAGAGACAGCAGAAACAAGTTTCAGTGCATGAGATTCGGTCAGGGCACCTGTTAGCATTCTTGATGCTAGGATGCAACGCAGAGCTAACATGGAAGTAATAGGACAGGGAAAGTGGAGTGCTGGGTTTTGCTGAAGCGCAGGGTAAGGTGGAGAGGGCTCAGTGCTATGGGAATGTAACTGTCCTGCCTTTGAGTCCCACCTGGACTGTCTTCCACTGGCTCAAAGGGCAAGCCAACTGCTAATACTTGGCTTCCATGTGTAGTCTTCCCCAATCCCTGCAGAGAAGAGGGGTCATGAGGGTCTTTTGGACTCCTCTGTGTTAATACACATGGTAAATGCTGTGCCAGCCAACTTAAAATGTCCCTAAGCACATATATTTAGGCTACCATCCATATACAGATGAATCCTAGGCAGGGGAGTGAGGCACCCCTCTCTAGTGCAAGACATCTCTTTGCCCAGGTGTCCCCAGGAGTTTGATCCAGTAACTCAAAATATAGTAAGGAAATGTATGAAGAAATATATATATGATAAAATTTCTTTTGGAGATACATTATGCTTTCTAGTTTTCTTTTTTTTTAAATCCTTGAAGATTTAAAATACAAAAGTAACAGGTTTCTACTGATGTTAAAAGGGGCACATCCTAGCGTTCTTGATCTTGGATAACAGTCTTGGTGCTATTCTTTACATTTAGGAGCTCTAAAAATCGTTTTTTCTCTGTGAATGCTCTAGCCATTGATGTTTCCTCAACTGTGCCTTGCTCTTGGTTCATTTCTATAATAGTGTTTATTGCCTTTATTGAGTGGGTGTACTTCAGTTGTCACGCTGAATGAAAAAAAATTAACTTTTATATTTTATTTATGCTATTTAAACAAAAGTTTGCAATGCTCAATTCGGGCCAGAAACCAGATAATCACTGCTGCTGGATTTTCCTTTTGCCTTCCTATGAGCTCATTTTTTCCTTTTCTCTTTAACTTTTTGCATTTTCTACCTACTTGCCTTCAGTCATCTGCTAACGACTGCCTGGTTTGCTCTCCCCGTATACAATTGCAAAACTGGAGCCAGTATTGCCTAATTTGTGTTTAATGCTTGAAACAGCATAGCCTCAAAGGATCCATTCAATATAACCTCATTATGATACTCTGTATGTGAGAATAAATGAGGTTCTTTTTCTTGTCACTTACCTTAGTGATTATTAGCAGAAATACCGTTCTCAGCACCAGTATTCAGCACAACAGTTCAATATATAGAAAAGTGGCTTTCTTTATTAGCAGGTAGCAGTAATGATCAAAAACAATTTGCAGTTGCCTTACTTACCTAGCAGAATATACGAAATGGAAACGGCATAATACTACGAGACAACTGTACTGCAACTACCATAGCAGAGATTAACAAGTACAGAATAAGATGTAAAACCAGACTCTAGTTTCGCATACTTTGGTTATTAATTTGAAATAAAAGAGACTAGGATAAAGCATCTTAGAATTTTGTAACTTCATTAAAGATGTTCCAGCTTCCAAGCAAAGAGAAAAACCTTACTTTCTTCTCTTTCATATAGGAAAATTTCCATTTGAAGTAAGACTTTCAGGCTCTGTACTGCTGTCTCCTCTGCACAGATCTGTGAACGCAAACCGAAGCAGTGACAGATAAAATATGGCTGAGAAACTAATAGGTTTTTGTTTGGTTTTTCAGGCATCTTAAGAAAGAAATAGATTTAATGTTAAGGGTGGGTCAGTACTTGTCCTCACTGGCAAATGGTACATTCTGGAGTCAGAGCTTATTCAGAAGAAAAATGGCAGCACGTTACTGGGGAGGAGGGGAAGGGGGTGGACATTAATTATAAAGGTAGATCCTGAATTTCACCAAGGGCTTCTTCCCCTACACCTGCACTGCTAGGAGATGTTGTTGACTGTATATATGGTCACATGTATACACCTGGTGCTTAATTATATTGATTAAGCGTTAGATTTGGGGGGTTGGTGGGTTAATTGTCTGGAGCAAAAGCTTAGTGAGTCTGGTAACTCAAAAGTAAGTACTTCTTATTTTAATTTTGGACTTTTACTTTAAGATTTTAGTCAACTCTCCATCACTACAGCTACTGACAAAGGAGCAGTGACTATTGGACAGGGAACGGTATACTTCAGGGATACCTGGTGATTCCAGAAGGGTGAGCACTACCAATCTCTCTAAAAATAAAGCTAGAATCACCAAATATGATACAGCTCCACGGTCATCCTTGGTTTGAGCTAATCCAGCTCTGGAGATTTTTACAACTAAACTACTTGAATCTGGTTTTCTACCTCACTTCTTTTCCATCCCTTCAGTCCAGCTTTGTAAAGTATAACTTTGCTAAGCAGCAGAAGTGTACCACATAAGTAAAGAAAGCACAAGCAGAACTGTTGATGTGTCAGCAGTGGGTCTTGATGTGTCCATGGCTGTGCAGAACTGGAAACTGAAAGGTTTTTATCTGCTAGTAGAAAAAGGCTTTAATTGGAGGGATGTTGATCTCCTAACAGATATAAATGCAGTGGTGGTGGAAGGAAGCAGCAGCACAATGAAGGTGTTTCTTCCATGAAATTTAGAAGCAGATTGGTACTTGCTATTTGTTATAACTTGGTTTGCAACTTGGGGGGAAAAAATAAAGAGATTTAACAGATGTAGATAGTCACTCTTTTATAGAGTGCTGGAGGCACAGCTAGAGTGATTACAGCTGCGTGAGAAAGGCTGCTCTCAGTTCTCAAGGAAAATGAAAACAACAGATAAAAGATGGCAGAGGAATGAAAGTGGCATCATATTTTATGGACCTAAGTTCCTGAGATATTTCAGTGCAATAACAACATAAATCTTCTTTGGTATTTATTCTGCAATTGGCTAGTGTTCCAAAAATGAAAAATGGATTAATGTCTGGCTGTTATAAAGTGTACAAACAGATTGCCAGTGATGCACAAGTATTTTGTGTTCTTCTTATAAGTACAGCTGTTGGTTAATAAGGCTTAGATCTCTCTTCTCAAACATTCATGGCAGATTTACTTGTATATTTGAGGTTATTGGGAAATGGAAAATCTTTTCCTTGACTCTCATATTAAATTTATCAGTAGTCCACGTGCAAACTTTGCTGATGTAGGAGATGTATCTTTTATGGGTACAACTGCATTGTAGCCTTGGAAGGGAGAAACAGCAACAGCCTCCATGTAAATGCAGCACCCAAGAGGAAGAGTGTGATTCTTTCCAGGTCTTTCTTGAACAGCTTCCTGGTCAGTCCCAGCTCCTCAGCAGCTCTGGCTCCCCAGGGAGCTGGCTTTGAGCACAAGCAGCTGAACTCCTTGGGTAGGGGAGGCACTCCGACATGTCCATCCTTGAATCAAAAGTATTACGTGAAGGACCTGATTTGCTTTTCCACAAATTGTGAAGTGTCCACCTTGAGACCTGTTTTTTCTAGATCTCCTAACTGGCTTATCTCCTAACTGTCTGTTTGCTATGACATTGTGATCCAATCAGTTTATTTTACAATTTTTAAGTACATCAGCGTAAGTGGATGCATTTTTTTTCTTATACTTGCTCTTCCCAGTTCTCTCTCTCTGAAAGTAGGCTTTAGATGCCATATATATATATATATATATATACACACACCTACTGTCAGTCTACATCTTTGATATGTGTTTCCACTGTTGAAATAAAGTATTATGTTTAAATATACTAGAGGAGTTTGTTGAAGTACAGGAGTAGGGAAAGGAATGCAAAGGGTCTACACAGGTTGTATAGTCCACCCCCATCTAAAGGGAGCAGAATTTTATGACTCATTAATAGTTTGGGTTTTTTTCTATGTCTTGAGTCTAACAGACTTAACAGTCTGTTAACATATGCTTCTTTTTCTTGTTTTTCTTAAGCAAAACCAAAATTTATACAATCTTGCCCAAATTCATCATTCTAAGGATGATGTTTTCAAACTTTAAACTTCTAAATTCTAATACCAGATTACAGTGTTAGGATTTTAAGCATATTAGTAATTTTGCTAAAGGATAAAAGGCAGGTTTTAACAAAGTAAGTCTTAAAAACACAAAAATCCTGTATCTTCTAATAGAAATCACCAACTTTATGAGTTAAATGTATAGGATAGGGATTGATATACATTGATATATGTCAGTATATGCAGTATTGGAGTTTTTTGAAGTGCATTTCATGTTATATTTAGATATAGGAGCAGTGGCTGCTTAAAGATTGACTCTTGTACATGATAAAGTTCAAACAGTTGCATAGAAATGTTATTTGAATTACACAGGGTGAAATTCCAAATTTGAACTAAGAAAGTCACCTTTAAAAAAACCACCACACATACACTTGAAAAGCTTTCCTTGGTTTTAATCATTCTCTTACTGCTGTTTTTGTGTCCTTTTGTATGTCAGGTCATGATTCTGGCAGAAAAAATTATTTTCAACATTTACTTTACTGCTGGCCAGTTGATAGCTCAGGGCAAAAGATGAAGATAACGATAAGGTGAAAGCTAAACTCTCACTCAAAGCATGAGTCACTTTTGAACTGAAAAGAGTACGCTGTACCAAATCACTAGGGTCACTGCTCACCAATTGCTTCATAGAGCAATGTGCAGCTGTGCCTGGGACCATGTGTCTCACTTCAGTCTCTTTATTCTTTGGAAAACAGCTTTTGATGTGTTTAAAAATGCAGCAGATACCCCCAAAGCATTAGACAATTATCCACTATAGTGCAGTGGTGGTACCTGCATTTTTCTTCTTCTGCTTCAGGAAAGCTGTCTTGCACAGATTGTTGAACCAAGACTGTAGACAGGGCTGCACTTGGGGTCTGGCACCTGTACCTGGTACTCTGAGGGTGTCCACAAACCTTTTCCTCTTCCCCTAAGTGGATTAGAATTGCCCCTTGTGTCAAATACGGTATGAGAACTTGTACTCACCCTCACTGCTCGTCAGCTCAAGGAATACTGTGCAATACTAATTTAAGCACCAGAAAGTTTGGAAGTTCAAAAGTAAGTTGAACACTACTGTTCCTCACCTAGAGTATATTCATTTTGTTTTCACTGGAGACTGAAGGTTCCAGACAGGCTGAGGATGTTGGAATTATTCCTTAATTTTGTGTCTTGCTTTTTTGAAATTTGCCTTTTGCTGTTCCTGAAGCGTATAAAACCACCTTAGTTTTGTGTCAGACCATCTTTTAATTCCTAACCTTCTTCAGAAACACCCTAAGTAGTACATTGGAAAAAAAGACAGTATCTTGACATATTTTTTTAAAAAGAAATTAATTTTTTAAAATCTTGGTCGATACTTATTTTTTAAACTGAGGGATCCACAGAGAATGATATTCCAAATAATCTATTGTGCAGTGGGGTTTGAGATGGAGATTACTGTATTTATTCAAACCATTTAACTATTTCTGCTGTCTTTCTCCATCTGTACTAAAAAGCTTTATAGTTCTTAATTCATTTGTACCACTGAGAAGCTTCTTTGGGGATCAGAAATTCCCTCACTCTGCTAAATGAGAATCTCAGTTCAACAAACATGGTAGCAAGTATTGCTTAACCTTTACTGCAGTTGCATTCCCTTTCCCCCAAAACAATTAAAAGTGAAAGAAAACAACCTTCTGGCAGTGAAGGAGAGAGACATAGCCACTGTGTCCTGTTAGATATCATGGGTATCTCTTTCAGTATACGAGGCAGTGGAATTCATTAGGAAGAAAAAATGTACTAGAAGTGAATTCACTAAAAGAATTTATCAGCTTGGCTGAACACCATATGATTCACCATATGAAGCACCCTAAACTTAACTTCTTTCTACAGCCAGGATCTAAATCAGAAAATTTAAGAGATACCTTTTAGAGGTACTAGTTCTATAGACATGTCCCAGATATGTATTTTAAGAAATGTTAAATAAGGATTAATATTAAAACACGTTAAAAATACAAAGCTGGGCTAAACTGTGTATTTCTGCTACTGCATGCGAGCACACAGGCTGTATATCTTGAATCCCACACAGTAAGGAAGGTTGTTGCTGTTTGGCTACTGCTTTTCTTTGTATGCATCGGGTGTGACAGCAAGTTTTGACTTTGTCTTACAATATCTTTGTGCTGGCTATGCCCGGTAAGACCTGCCTGGGATTTGTTTCCTTGCTTGCCTGCTCCTTCACCAGTAGAGACTGGCATTTGTCCTTCTGAGCCTGCACAGGACTGTGTCCTGGTTTGAGGTAAAACAAACCAATTTTCTATTCAGTAAATTTACTTTTTAGCTGGGGCTCTTCTAACTAACTAAACTCTGAAATTAACAGCGTATTTTTCAGAAATTGTTCACTCTCACAATGATAAGACCTGATTATACGAAGGAATGGTGCAGAGAGGCCTTTGTTTATACTTATTGCTTGAACACCCAAGGTAAGGGAATTCCTTATTTGCCCCGTTGGAGGGTTGGAAGAGGAAAAGCGTAGAGGGGTCACACCTGTAAGGAGAGGCAGACAGAACAGGTGACCCAAACCTGACCAACAGGGTATTCCATCCCATCCACATCATGCTCAGTATAAAAGCTGAGGGATCAGAGGGTCAACTCTCTTTCTTCGATGGCTGATGTCCAAGGTGGACCCTGTCTGTTTCTCTGCCTTTGATCCTGATCTGTGCATTCCTGACTCCAGAGCTGGAATCCAGCTCCTGTCGGTCACCGAGTCCAGTCTGTGACTCTTCCTGATGCCTGCTGATGATGTGATTGTTGTCCTGGGAGCTTGATATGGTTTTGTATATATTGTATCTATTTAATTATTTTCTTCTTTTAATTTTAGTATTAATACTTCATTAAAGTAGTTTAGGTAATTTAGTTCATTCTAAACTCATAAATCTCCTTATCTCTTCCTCTTCTTTTTGGGGGGGGTGGGGTGAGGTTGAAGGAAGGGCCATCTGTCAGTCTGGTTTTGGTGAATGTGGCTGAAACCATGACAGACTGCTAGTCTTGACTACAACCTTGAGATCAAAGTGAAATGAGCACTGTCTGCAAAGTATCTCGAGGACAAAGGCTCTACTTTCTGGTTTTTTGTTTCTGTCAAATTATTTTTCATCCAGCTTAATGATCTGTGAAAACTCGCACAAGTGCAGAAGGGACATGGTGCCAGAGACAGAGCAACAAACTGTCAGACCTGTTCAGGCGGCCCTGGAACAGCCTAATTATTCTCCAGTGTACCACGGAGTTACTTCAGTGAAAGACAGCATGTGTTACTGCCACTATTAGCAAAGAAAGGTCTCTAAGAACAAGTTGAAAATAAACATTACCAAAACAAACATCAGTTGCAGTGGGGGAATGGGCTGAAGTCTTGGCACACTCTTGGGGTACCTCAACTAAAATAGAAGTTCCTGAGAACCAAGGGCATACAGGGGCATCTAATGCTGGGGGGGAAAGGGGTGCTGAAATTTATTTGTTTCTGAGTAATGAACAAGACAAAATATTATTAAAAATATATATATATATTATTTTTTTGAAATGAGAGGAGGATGTTAATGAAATTCTAAGGCTATATCTGGCTGTCTCATCATACAGTCTTGCTCATGACTAATTTAACTCTACCTAAAAAATAGTTACTAAATTTTTTCCATATAACTATTTTGCCTAATTAGAATGGGCACAGAAAAGAGCAGTGTGATTGGAAAGCTAGGGAAATTGCTTCTGAGAAGATTAGAGAAATTAAAGTTCATAGCCTAATGTACAGATGATTACTGGGGGGAAATTATTCCTGAAGTATTAATGGCTGCATAAATATTCTTTGTTTAAAAATGGGTTTAGAATGGCTTACAAAACCAGTCAGCTCCGAACTACGTTGTTTTAACAGGAGGAAGAGTGTGCATGTCAAAAAGCACATGAAAATGAACTTGCTATGACTCACAAACCCACTGTGCATAATGGAATATCTGCTGTAAACATGGATAGTATAGAGGCTCTGGTAGATCCTATAAAGCTACTCACAAAGAAAAGTTCAGCAATGCACTACAGTAAATCTGGGAAAACATAATCCAGAAGTGCTGCACAGACTGGGATCCACCTGGTTGTGGAACAGGGATACCAGCATCCTGGTGGACAACAAGCTCAATATGAGTGTGCTGCTGCTGCTAAGAAAGCCACCAAGATGCTGCTGGGTTGCATCAACAAGAGCATCACCAGCAGAGATAAAGAAGTTATTACCCTACTCTACTCAGCGCTTTTTCAGGCCACACTTGGAATACTCAGTTTTGGTCCCTACTGTGCAAAAAAAGATGTGGACAGGGTAGAGAGGGTCCATAGAAGGGCCACAAAGATGATTAAAGCCTGGGAAGCCTGCTGTATGAGGAAAGTCTGAGGGAACTGGGCTTGTTCAGCCTTAGGGGAGACCTTATCACCGTGTCCCAGTTTTTAAGGGGTGGCTACAAAGATGGAGACTCCCTTCTTGCAAGGAGTCTTGAGAAAAAGACAAGGGACAATGAGTACAAGTTAATCCCAGGGAGATTCCAACTGGACACAAGAGGAAAATTTCTCACCGTGAGAACAGTCAACCATTGGAATAGTGTCCCGAGGAAAGTGTGATTCCCCAATATTGGACACTTTTAAGATTCTTCTGGACAGGGTGCTGTGCCATCTAGTCTGGACCATGCTTGTGCTAAGCAAATTTGGACCAGATCCTTGAGATCCCTTCCAACCTGGTATTCCCTGATTCTATCAATCAAAGGTAACGTCTAAATTTTTGGTGGAGGTTCAAGACAGTGTGCCTCTGTATTTTGTTGCTTCCCTCATTTCAAGATGTATGAGAACCTCATGATACCACAGTTAATTGGACATTATAATGCTTCCTGAGGAACGAGCTGTAACCTTACTTTTACTTACTTAAGTGATAACAAGGCATCGTAAGCTCATTGCTCCCTTCAGGGTTTGGTTTTATGCTGCTGTTGCTGCTTTACAGATTGCTAGAACAGCAAAACTGCTGGAGCAGATAATTTTTCATTGTGTTGCATGGATCCTCAAATAGCACTGTAGTTTCATACGCTGGGATAGGGCTAAGAAGGAACGGCGTTAGGAGTGGAGAAACGTTAGTACGCTATTTCTTCCAAACTCTTCCCCATTTTTTTTTTTTACCCCTCTCTATCTCTGTGGAAGAAAGGGAATCTAGCTCACAAAACTCTTTTTCAGTGTGGGGGGTTATGTGAATAATTCACCCAGTCACTCTAGGTGACTTTCAGGACATACACTGAAAGAAAAAGAAAGTCTTCAATGTCCCGATTTATCTCTAAAATTATTGCCCATTAAAATAATTAAATTGTATGATATTGAAAAATAGAACATGGGAAAAAGATCCTGTTCAGGAAAGGAAGTTCTAAACTGTTATTGCAAGGAATGTAAAACACAAAATCATGGAATGGCTGAGGTGAGAGGGACCTCTGGATGTCATCTGGCCCCACAGCACGGCTGTAGCAGGACCACTTAGAGCTAGTTGCCCGGCACTGTGTCCTTTTGAATATCTCCAAGGATGGAGACTCCACAGCCTCTGTGAGAAGCTTGTGCCAATGTTTGGACACCCTCACAATTAAAAAAGTGTTTTCTGATGTTCAGAGGGAGTCTTCTGTGTTTCAGTTTGTGCTCATGTCCTCTGGTCCTGTTATTGGGCACCACTGAAAAGAGCCTGGCTCCATTCTTTGCACCCTTCTTTCCGGTATTGATATGCATTGATAAAATCCCCCATGAGCCTTCTCTTCTCCAGACTCAACGGTCCTAGCTCTCTCAGCTGTTCCTGATGGGAAAGATGCTCCAGTCCCTTAGGTGTCTTTGTGACCCCTCTCTGGATTCTGTCCAGTGTGTCTCCCTTGTACTGAGGACCAGGCACAGTAACCCAGGTGTGGCCCCATTTGATGAGGGATCTTTTTTTTTTTAATCAGTGATAAACAAAAAAGATACATAATGGCATGCTTGAGAAGCTGTTAATAAATCAAACAATAACATATAAGCAAATACTATGGACTCATTCTGAATGGTAACCACTTGTTGCAGATCTGTAGTTAAACCTGTGCATATGTTATATAAAGTTCAAGTCTTATTACATACGCCTAAGGGACAGGATCATGATCATTAGAGGGGTTTTTCAGTTGTTTCTTTCATGTGCTGCAGCCATGTAATATGAGTTAATTTATTGTAGCTCATCTTTATAGGACAGATATATTTGTCTTTAAACAAGTACATCAAATGTAGAAATATGTCAGCCCCACTTCAGACTTCATTTATAATACTCCCCTGTTGCTATGGAAAAATACAGTGCTTCACCTTTCTAAAAGCCAAGGATAGAAATTTATGGTACACGGGTTATTTTATATCAGAGAAAGACAGGTGCATCCCAAGAAAAGAGCTGGACGGGAGTGATGTTCTTATAATGCATTTTTAATAATGCATTTTCTTCTTTAGTTTAGTTGCTAACCATTTGTTCTGCCATAGGGAACCAGGCACAGCAGTTTTATAATAGAGGCGTTGCACGGGATAGGTTGAGGATTTTAAATCGATAGATGGTTGGTTTGGAGGTTGGGATAGTGAATATTCCTTCTGTTTCCTCGAATGGTAGCTTTTATTACTGGCATACACAGCTCATTTATTTTCTCATTCATCACAGCAGAAAACACCTGTCCCTTCCTTTTGGGAGCTTGCCCAAGGCTATCTAACCAAACAGTCCATAAAAAGATGTATGGGCAAGTGTAAGTGGATATATTAATAATTTGGCTAACAGAAAATGACCGAATATGGAGCCTGAATGCTGCTACTCTGTCCCATCATTTCTACCAGCTCAAGCTGGGGGCCTCCCAGTATTTCCTTGTTTGCATAAATAAAATTGTTGATAATGATGCCCTCTTACTTCAAAGTATAATCCCCAAAATAGCAGCGAAGGCATAAAATTAACAGGTCAGTCATTGCTATTACTGTGTTCTCCCCAGATGTGAAAAGACTGAAGAGGAGGGTTGCGTGGGGAAAAGATGTTGTTTTCTTATAAGCAGGAAATGTATGTCTTGTGTGTAACGTTAGTCAGAGGAAGGTAGGTCAAAGATTTACTCAGATAATGCTTCATAAGAAGGGATGAGAATTAAGGATGTACAGGTGATGCCTTGGGCTTGAGCTTCCTTAAAAATACTCTTTGTGCTCCCTTCCAAGCAGTCCAGTGGCTGGAGAAACAATAATCTCTCCTGGTTTTAGAGTAAAACTACAAGAAGCTTTTTTTTTGGGAGCAAGTTTCCTTTCCAGATGACTCTCTGCTGGTTAGGTTAACCCAGTCTGAGCTTCACGATAACAGCACTGTGTTATAGCTAGTAGCGTAGTTGGGATTGCCTGGCCCCTGGTAGTCCCATTATACTGCACTTCTGTGTAGACATACATTTACACTTACAAACTTAGTAGTGGCAATGCCTGCTGCTGCTGCAAAATCAAGTATGATTTAATATAAAATAGAAACACAGGTCTGTAGGCTTGAAGACACAGTCACATAATTTAGAAATAATTTCGTTTGTCAAAGAAGCCAGTGGGCTTTGCAGTAAAACAAACCAGAATTTGATTACCTACTATTACTAACGTAATTTAACCTTGTTTAGGAAAGAGATAGCCTCTCTTTAATGCTTTGCTAAAGCTTAATAAATTAAAATGCCACTGTTACTCCCATGGCCATGCCGTTTAATTTACAATCCACTTGCACACTAGCTATTTTAAGCATAATTGTATGACATGCTTTATCAATTAATTTTACAGACAAATGAAACCACCTGTAGCTGTGATGTCATGTGGGGGGTTGGTAACGGTTGTCTTGTGGGATTCTTTTCCGCTCTTGTTTTCAGATCAGTAGTGGCAGTAGTCCTTTGATTTAGATCAAAGCAAGAACAAAAGCTTCTTAGGAGCAAGTAAGACTCAGAAGGTGAAAATGAAGAGGAAAAAAAGTAATAAAACCCCTTTCCATAGCCTAGAACCAAACTACTAAAATGAGAAAATCAACTATACAGCTCTAGCTGCAATATTTTTTAGTGTAATTTACTTCTAAGTACAACACCAAGCCTTCAGAAGCTTGAATATCATATTACTTTCTTGATTACAAATCAGTGAATCTTATCTTGCCTGTACAGATGTTGAATTTTTTTTCCGTCTCAGCTTACATCCACTTACAGTTATTAAAGATCCAGGGCACTTAGTGTAAATATTAAAGATGATATATGAGGCCTAAGAAATTTAATCTTGGGTAATTACACTCTACATAGCTCTTCTAACTAGCAAAAATTTCTCTGCAATTATGGTTGGATAAGTAACCTGCTAGCACAATTTTGCGTTTTTCAGTAGCTGCAGCACTGACAAGACGAACAAAGTGATTCCAAACATTAGTCTCATTTTTCTAAGTACATAATGACAATTACATGATGTTTTGTGATTGGCTCTAACTGCCTATGCAGGAGGTGTTGCATTTGTAAAGTGTGAATTCTTTTACCCTGAGAATAATTCTTGAAAGGATATGTGTAAATTAATTTCTTCTCCTGGTTCTCTAAATGTTTTCTAGTGGACACAGTTTTCTTCTGCAGATCTAAGATTAAAACTTTTTTTTTTTTTTTTTTTTGCAGAAAACTGTAGTATTGCCTGTGAACAGGTTTCTTACTGGGTATCTAATAGGATTAAGTTCATTATCCACCTGGTAACTTCCCTAACGAGTTCAGATCTGGCATGTACAAGAAGCTGAAGCTTACCACTTCATCTGACCTGTAGATAGGTGCCCTTTCTGTGTTTATTTGACAATTTCTTCCTGTTCTGGCTGACTGATATTTCCCTCTGGAAAAAAAAAAAAAAAAAGAAAAAGAGTACAGAAAGAAGGGCAGCTAATTAATACTTGCAAATTTTGTGTCTATTTCTAACTCATCGTCAGTTTCCCTTTTCAGCTACATTGGGGGAATTTATCAAATAGAGTCTAATGAACTACTACTGCTAGCCAATTAAGACTTTTTTTTTTTCCCCTCTGTAAATTAGTTACAACAGTGAGCAGATTTCCTCGCTAAGGAAAGCAGTATAATTCAAGTCAATTAATGAATAATAATACATTCTAGCTTGGAAAACTATTCACTTTTGATCAGCCCCATTCTACATTAAACAAGAGCAAATCCAGAATGTCTGCACAGAAGAGAAATGAAAATCACTCTAAGCTTTGAGAAACGCCTGAAAAGCCTGATGCTGTTGACAAGCAGGTATTAAAAGAAGAGACAGTGGAAAGATATAAAACACTCTAACATATTAGGGATCAGGTAGGCACTCATATTTCTTTACTCTCATCTACAAGAGTCAGAAGAAATTGAAAAGATGAGAGTTTATAAATTACAGAGAAAACTTCTTGTAAGCATAGAAATAACTAAATTCTTTATGAAAATTAACACAATTAAAAGAGAAATACACACTTGATTTCACAGTGCTAATTACAGTGACAGGTTATAGTTAAAAACTAAGAGTTTACTGGAATTAAACTAGTTTACCAAAATATATAAAAGTATGATAATACCAGATAATTTTGAGAGAACTGTGTAATCATATAAAATTATAGAGACATTTCATACCCTAATACACTAATCACAGAATTATTATTTAGCTATTTTTAGGATTTCAAAATTGTTCAATTAATAACATCCTACTCATTACTCTCAAGGATTTGCTACTTCTTGTGATATGTTAAATTAGGTGGAATATTGTTTGTTTTGAAATGGCAGATCTTCTCTGCTGTTAGTCAACTTTGACATTATTCAAATTAAATTTCTCATATCTCAGTGTTATAAATAATATTTCTGAGTATGTTTTTCTTCTTCCAGCAAGTAAGGGGAAATTGTTGGTATTCTACAAGCATATAGCAATCGGATCTAAAATTTACTTAGTATATAATATAGTGTCATATTTAAGGTGCCTTTTTGTATTAATTGCATTCTATACATAAATCATTCTGTTTGCAGTGGTTAGAGTAGCCAGTCATTACTACTGATATTTTTTTCCTGCAGACCCCACTAATTTTGGCAGATCTACTCTGTATGGTTCAAAATCTAATTATGACTGGTGCTTCCAGAGATAAGATGTATCTGCTACAGCTCTTCAACACAGGTTTCTCTTGCCTATTTTCTTAGGAGAGAAAAGCTTGTACTTTTTATGCTCGTACAACTAATCATTGGAGGAAGGAATTGGCAGACGCAGGTCCATGGGCATGAACTCCTTCCCTCCATCCTTTGAGGAGCTCTATGCCTTGCCAGGCATCTATACCGTCTGCAGCCTTATGCAGCAGTGTATATGCTGTATATATAATATATATATATATTTTCTGTATTTGTGCATGTGTGTTTCTTGCTAATTCAGGAGTGCTCTGTATTGGAGATCAGTATTAACATCGTTATGCTTTCCCATAATCATCGTTTCAGTAAACCCACAAGCTGATGGCATCCAGCAAACAATAAAAGTTCTGCCTCAAATCTTGGTAGAGAGGAATTTATGGCCAGTGGAAGATGCACTGTTTGGATGGGATAGCTTCCTAACAATGCTAGTGCTTTTTTTTTCTCCCCATGCAATTTATTGAAGAATCATTAGAAAGTTCATGCGAACTTAAATATATTACTAAATCACCACCAGAATGCATTGCAATATTGAAAATGAAAGCAGAAATTAGGGAAATACAATGAGCCAGAGCAATGCTTGGATACTGCAACCTGCCAGACCTTAGTTTCAGTGCTTCATGTAAAGGATGGTGTTTTCTTTTGTATCCTGGGGGTGGCATTGATGAAAAACACTTTTTCTTTGAACAGCTTCTAAAATTTGCTTGTTGTTTTGATACAGACTCTCCGTAAGGACGTGTCACAGAAATATTTATTTTGAAATAATTGAACAAAATATGAAGTGAGAGAAATTACACTTGGCTGTGAATTTAGGAAGGGATAATAATATAAAGATACACCCTACGTATATAACTGAATTTCACTGTCTGCTGTTCAAGATTGATTTCATTTTCAAATGCTTTGAGGCATGGAATTTTTTTGATTGAACCACTTCACCTTTGTAAGTGACTGTAAGTTGCTTGAATGTGTTGCATGGTGTAATAAATAAAACTTTTCATACATTGTTTCCTTTTTCTTTCCACATAGTTTCTTATCCTTACCACTTTACTTCTCAGAGCTAAGACTTGGAGATTCAAAAAGTCCCCCAATTTAGAGTAGTACCGTGAATCAGGTAGAAGTCAGGGATGAGAATGGGTTAAGATGAACATGTCAGAGCCTTAAAAGGAGACGATGATATGGAATAACTTGAGATTGAAAGGAGGAAACAAAATGTTAATATTCTTTTATAAGGAATAGAACAACATGAAAATCGAATGATAATAGCATAATTATTTTACAATATAAAGCAAAGGTTTTGACATATTTGGAAAGTGAAAATGTGGGGTGATGTATTGGGTTTGATTTATTTTTATTATGCTTTCCTTTTAGGCTCTGTTTTAGTTCTACAGGTTAATAGGGAAAGGAACTGACGTTCAGATTGAGAGCGTATATAAATAATACAGAACTCGTGACATTCCAGTATTAAATATGCCGAAGACCAAAATCAAAGAATATTGTTGCTTACATATTGCCTAGATATATAACCTAAAATTAACTGAAGTACACATGTAATTTTTCAAATGAACAAAAATATGCAGATCCTAGAGTCCTGCCTGTACTGAAAATCTGTGACTCCGATTGGTTATTGTAATTCAATACAGGCAGCCTTCAAAGAACAAATTATTAAAAAGCTGTTAGTAAGTTGGAGGTTACATTTTTCTTTCTCTGCCTGGTTTTCCATAAGTGATAGATTGTTAATGTTATAATTTGTTATTATGCTGATTTAAAATTCTTATGGCTTTCTGAACAAAAAAAAAAGTTTCTGAGTTTCTCGAAAGTTAGTGAAAGTTGTTTCTAATTGCAAGAGTTAAGCAACCTAAGAAGAGTGCTCAATACCAGATGTCATTTATGAGGTTTTTTTTTAGTGTTACATTATATGTGTTTCTTTAGTAATGAGGGTGTCTAAAATTAAGGTTTTTTTTCTGTGACTTCCTTTCTTTTTAATCTAGTGCCTTGTATACCAATGGACAGGTTTTAATTAAATTATTAGGATAGGCACAAGAATAAGCATTTAGGTCTAACCTTATAATATTTATGTGTGTGCTGCATAAATATTCTTCAGAGCTTGTTCTTCACACTGGCTAACCTCTTGGTAGTCACACTGATAAACACAGGACAATTAGTTTTATACAGACCATCCAATAAATCAGCTGGGATCATAAGCCTCTGTTCTTTTCCCCTGATGCATAGACTGGGCAAGAGCTTCCCAGGAGCTGTGGAAAATCCCTAATTCCCATTCATATATATTAGAGTTTGGGCTTCAATGCTTCTAGGTTTGCATCCTTAGAAAAAAAAAAATCACTGTTTTGATTCTCAATCAATGAAGAATACATTCCTCCTGGCTACGGAACAGGAGCTGGGGCAGTGCATGTCTCCTTGACAGCACGTTATTTTGCTAGCTGGAGGCACTGGTCGTGCTGATGTGTATTTCTTTAATTTCCATTCTCATTTCCACTAAAGATTCTAATTAGATTCCTGGTGGTGCTTAAGAAGAGGAAGGGACAGTGTTTCTGTGAACGCGATTCCCTCTAATGCAGAGGGCAGTGGTTTTCTGACGTGCAGCATTTAACACACGTGAAAACAGATGCCTGTCTTCAGCAAACTGTCGTTTGTCAAACTTAGCCAGAATTGTGCTGTGAGAAGCCTGGGATGATGGGGGGGTGTTGAAGGTGGTGGGGGGGTGGGGGGGGGAAAGAGTCACAAAGCCTGGGTCTGGGAGCACCAGAGTGCAGAGTGCCGGTAGCAGCCTGCTCCCGAGTGCAAGTTTCCAGGGAGCCTTTCTCCTGGGCACTGAGACAGCCAAGACGCTCCAGCTCCGGCAGAGATGTTCCTCCAAGCAGCTCTGAAGTAAGGCTGCTCGCCGGATACAATGTCCTACCCGGGGGCTCGTGGTCCACCTCAACCTTCTGAGAGGACTCGCTGCTGATGAAATCGAATGCTTAGAGAAGCATGAGATGCGGGGCTTCATCCAATATTCTTGCCTCAGCTGGAGCTGCTAGGGAATCGCCACAGCTCAGTGCAGCGCTGCTTTACACCACTGCAACTTTCCTGGAAGCAAACTCCGGGTAAAATCCTCTAATTTCCCTCTGATTGCAAACTGGTGCGAAGACTGGAATGATTTGCCTGTTGGAAGAATGTTGACTCTCGAGTGGGAGTCAGAGGGACTGCAAACAGTGGGTATTGTTGTGATTATATTTGCGTCTCTGAAGCTGCTTCATTTGCTGGGACTGATTGATTTTTCAGAAGGTAAAGTGGTTTGTGCTGTTTGTAGGTGTGGTGTCTGATCTGCTAAAATAGCCTTAAAGAGCATCAGGTATAAAAGCTGTGAAATGTAAAGGTTTGAGGAGTGACAGTAAGATTCAGACTAAAAATCCTGGTTTGCCTCTGCACGTTTTACTTTGTTAGTGTCAAAAGAAGTAGATGCTAGCACAAGATTTGTATTTTACTATGGATTGCAAAGTGTCTGTGAGTGGATATTTATTAGAAAGACTGAAAATAGTGAACCTGATGCCTGTCAGTTGCCTTTGGAAGCTGTTCACTGCTACAAAACTTGGTAGATGAACTGGATCTTAGTTCAGTTCACGTTTATAACTCACTTTGCTCTCCTGATTTATGATGCAATTAGAGTTTTGTGTGTGTATTGTGTATCAGTACATTTTTTGTTAAAAATCCATTTCATAGATAAACGCAAAACACTCTTACTACAGGATAATCTTTAGGATCAAGTCTGCTCAACACCTTTCAAAAAAAAAAAAGGCATAGATGCCGACATTAAATGTGGGTACTTTAAATGTATATAATGTATATATGTTTTAAAATTCCTGTTTGCTTTACTCAGGTTCCTGTCTGCTGCCTACTATATGGGTCATATTGTTTCATCTACTCTCAAACAGGGCTTCACATTAATTTTAAGAGGACTTTTATTCCTATACAAAGTGAAGGTTTTTTTCACATTTTATAGAAATAGGCTATTTCAGTTCAGTTATTAATTGCTGTCAACTTTTCAGCTTTCTAACAAAATGTCTTTTGTGGACTGTTATTTGTTCTCTGGAGTCCTGACTTAAAAAATACTGCTTTTGTTGGTATGTGTGAACCCAAACCAATCCCTTTTGCTGTGTAACTGCTTTCAGTCAGAATCACAGAGACAAGGAGAGGAGTCCAGTTTTCTGAACTATTAACTTCTCGTCATGGAATAGGATCTTTGGTGGATGTAGATTTACATCATCACCTCATAAAATTTTTCAGCTAATAAAACGTGAAATCTTTAACACAGCACTTTTATAGTTACTGAACTATAGAAATAAATTATCCTTAAAACCGTCTGTGGTGAGAATGTGTAATATTTGCTGTGTTACTACCTAATGTATCAGTTATGGAATTGTAAAATTACTTTTTGAATTCTAAACAAATGAGTAATTTTTCTTCCCATAACAGTACTCACTTTTTGGGGTTTTTATGCTCTGGATGTGTAGCATTTTAACATCTAAAAAATCCTCTTACTAGATATATGTTAGCATCGACTTTATAACATGTGGTAACAGACAGGAGGAAAGTATAAAAATGAAATATTGGTTTTTTAACAGATGTATGGTTACATCCCCTTCTTGATTTCTCACAGTATGATGCTGCCATTAAGTCTGTGGGAAAATGTTTCATGTAATTTCAACTATATTAAATCACCTTTTAAAAAAAGTCTCCCTGGTAGAAATGATACTGATTTTACGGTAAATAATAAGTTCAAGTCGATATATTAATTGAAGTGTTAACATTTTGTTTTAAAGCACCCATTAGTGCTATGGCATTTCCTCCCATGATAATATAATAATTTCACTCAAAAGTACCTAGCGACATAAAACTAATCTCTAAATGTAAAAAGATTTAACATTTTAAAGTGTAGTGGATATGTTTATAATATCTGCAGCGTGTATAGCTCTATTGATTTGGGGCATTTCCAGTTCCCCTCAGGCTGCCCTGTACTATTTAACTCTTCTGTGTTTGGGCACTGCCATTACTGTTAAACAAGAATTTGGCCCCAAATGATTAAGGTATATTTTATAGGGCATTCAGAATTAGTGGTTTGTTGTTTTCCTACTGAAGGCAAGGACAGGTTTTCTGTTGATGTACAAGGAGGACCATATGTGAATGACCAAAGGAAGACATGAGCCCTCCCTGTCTACCCCACAGAGACACGGCATGAGCCACGTCCTGAAACAAATTTGTTCCCGTAGTTGGCTTTTTTGATGCTTGTCTTAACATCTCTGATATCACAGAATCATCATAATCATATATTAACTTATTTTGAAAATACCACTGAAAGGTAGGGCAGCATGCTTGTCCCAGAATTTGCCAATACAGGACAGAGAAGACAGCTAAATGACAAATCCTCAGTTGCAAATGTACAACTCCACTGGTTTTAGTGAGGTTGTGATGATGCATTATGGCAAATTCTACCAGCAGAGTGACAACTTGTCTACACTCAAACCAAGAGTCAGCAGCAGAAATGGGAGCAGAACTAGTGTGATCCACAAAAGCAGCAAGGACTGAGTAATTGGAGTGTTTCCATCCTTCCAGTTCAGTCTTCCTCTCTGCCCACTGAAGTGGTAGCTTCTGCCTCCTTTCTCCTTCGTCTGTTTGGACTGTGAAAATGCAGCAGCTTGCTTACTGTTTATTTTTATAGTCAATTAGATACAAAACACCCTACATCTTGTATTGCAGGCACTTTCAGTATCATTTTTAGAAAGAAAAAAAAGATAAAATAATAGTACACTCACAGAAAAATTTCTTCTTTAACGCAGCTACTGGAAGTGTTCTACCAGCTACAGCTTTTTAGCCATGTGCTGTCATCTCACTGCAAAGCTGGACTTTCATTTGAACAGGCAAAAAAGATGGGTCACCCATTGTGTTATGATGGTCAACCACCCTCTTCTACTTTATACAGCAAAGGAGTTATGGTGAAGAAGAGCTTGACTTGCCCTTGCTCCTCCATGGGAAAGTAGGGGAATCCAGGCAATCTCCTTATTTTTCTTACAGTGTTTAACATTTTGCTGGACAGGGAATCAGATTTGATCCCATGTCCTAGACTAATGACTACGTTCCTCTACTTCATACATCCTCCACTTCCCAATAAGCAAGAAAGGTAGACCAGAATGAGGAGAAAGTTGGTTTCACTGGAGCCAGTGAGCTATTTCAGTTATACTGACAGAATTGAATCAATACCACTTTTACTAGAAAAGAATGAAACTCTCCTTTCCCTCTCCTTCCATTACTTTGAAAGTGGTTTGACACTGATCAATATCTTCCCTCCAGCTTCCTTGCCTGAAACTTTTGCTGCTGGGCAGCTTCCCTCCAAAGCTTTTGTTTTGTTACTCAGCTGGAAGGGGAGGAGAAGGAGGGCTGATCAGAACTGAAGCAAAGGACCAGAGTGGTAAAGTAGCAGCTTAAAGGGAATTAATCCCCCAGAAATTTGCAGGGGAAAGACTGGCAAAACGAAGGATATATGTTGCATTTGGGTGCCCAGAATATCTCACACATGGTAGCTATATGGAGAAATAATATGTGTGAGTAAATTTGTTAACATCATGAGACTGCATAAATCAAAGCCTTTGAAAGGACAGACTTTGTGCCTCTTCCTTCATCATGCGTTGATTACATCTGGAAGTATAACACCTTGTACAGAAGAGTTTTTCTTTTGCTTGTGAATATAATCAACCAGTGTTGCAATCTATTACAGACCTTGCTATTCCCTCCCTTTTCCTTCCATTAATTTCTAACAGTTTCTAGAACTTACGATCTTTCAGATGCTTATTCAGATGTAAATTTCGTGTCTTATATATAAATGTCTCACAAACTCAAAGTTTATTGCCTAGTAGGACCCTTTGATTCCTACATGTCTTTCAACAAAATCAGACGCCAAAACTAAGTAGGAATATCTGATCCTTAGTTTGTCTTGCTGTGATGCAAAGCAAGGAGCATATCTCTTGCATTACAGGTCTCTCTCCCATTACAGTTATCAGTAAACTTATTTGGCTGTAAAGTCAGCCTTGAGAGTAAGTAGAGTAACTGGTTGCTTTGGCTAGAATTTGGAATATGGCTAAGGGGTGTATTTTCTTTAAGCAGAGGTAGTTTTTTTGTCTTAGGATATATCTGTTCTGTGCAGGTACAGAAAGATGGTTTGTTTTGTTTTGGTTTTTTTTTTTTTTTCTTTCAATTCTAATTTGGCTGAGTAGAAGCCACCTCCAGTCCAGAAGTTATGTTACTGCATTTGAGTTGATTTGTTCTGTCACACTGACATACTAAAATGTTGCCTCTTTTGGAGCTCAGCTACTTAAAATCACAGAAAGGATAAGGTTAGGTCTGTCTGCAATCATCTGTGTTAGCATGTCATTACCTACCCTTACAGCTTAGCAAAACCAGTAAAGTTTAAAATATCATCTCAAGTGCTCTATGAGTCTTCACCTTAGAAAATCATACAGGGAAAGACATCATGCTGACAAGTTCTCTATTGCTTTCTACTTTTCTAAGAAAAAAAACCCGAAAAAGCAATAGAGTTTTCTCCTTGTCCACACGTGCTTGACAAGAATTATCTGAATTTGGATGTCCTACCCATGCACTGGTGGCTGTGCTACAAGTCCAGCTTCCAGCAGACTCACCTGTGGTGCTTCCTCTCCTCTCTCATCCATATGAGATGCAATGTAGCATAACTCCACAATTAACAGGAAGATAAAGAATATACCACACAGCAGTACACGTCGCCTTGCCTTTTCTCAGCAGCTGCTTATAACCCCTGATTAGCATCTGTTATCAGTAAACTGTTCAGTTTTCACATGGTGAGATGTACACTTTCTTATCTTTTTTTTCTTCTCCAGAGACACTAGTAGGATTTAGGGAACTACTTTCTTCTGAGTAAGCCAGTATCACCTGCCTCAAAAATGCTCATTGGTTCCAATGTTCTGGATGTTAAAAAACCCCTGGAGAAGTTCCCAGGAAGTAGCTGATGAAAGATCTAAATAAATTAATACACTAAAATGCTGAAATTAATTGTCCCATTTAATTCATAGTCTGGTAAAAGCAAAAGTTTAGGCTGATGCATGATTTCCCTGATTCTGCTGAGAAAGAATAATTTTTTATCTTTTCTTTATCAAGCAGATTTCTTTAAACTTGTATGTCATTTGTGTATCTTATCAGTAGGCTTATTCATTGCCTAATCACTAATGTACTTTAGGGCTGAGAATATAGAAGGCTTTATTGTTAGAATATGATATCTGCAAAGACATAAATAATCATTGCCTAAAGTGACTTTATAGAGCAAGATTAAATACACACAATGGTGGAATGACTGAATGAAAAAAAAACCATCCATAATAGTACACTGATGTAGAAATAATGTAGTCACCTTTGGTCTCTTGACTTCTTAAATTACTTGTTTCATGTTTGACGCAGTATTTGACCAGAATTTTTTGACCTTTGATATTAATGAGACATGGGAGATAGTAAATTTTGTAGGGATTTATATATTCAGATTACTTGCAGACCTATATGAAACATCAAGATTTACAAAGCAGTTGAATGTCTTCCATGTAATGTGAAAATAGAATCACAGGATATCAGGGATTGGAAGGGACCTTGAAAGATCATCTAGTCCGATTCCCCTGACAGAGCAGGAACAAATAATACCATCATTTAAAGCCATTCTACTACGCCATTCTAGTATGTATTTTAACTCATAATAATTTTCTTTTTTTAATTACCTTCAGGAAAAAATGCAAAAGCAGATATAAAGCTAGTTTTGCATTCTTATCTGGACACTAATTCTGTATAGCTGCTTCATGTTACTATAGCAGTATATAGAAGCACAAATCAGACTGTTTCATTTGCAGAAATGTAGTATGTCCTTCCAAAGTCTGTAGCCTAATCTTTTAGAAATAACCCAACAGTAAATTGAGTTCATGTGTGTATGGATGTGTTTACATTTGTTGAAGAGAGATAAATAATCCAAAAAGTAGACTTTGTGTAACAAATTTTAACACTAAGTAACTTTTAATGGTTTTGGTGTCCCAAGGGACTGTATAATGGAGGCTCTGACACAGGTGCAAGTAGGTCAATTTTAATGTTAAAAAAAATTATCGTTACTGAAATAATTATTGTGTATTTACTTGTAAGCAGATGCATGGATTCTATATGTGCATTTGTCCGATTTTTGGATATGTATTTGGATGAACAGACCTTGAATATTTCTGATAAATATCTGCCCATATTTTGGGTACAATCTATTTTGAGCCCCCCACTAATCACTTAAGAAAGATTGAGTTATGTCATATAAAACAAATATTTTTTCAGACAGCAGGACTTAGGTGAAATATTGATTGAAGTTCACTGAAATGAGTCAAGCCAAAATGAAGTGCAACAGTTTGGTGACTATTTCATGATGTTCCCAATGGTGGTTTGTTCCTGCTGTGTTTGAAGTAGGAGAGTGGAGTTAGAGGAGAGAAGTGATGACTGAGAAGGGGGAAGAAAAGTCTAGTTTGCTTAGTAAACTGTCATCAAGTGGATAAGTAGCGAGGTAAGGACAACCTCAAAAATATTAAAATATAATATAATAATTTGGAAAGTAAATAGGAAGGCTCATGAGTTTTGGTGAATTAGTTTTTTATATGTCATGTGTCAATCATATTTCATTCCAGCATATACTTTTGTGAAAGGAGAGAAAATGTACCATTACATGCTCAAGGAAAAAAGATTATATTCCCCTGTGATCTAATGGGGGACCCCTTGCTAAGCTGTGGCTCTAGATATCCACGGTGACTGGTTTCAGCTCAGCTATAACTGAAGAATGCAGCCATAATATTTAACCTGTGTTCTAGCAGTTTGATTTCTTTTACTTGATTCCTCTCGATTAGTCTTATATTGAAAATTCTTTGGATTCCTTTGTTTGTCAGTAAAAGATGGATTTCTAGATTCTACATGTCATCATGAAATTTGAGCTAAGGCAAA
The DNA here is from genome assembly GCA_013400055.1 of Nycticryphes semicollaris. Lineage (NCBI taxonomy): Eukaryota > Metazoa > Chordata > Aves > Charadriiformes > Rostratulidae > Nycticryphes > Nycticryphes semicollaris. The sequence goes on from VXBJ01007579.1 coordinate 224,080, forward strand.
CTGGGCAGGTTGGCATCTGTCTTGCAAAGTTATATTTGTGAAGTAATGATCAGAATTCCTCCCTCTGAGAGGGCAACAGAAAAATATTTCACTTGACCTGAAATACCATTTCTGGTGAAAGATATCCTTTTCTACAAGCATCAGAGCAATGGTACTGTTTACACCGAAATAGTTACCGCTAGTTATTATTTTTTCCAGGAATACATTTAATTGTTATTCTATTAGCTAATCTGCGCCCAGCCTCTCCCTACATTTCTTTTGTATTTTGAGTTGTTTATAAAGTGCTTCATTATTTCTCAGTCAGATAATACCCATTATCAGAAACTTCAATTATGTAATTAGAGAATCGCAATTAAATAGTAAGAAAGCTGGGTTGGCATTTGGGAACCCCCATTATGATTCCTTTCCTTTTGTGACAGTAGGAAATATTCTAGAAAATGGTGGAAAATGTACGAGTTAACTTACTGGCTGCTGGGAAAGTAAATAGATTAAAAGTTGTTTCAGGTGCTAGAGCAGTGTGGCAAGTTGAGTTTTGAGAGACACGCATTGATAGATTTCTTTTAATCTTGCTGTAAAAACTGGGAGCACAACTTTGAAAATTGATCATGGTGAATGATAGAGTTATAAATAGTTTCAAGAGACTTCTTGAACAGAAAAGGCAGTCTGAATCCATCACAAATCCGTGTTTTTTTACTTTATTTTTTACTACAAATAATGTCTACTTTCTTGTTGAGAAATCAGGTAGCTTCATCTCAGATTCCAACAACAAAATTAATTACAGTAATTGAACTCCTATATACTTTCTTCAGCTATGTATGCTCGGTATTACCTATTCTTTTTAAGACATATCTAGGTGTTTTTTCTTTGATTATTATGAGCAATATTATTTATTTGAATTTGTATGTCTATATCTATTGAGATAAATATACTTCTTGATGAGATATATAGCACATAGAATACATATATACACATATGTAGTGATATATATATGGAAAATAGTTTTATATTTCAATTTTTGGTGTACCAAGTGCAAGTAGGATTTTCAGTATTTCACAGGCTGCAAATTAAAAAAAAAAATGCTGATTTGTGTTTTCTTTGAAATATTTCGAAATGCAGGCCCTACTTTTCCATCTCTTACTCAAGTGAGTAGTCTTTTAATGCAACATATTTGTAATATGAATGCACATTTTAATTTCAGCACAAGATCCAATTTTGTTTTTAAAGCATGGAGATTTTCTACATGATTCTGTCTTCCCAACCATAAAAAAAAAAGTAATTAATTTTCATTAAAACTTGGAAAATTAATTACAAATAACAACTTGAAGGAAAATAATTCATAATTTGGTATTGCAGATAGACTCTTCCTTGTTATATTTCAATAATGATGCACTGCACATAGATGTTTCTTTGTTATATTTCAGTCATAAGTAATATGATTTAAATTGCTGGTGAAAAAAAAATAATTGTTTCCCAGTTCTTTCTCCCTCTGAGCAATGTTTCATCCTCATTACTGAAGTCACTAAATGGAGCCCAGTCAATTAACTCACAGTAATCATTTTGGGATTCCATTCAGCCCCTGATCCTCATATATATCAGAAAACTGTAACATTTTTACTTGCTTTTCTTAGATGAACAAGTCTAATGCACTGTCCTGTATAAAACTCCAGCTGATTTCTTCAGAAGTTATGTGTGTCCATCACTTTATTCTCTCAGCAGGATATGGTGCACAAAATAGCACATTCCAAATATAACAAACATCACAAAAGTATAGGATGTTTTTATAAAAGTAGAGAACCTCAAAGTACTACCAGTAAATGGATGCTTCACTGTGTACCCATATATTACCATGAATTTGTGCTTCTAGCTTTTTTTTTTTTTCAAATGGAGATGAAATTGCTGAAAATAGTGTTATTAAAAGCTTTTATTCAGATCTCTTTTATCTGTGCCAGGTTAAACATGTATCTCACAGAAGAACACTTGAATAGAAGCATATGAAAAGTCATAATTAAGTAAAATCCTTAGTGCAAATTCGTGCTTTTATGAATTTTACTAAATTGTGCAATTTTGTATTATTTGTATAATCAGAAACAGTAGTTGCATCCATTCTATTGGTTGTTATTTAAAAAATAAGAGGCTTTCTGCCGAAAGTCTTTACACTTCAAGAGCTGTTTTACATGTACTGCTTCAGAAGCAGCTGGAGAGAAGGCCGGTGGCTCAGGGGTCACCAATCTCATTTCTAGTTCTCTACTGCTGAGAAAGAACAACTAGCAGCAGGTCAATATTTATGATAGCTCACAATTTCTTCACTCTGCATGACAGGCTACTCAAGGACAGTTGATGGGAGTTGAATAGAGAGCAGGTCCTTGGAGGCATCTGCCCCAGAGGTGGCAAGTAAGCTAACATTCTCGTGCAACAACATCTAAAAGCCACTGGAGATTTTCTGCATGCTAATAGGTCCACAGGCATTGAAATGGAAGCCTCTTTTGAATGCAGATTTTAAGGAAGGCTTGGAAGTATCATGGGTTAATCCATACCAAGAGTTAAACACGGAAGGAACTTCAAGGAAAGAATCACAGCAGGGTTTCTCTAGGACCTGATGTTGTTAGTGGTATTTTAACAGTAGATAAGATTGAAGTAGAACTACAACAGGCTTCAGAGGCTCAGGGTTCAGTTTTGCTCTTTTATATGGATGTTTATGTGTCTGTGCACGCGTGTATGTGGACAAGCAGAAAAAAACAGAAGAAACTCTATGGGGGGGAAAGAACAAAGCAAAACAAAATAGAAACTGTTTGGGATTTTCTTTTTTTTTTTGCCATTTTTCCAGAGAAGTGTAGTTTCTGATTTACTCTATTGGATGATAAGTAAACATTTGGAAAACAACTGCTTTCAAGCAAAAGAACCTAGAGTTGGCAATGAAGGAGTATAAAGAAAGATGCTTAGTTTTTTAGAATTGTTGAACTCTGAGAATTGTGCTAGATTTCAGAAGAAGCTTTTCTGAAAATCAGGTCACCCCAATTAAAATTCGTAGATACTGACCTTTGCAATCCAGTTTGGACACCAACATTTGAAAGTGTGGTTTAAGCACTGGTGATTCTTCACATGCTATTTATCCTCAGCAGAAAATCTTTTTCAGGGAGATGAATGGACAAGGGGCAACGGGCACAAGCTGGTACATAGGAAGTTCCATTCAAAGATGAGGAAAAACTTCTTTAGGGTGAGGGTGCCAGAGCCCTGGCAGAGGCTGCCCAGGGAGGGTGTGGAGTCCCCTTCTCTGGAGACCTTCAAGCCTCATCTGGATGCAGTCCTGAGTGATGTGCTCTGGGCAATCCTGCTTTAGCGGGGGAGTTGGACTAGATGATCTCTAGAGGACCCTTCCAACTCTGACAATTCAATGATTCCATTAATCTAGGCAGGTGTAAAACATGCCCTGGTATTTATTTTATCCATTTTTGGTGGATTGGTGTGTTGCAGATTCAGATGGCCAGGAAGCTGCCTGGAAAGTACATTAAACTACTTCATGCTGAGAAAATATTTTTTTATAGACTTGTTCTTTGGATAGTCTCTCTCATTCTTATTTCAATAAAGACTGGTCTTACCCTGCAGGCAGTAAGAGGCATTATTTAACACCAGCTGATTCACAGTGTATTACTATTGTACTACACAGTTGCACATTTCTGAGAAAAAATGAACTTAATAATAGTTTTATTACTTTAATCCTATTATAATTGAATTCATAAATTGGAGCATTAATCCTGCTTTGCAGTGTATCTGAGAATGGTTAAGAGAGTTTTATTCTAAAAATGAATGGAAAAAAAATGTAGCCTCTACTTCGGTATTTTAAAAGATTAGTTATATCTTTCATATTTTCTGTTGCTTTCTTTGAAATTGTGGTCTTCTTGTGAAATACTTAACCTGAGTTGAAACCTTAGTTCCTAAAAAAATTATATAGAGCATTTTTTGCTATAAGTCTTTCTGGTCCATTATGAAAAGCAGGAAGGAAGAATGAGTTACTAACTTAGAATTGAGGTTTTGTTTATTTTCCTTTAGCGGTTATGGAGAAATGGAAAATGCAAACTTTTCACAGAACGAGACCTCAGAAAATCATGGGGGTGGTAAAAAGGTGAATTGACATAATATGGTTGTTTCACCTGGTTTAATGTTTTCTAGTTATCTTAATATCGGTTTTAATATTTGATAAATAGTTAACAATTAAATCATGTTTTTCTTTCCCCAAACTTGCATAACAGAATAAAAGAAAAAAGGAAGAAATTAAAGGAATTAATTTCAAATCTTTAGATTCCTATCATATATGTATTCCTTTAATAAAAATTTATTCTCTGGTCATCTTAAGTACTTAGTGCTGTCCAAGACGAGACTGTGGAAGGTTAAATGCAGACAGAAGTACCAAATTCACACTTAAAACTGAATTCCAGAAAAACTCCATAATTGGCAGTTCCTAATGGAGAACATTTTGTGAGAACTCACCTTTTATGAAATTTTCACCAGTGTCTGTTTGTCTAAATATAATAGTAGAGTGGAAAGCTCTTTGAAAATTCTACTAAGCTTATAGAGAAGACACAGAGAACTGTTTAAGACATCAAATTCTTATGCTGGATTTCTATAGTGCCTGAACTATAGTGTCTTCTATAAAGACCTGAATTGCATTCTTATTTTACATACAGCTATATATGCATATGATTCTGGCTACATCTTTTTCTTTTCCAAATAATAAACTTCTCATTTCTGAAGTATTGCTTTACGATGACAACAGAGGACAACCTGGGCTATTTATATGTATAGTAGTTCTGTGACAATTAAAATGAGTTCCTGACTGGTATGCTTTGGGGAAATCATTAATCTTCCTTGAATTACCATATCTTTAAATGAGTAAACACCCATCAGGTACATGAAATGAAGCATGTAACATATCTTTAACAGAGCAAGAGGAGCATATTCTATGAGAAATTAAGAATGTAAATGTACTGCATATTTAGGTTCCGTATTACTATGATTATACTCTTACAATAGATATTGGAATATTGTAAGAAACTCTCTATTTCTGCAGACAATTTATTTTATTTTAGTCGCAGATTTCTCTTACCCCCAAAAACGCAATCTTGATTTCAGCTAGCCGTCAGCTGCTTCAGCTTGTTTTGTGGAAGATCAACCAACACTAAAAGCCCAATAATGATATTCCACTTAATGTCCGTTGTTTCTTGATGTGTTTGACACCAATCAGGTGTTTGTCATTCATCAGCAGCATAAAAGATAGGAAATATATCTGAAAATGTTATTGTATAATTAGAATTGAAAGCATAGACATTTTTCTTCAGTCACCACAGCTGTCATCCTGTGGTTCTTAAAACATCAAGTTTGTCAGTTGAAAACAAAAGGAGGATGGAAAAATCCTCTGAGTAACTTAGTGATACCTTATTGGAGAAAAAAATCCCCAAGAAAAACATTGAAAGCCAAGTTGGTATACTAAACTTAGAGGTAGTATTAATATCGAAACCCATGCATTTCTTAATGTCATGGTATCTGAGCTGGGATTAACTGCAGTGATTCTCTTTTAAAATTATTATAAGATAAGGTACTGGGTTATGAAGGTGTGAAGGTGTGGTATGTAGTGGAAACAGGACTCAGTAAACACATGTATGTTGAAGCGTCACATGACAGTCCCATAGTTTATGACTATACTTCAATGATGTATGTAAAATGTAGAAGTTGAGTCAAAATGGTCTGAAGATTGCTTACAGAACCCTTTAATGGTGATTTATTTTGTTGCTGTACCTTGAAGTAAAGAATAAGAAAAGCTTCCTGGAGCATGAATGATCTAGGCATTGTAAATGTTATCCAGGAGGAAGATACATCACCAACACAATATTTGCACACAAATTCCTGAAACACCACAAGGGACTCTAATTAAAAAGTATCACATATAAAGGAGGAAAAAAACCCCCCATGACTAATTATTAATCTCCAGAACTAAACTGATTTAATTAGTTGAAGAATAAAGGTCATTGTCAAAGCTAACTGAGAAGGTCCAACTTCTGTCAATATTTATTGGATCAGACCTTTCTGTTTTCTCTCAGCATTGGGTACTGCAAAGTGCTGCCTTGTCTTCCAATCGTTGTTCACTGGGTGCATCTATCAGGTATCTTTGTGCCCTTTTAAAGCTATATCTTAGCACACCTTAACTTTTAGTCTAATACTGGCTCCACGTGATAGCCAGGCCACTGACCGGTGAGCTGGGAGTACAGCAGCACCCATGATGTGTGTGGGATGTGCTGCTCTTGAGACAGATAACCCCTTTACTCCCCTTTTCATATTTGTATTTAAAATAGGTGCAACGCCACGTAATGTTTCAGCACCAAAGCAAATCTCAGACAGCGCAGATTGTTAGGAAGAATATTTTTAGTGTAATTGAAATGAACTTTACGTAACAAAACCCCAAACTTATATTTTATTATTCATTCTGCACTATTATTTTAAATTAGGTTAGTACACACTGAGGCATTTTACCTGTCACATGCAAATGAACGTGGTGAACGATATGTTGGTTATTTTTCTGAATAGCCATTTTTCTGTAAAAGCTATTTTTGGAAGAAAACACAATTGTGATAGTTTACAGTATACATTCATAATACATAGCTACTTGGGGCCGGTCCTGCATTTTCCTCCAATTCCCATTTCCCTGTGAAGAATCCTTGATGATAATTTTCATTGTTAAAGTGTCCAGGAGCTTAGAATGAATAAAAAATGCAGAATGAGTCCTTCTTATTGTTATCTGCAAAACAATAATCTTTAGATAATATGAATAAATTACTGTTGTTCAAAGAGTATAAAGGTCAGCTTCTACCTGTCTGGTTTTTACAGAGTGAAATTGTCCGCTTGCTGCTGTTGGTCGAATAAGACCTATTAATAATGGAAAACTTTTTCATGAGGAGAAAAGAATTAAATGTCAAAGGATTTTCAGTCTCCTTTTCAGATGATGCACACATTTCACCGTTCACAAAATTGCAACCTGAAAATGGGGTATTTATTGCTGTAAAATATTAATTGTCTTTTGGTTTAGATTTTGGGTTTTGGCTGTGTTTTTACTAGCACTTATATAGTAACTGAAAGACATCTTTGGTTTAAGCAAATCTCTTCAGCAAAGTGCTGCGTTGCAGTGGCCAACTATAATAGTTGTGAAGAAATCTACCTTTCTGGGTGACTTCTTTGTAGGAAAACCACCTCTTGGCTTCTTCTGCAACCTTTAATCTTTCCTTGGTCACAGGCTAGCATAGAAAAATAGCTCAGCAAAGGTAATTGGTTTTGCTAGGATCTCCCAGGTGGGACACAGAGGCTGTCCCTCAGATTTTGAGCCGTGCAGGCTATGGGCCAGCGAGCACTGCAGTCCAGGAGCAACGTGGGTGAAAGCCACCTCTGTCAGCTGTCAGTTCTCCTTGTCGGGGACAAATTGGATAACGTTCTGATCCTAAATTACAGTAGAGGAAGTCTGCAGAGAGCAATGTAAACAAATAGGCTCCAGTCCTTCCACAAGAGATGGCGTCAGGCTGCCAGAGCTGGGCCACCAGGGGAGGGCAGAGCTCTACCCAACCCTCTCTGGGACCTTCTCTTCCACAGCAGAGAAGTGCCATCCCAGGGGATAAATAGCCTGGCTAACCGCCTGTGTCTGTGTCCTGGAAGCAGACAGTCAGTCTGTTGAATAATTGAATCTTACTCCCTGCCCCTCCGAGGAAGACATTACTCATTTTTCCATCAGATTTTGCTACAAATTTGAACTGTTTCAACTGGCTTGACTCCCATTGTCCAGTTAGCTCTTTAAATCATGTTCTGTTCTCCTCTCTGCCATCTCCAACAAGGCAAATAGAACTTTGTACTTCTACAATTCTTTCTCCATCATCCTCCAGCTAAATTAAAATTAGTATTTCCATACTTGCCTTCATATTTTTAAAAGTCAGACCTAAAAGGGGAAAGTGAGTGTTAAGTGCTACTGAATGTGGCATTTCAAGACAGTATAAAACAGTTCCCATTTCAGATTACTGGAGAACTAAACCTTAGCATAGTTTGAACTCTGTGTAGAAACAAAAAAATATGCTAGGAGGATCTGCTAAAGACTTTTCAAGAATGAGGCTTTTTGATCTCTTATGCTGTTACAGCTTTCAGAAGAATAAATTCTTACAGTGGTGATTTCTCTACAGTGGTCACCCCAAAATAGATATTTGTCACGCTTGACTAATGTTTTGTATAAATTATTTGGTTATTGCATGCAGTAAATATATATTCTGTGAAAGTGAAGTGAAGCACTTCTGCTCCTACACAGCAGCATCAATCATCCTTGAAGGAATTTGCTTATAGTTTCTGCTCAACACACTGCATTTTCTATTAGGTTATTTGAAGAAGGCTCCAACAATGTCTGCACGTTGTAACTCTTACTATTGATTTGTGCTCCCTGGGCTTGCTGACTATAACTCTTCATCTGTCCATTCAGTCTGTAATAGTTCAAATGCTAAGCAAAAATTACTTTGCTGTTATATTTATTGTCCCTGCTGCTAAATGCTCAACCATCTATATGGTTTTGTTCCACCTAAGTAAACAATGAGATTAACCAATATCAGTTATTTAGTACAGCAAAACCTCCACTGGAACGACTTGTCCCTGGAAAAGGGGAATTCTTCCAGCCAAGCAAATGATTGCTTGAGATGCTAAGCTTTCTCCTGACATTCGCAGTTTTACGGGTCAAAAGGCCACGAAACTCAAGATCTTCAAGGAAAAATGCACATCTTTGTCTTACATAGTGGGGATCTCCCCACAGTATCTACAAAATCAAATAAGGAGACAGACATGGAATAATTTTTTGTTATTTTTCCTTATTTGGAGAAAAAAATCCCCTTCTTTATAAGTTAGTTTCAAAAAACTCTATCCCTTTTTTAAAAAAAAAAAAACAAACAAACTTTTTTTTTCAATATTAATAACTACCTATATATAAAGTATTATTATCATACATATAATGGATAATCACTTGGGCAGATTTTGTAGGGGGAACTATTTTCAGTTTTACTTTTCATGAACTTGCTATTCTTTCGTGTTCAATTTATTTCATAGTGGTTCTGTATAGGTTTCGTTTTGACAGAGATACTCTAAGCAAGTTAATTTTTTTTTCAAATTATTAAATTTAAATCCACATTTTAAATGTTAAATATGTGTTTCTTTTACTGTGGCTGAAAAATTGAAAGAAAAAGAAAAGCAAAATATGAACTTCTTTCTGTGAAGGAAGATCTTCTATATAGAGTATAGCTTTCACAGGGAAACAGCATTCTGTCAGCTGGTCGTTATTCCTATTTGCCTGTCGGGGATTTCTAACAGCCTGAAAATACAGATAGGAATGATGAAACAATGAGGCTTTGTCTCTGACATATTTAATCTGCACCAAATTTTCACTATTTGCGCAAAATATGACATATTAGATTGTTTGTACATCCTGTGTAGTATTTCCTAATACAGAAAATAGAAAACCTAAGTCAGAAAAAAATGAAGATCTAATTTAAAACTGATTCTTTATTTATTACCCATTTACTTTTCATTGTTTACTCAAACAGGACTGGGGACTGCAAAAGTCTGTATAGTTTAGTTAAATTTTTGTTTGGTTCATCTGGAATCAGGAAGTCAATGCAGCCTCACAAAATAACCTATTTGTGT
>VXBJ01007579.1:233821-306742 GCA_013400055.1 Nycticryphes semicollaris
AAAGAGAGAAAAAAAATATGTTTTCATAGCCAAAACTTTTCCTCTCTCAACAAAGATACAGATTAGCATACTCTCATGCACTCATAAAACCTGGCTTAATATATAATTAAATGTACAGTGATGGAAAGTCAGTTTTCACAGATTTTCTTTTCTGTTCACAGGCCAAAAGTGTTCTGGAGCAGGAATCTAGTTTAGATCCTATTTTAAAAATCTATTCCTAAGATTTTCTGCAGAGTTTCTATTTAACATTTTCCAATCCAGATTCTTTTCACTGTTGATTAGTAGTATCATTTTCAGCGTTTTCTCATTGGTTTCTCACATTGTCTTCTTCTATGACCTCATGTAGAGAAAACTTTGGCTGTTTGTCACAGCACTGATTCCAAACCTCACAATATATGTCATAAAGGATACTAATATCTCAAAAAGACCATTAAATATGGTGCATTGATATCATATACAAATGTGTTTTTCAAATGTGTTTCATTTAGTCATACTTTGTTTCTTCTTAGGAAACCGCATGATCTTCTACTGCAAAGTCATGTTGGACTTTTGGCGTATTTGAAAAATGCATAATTAAAGTTGCTGACCAAAACACAAATATCCAGCTTTGTTTAAGTACTGTTAGATGGGAGAGATGTAAATACGTTTTCTAATTTATTTAGAAAATAAATTGAAAAAAAAAAGGAAAAAGCTTGTTGGAAAAAAAAGTTCAAGAAAATTTACAGTATTGTGATGATTATAGGTGGTACAACATTGACTATCTCCATAAATAATAGAGATTATTGAATATATTATATATGCTATTTCATACAAATACTTTTAACACAGGCAGCAACAAATTGAGGAAGGCCAGACAAAATGGATTGATTTATCAAAAAGCATATTTTTCCCTTGGAATCAATTCCTGGGGCTTTTTAAGATAAATGGTGAAAATGCTGTACAAAGTGCTGAGAGTAAAAAGGATATTACCTATTCTCCTGAAGCAGCCTGCAACTACATCTGTCAAGGCTGGAGGTTACTCTGGCTATAGCCGCCAAGTTAGAAGTTATCTTGACTGTCAGGCTTTCAGGTTTTTCCCAAAAAGAAGATTTCATCAGTAATATTTGTCAGCAAGACAGATAAAGCTCATCTGTTTGAGAGAGAAATCGGTTACCCTCACTCAGGGTCAACTAAACTTTGGAATTTGCCTGCAAAGGTCCAAACCTAATTTACTGAAAGCTTGTTATCAAGCTTCAGAGTATAAGGCCATAATAACTTCTTATATTTAGATCCCTTATGGTAAAAAAGTAGATGTTCACTGCCATCGAGATTTTCAATGACAGTAACTTCTAACTTTTCTGCTGATGAGGTTCCTCCTTACAGTGAAAAACTGGTACCTTAGTTATTTCTGAATACATTTCCATACATTGCAGGAATCAATCTGAATAACAACTGTCACCATGACTAGGGTTTACATTAACCTCTCAGATTTGTGAACTTGTTTTTTTCTGTAAATGACTGCTGTGGTTGCATTGACTGGTGTTAAAGATGGAGAAAGTGTTAGAAAGAGAGGGATGTAGAAAACATGTCTTATTCTTCACTTTCCTTCTTGTCTAGATCGAACTGAGTTGTTCAAGGAGAAGGTTTGGATGTCAACTAACATTTTCTGTTGAGACCATGGTAAACTGAATAAGAAAATACAGGCAAATCAGTGTTTATAAAGATATTATGCTTGAGCTTTTACTTCCAAATAAGACCATAGAATTGTCTGTCCTTTAGTAATACAGGCTTTCCCATAGCACAAGTGTCAGTAATAACATGCCTCAAATGTGATTTAGACTCTTTGCAGGGTTTTGACACTTTTCAGCAGACCCTTAACTTTCTAAAGAGATTACTTTACAAAGACTTTGGTGCTGCAGGGTGCTAACCACATTTCTTCTTTCCAGGAAGACGATTCCAGAAGTACATGAATTAAAAGGCAATTATTTCCAATAAAGTCTGTGCACTTAAAAATCATCAAAATGCTTAAACTTAGACTAAGCTTAAAATTAGAATAGCATCAGAGTAATTGGAGCTTGTTAGAGTCAAATCTGTGGTTAGCCATTACACCTAATTTATGGTGTTGTCTTGGGTTTATCTTGAACAATGTCAGTGATAAAGATCAGAGGTATAAGCTGAACACCAACAAAAGTCAACAACTCAGGAAGTATTTGTCAGTAACATGGCACCACTATATTATTGAAAAAAAAAATAGGGAAGATTGCAAGACACACTGATGATAAAAAACCCTCTCATTTCAACTAGGTCTTATGTTTCTTCCAATGTACCCAGAAATGTGCATTCTTCATCATTAAAAAATCAACCTTTCCCAACAATTACTGCAGAGTGATACATGGATACTGCAGTGGTTTTATGGATGCACAAAAGCCTTTGCTCTGCAAACCGTACATTGTGTGGCTGAGTTGAAAAGCGTCAATAAACCCTGCAGACCTCTGAGCACTTGGCTCTGCTAGAGATGAGGTAGCGGCTGGATTGCTGTGGAAATTTATGGGTCTCCAACAGACCAAGTTGAAAAAGTACTATATTATTCTACAAAGGCAGAGTTGCTCTGCCACAGTAAAAATCAAATTAGGCAGTGGTATTATGGCAGGTTGGTATTGTGCTGTTGCTGGTACAGAAACGGTGTCTAACTCAGAGATGATTCCTCCTATTAGAGAATGCAATAAAATATTCAGGCCCTGTACAGCTGGGCTCTGCAGGGCTAGGGAGAAGAGGGAGAAATACTTCCAGAATAGCTCCCAGATGTTTTGTGAGCCACTCTGATAGCCTAAGTGCTTAGAAAGTAGTATTATCACCTGTGGAAAAGGCACGAGAGATTACCAGAGGTTTCTGAAGTGCTATTGTGTCATGAGCTCTGAAGATTTTCTTTTCCTGTACTTTTTTTCTGCTTCTAAACTTTCCTTTTTGGTGCAACCAATTTTTACTCGTGGAAGGTTCACAGAAATCCCTGACCACAAAAATTACTTGCAGCATCTGGTTGCACTAAAAGGCTTAATGACAATGATCATGGCTTCATAAATACAGGGATAAATAAAAGAATGAGCACAAATATATATATTCCAGTTTAATGGAATTTCACTGAAAAGAATAGGTATTTTTAATTCTACTCTTTTAAAAAATTTACTTGTATTTGTGATATTACCACTAATAGTTTTCCCAACCTCAGAACTTCATGCCAGTATCACGTCAGTCTGTGCCAAAGGGACCCTCTGTCTGGATAAGACTTTACTCCTTTACATGCTCTTGGCAGACCAAAAATCCTATTTTCTTAATACTTAATTAGACACAGTTCCATCTAGAGGGACTGTGAAAGGTTATGTCTACACCATTGCTTAGTTCTTGGCAGCTGAGGATGACTGTTGGAATCTAATGCTGATAATCTCAGCATTAAGGAAGGCTTAAGGAAGCAGCTCTGGCATCTTTGGCAACAGATTCTTTGAGGAGATGAACCTACCTCACCATTATTTTTTTCACTTCCCCCCATTTAATTGCATCAGATTTCCTATAGACAGATTGAAGGCTTAGTTTTCCAACATTTTTTCCTTTAATCATGCAATTTTTAAAACGCCCACTTTTTTACTTTTCTGTTGTTCTATCTGTTATAAACTACCTCTTATAACGTTAAGTTTAAAAATCACAGATAAAGCCCTCTTCATGTCATTCTTAAAAGGTAATTAACTTGGAATTTGTGAGGCGGGAGTATACGGATGACATTATTTTAAGGCTGAATTGCAGATAACAGGTGAAAAGCACCCAAAGAAAATTAGTCACTCTCCTTACCTTTGTATTTTTGTGTCATTATCTTGGCATTTACTTCTGTTAAATAGGTATCTAAGAAAAGAATACAGAGATAGGAATGACTGTAAGATCCTTTCTTTGATTTAGAATTTCTAAAGGTTACATTTAAATGCTTGAAAGGGGTTCTCCTTCCCTCAAAGGGGCTTGTTTTCTGGGTAGACCCTTCTGCAATGGACACAGAATCCTACAAAGCCTAAATGCCACCTTGGCTGACATTTTGCATACACTTGACCTTTTTATGGGAAATTCCTTCGCTGAGCAACTCTCATTTCCTTAGATTCCACCTCATCACAGGCAATCTAGACTGTCTAGCATTTGTTCCTAAACTTTTTTTTTAAACCATTTTTCAGTATACCATGCTAAAATTTAATCCTGTTACCCTGCTAAATTGATGACATATTCCTAAAGCTCTTCCTAAAATTGTAATGGATCTTATCCTATGTTTCCTATCCTTTACACAGGTCCTCTTCTGCATGGCAATAAGCACTTTTAAAAAAACATTAAAATGCTCTTTGATATCAGTATTTAATTAGGAGACTTGGCTTTTTGTAATACTTTCTGTTCAGCTGTATATCAGAGTTATCACATTAGTATACTTTTACAAAATTTCAGATGATTGACCACAAGGATTTGCAGATCACATCTACTTTTCAGATTTGTTAAATCTGTCTTTCACTGAGCATCAGTTATGCCTCTTGTTCTATTTCAAGGTAAAATAACAGACAACGTAAAGTATGTCCAATATTTTGTCTGGCTCTCTGGAAAACACAGCATCTTTAATACTCTGTTACAGAATATTTTAGTGATCTTAATGTCTGTTAGGTTCAGGACTTCTTGCTACTAACATATCTTGATATCTAATATAACTAAATATGCAATAATATGGAATTGATAATCTCTACTTGCACAGGTTGTGTCACTTTCTCTGTCGGGCTGATCTTATTGTTTATTCATACATTCGTCCATAAATGTAGACAATCCATTGATGTAAAGCTTCCCCTTCCTCCCTGTTCTGTAACAAGAGATGAATGATTTGCTCCCCCTCTGAACCCTCTATGAACTAAAATCAGACATAAAGTTCTAGATAAAGCTTTGTATGTTCCTCCATTTCTGTGGAAATTCCTTCCCTCTTCTACCACAAACTTCAGCTTTCTGTTTCCATCTGAAAACACTTTTCTGAGGCTCTTCCTTCAGGTCATCTCTCTTAAACTTAAAGATTTCTAATGTCTTCTGGACATCCCTCAGTCTGTGGAAACTGATCTGTGTTACCGGTCCTTCCTTTGGTCTCTGGTAGTTGGGGAGGAGTGTTTGCTAGATTCACAACCTTCTAAGATAATACCATAATACCATATGAATAAGGACTTCTTCTGTGGCCACTGAGAAACCTCCAGTTGCTGTATTTTAATTTTGTCACAGATTTCTGAACTCTTGCTTTAAATTATCTTCGTCATTTCATTTTATGTCTGTGAGCAATTTCATTTTTGTTCCGTCTTGGTCTAATAGGAATTGTCATTTCCAATTACCATTCTTCATCTCATGCCAACATTATTGCCTACTGTCAGATCAGCAACAGTGAAGTTTTTTGCTGGCTTTAGATGATGGGGGTTCTTTGTTGTTGTTTTTTGTTGGAGACTTATTTCTGCTATTGTAGATCTCACATAATTTATAATA
The DNA here is from genome assembly GCA_013400055.1 of Nycticryphes semicollaris. NCBI lineage: Eukaryota > Metazoa > Chordata > Aves > Charadriiformes > Rostratulidae > Nycticryphes > Nycticryphes semicollaris. The sequence continues at coordinate 239,330 of VXBJ01007579.1, forward strand.
CCCTGTTAAACTGCGGAGGATGTACACCAGGTTCTAGGGTATGGTAGGAACAAAACAAGAGACAGTTTTCTACTGCCAGTCCTATACACTCTTCACAAGAAGGAAATTTAAAATACTGTCTCTCTTGGCTTCTTTACTAAGCTGTGTGTGCAAGTTTTGTGCACCATTTGGGACTTTATAATGTGTCTACCGAGTTAGCTGTACTATGTAGGAAAATGTAGTTATAGAGTTTTTCTTTGCTTGTATTTTCCTTTTCTTTTTGTCTCATTCTGACATCCTCACTGGATGGGTTAGTATTTCTACTGACTGACAGCTACCTACTGACTTGATTTTCCAAAGTATTCATCTCTGTAAACCTTGCTCTAAAAAGATAGGCACAGCAGACAAATGTAGCATGTTTTATTATTCTTATGCATAAGACAGGAGAAATTATGATTCACCAAAATCACTTTCAAAGTCCATGACAGTGTAAGGAATTTACCATATATTTCCCAGTGCTTGGGATACCGCTTCCTACTGGTCAAAGAAGCAAACAGGAATATTCTGTATTAGTGTCATTTCTGGTACACATCTATTATACTTATCTCCATACATGTAGGAGGGAGATTTTTCTTTATGTCTGTTTTATGTTTCCATGGTTTATGTCCTGATGCCAGAGCAGAGCAGATTCCATGTAGTTTGTATCGTGCTCCACTTGCATCTGTCCGGTAAAGAGCAGAGTTACTCTGAGATTATGGTTTATTGGGAGAGGAGCTTTTCAGTCAGTGCCTGAAGCACACTGAAGTGCTGAAATTGGGAGAAAAAATGTACGTCAAGCTGGAACAGGGAACAATGACAACCTGAAGAGAGGATAGGAAGGTGAACAGTATAATTAAGCAGTATTTTATGCATGCAGTATGAAGCTGAGATAAGGAGCTTAGAAGTAATGTTTAAGGTGTTACTGTGAATCAGTGGCTGATTGATAAGTGCTCAAGTGCATGTTTTACTATATTGTATGTTCAAGGAAATATGAGATGGTTATCTCTTTTTTTTTTTATATAGTGTAAGGATTTGAACAGAAAGCCTCTCATAATGAGGACATCTATCTTTGGTAGATAGACATGTTTTGTATTACCACTAATGCAAGAAATAGGATTGGGAGGCTGAACTCCAAAAACATAAGAGAATTGAACTGTAGCTCTTGAGGGCTTCTTCACTAAAGAGTTAATTCATTACTAACAAAACCACTAAGCTAAAATGCTTGTATTAATTGTAGAAAAATAAACTCGAAGTTAGTTAAACATAACGTCAACAAATTTATGCCATGTAACATTTCCTAACAGGTATTGAAGCTAAAACGAATTTAGATAAACAAATTGTCATTTATAACATGCAAGCTACAGCTTCAAAGGCCAGTTTATGTCTAAAGACGTAGCCAAAGAGTTCCCCTTAAACTGTCAGTTCAGCCAACAAGCAATTAAAAAGCTAAAGGCTGAGTATAGTATATGCATTTTTGAATGAAATGTAGCTGCAGTGTACTTGCAACTGTCAAAAATAGCCATTGAAAACAAAAGGTATCCAAAATCATTAAATATAAATAAGACTATTTCACAAAAAGCTCAAACTCTTTATTGTTAGCTATCTCTATTTTTCTGGTACTTGCTCAGAGCTATATATACCTGTAAAGATATTTTTATGGTATCACTTCACATAATTATTTTGACCTATAAACATTTTTACAATAAGCAGAATTGTTTTGTTAAGCCATATTGTTTGGGCAAAGCCTAATCCAATCTTGCAATTTAGTTAAATTCACTGAAAAGTGCTAAAGAAATTATGGGTGTTGCAAGGTGCTAGCTGGTCAATAAACCCCAGGGACCGAGGCTGAAGTAGGACTTTAATCCTGATGTATTATCACAGAGGCTTCCTTCCTACAACTCTTCTGGACCACCTGTGTAGCACCAGAGGTATGGGTGAAGCTTTGCCCCGGTTTCTCTCCCAAACATCTGCAATTCACTAATGTTCATAATTAAAATTACTTTAAAATTAAGGTACTTGTCCTAGGTCATAATAATTACTGTGGTGATTTAGGGAATACGCCTATGTATAATTTCTGAATTCACTTTGAGAATAAGAACTCTACTTTTATCTGTGTCAGGCTGAAAACTCTGTTTTCAACCTGAGCCCTCTCCCAGAATGCTTTGTTATATTTCTACCTCCATTTTGGAAAAAGAACTGACAAAGGACGATCAAGCTTCCATTATCCTTATTTACATGAATGCATTTTTGAAAACTTTTGAGTGTTGCCACAGTTTATCTCTGATCATCTCAGGTGTCCAAGGTATTGGACATCATTTGATGAACATGCATGGAAGTTTGCAAAAGACATTTTCTGACCATGTGCTTTGCTGAGAGGGATTAGTGGACAAGAGAGATTTTGTTGAGGGGTGAAAACTAAAGTCCAAGAGGCAAGGAAGGACGTTGCACTACTTAGAAAATTCTAACCCAAGTAGAAAAGGAAAATTAATTGTTAAAGAAATAGAAATGGGATAATTGTTCACCTAATTTTTATACATACATACATATATATACATATATATCTATATATATGTATATATGACGGGATACCTAAAGTAAGGAGGAAGTATATTGCAGGGTTTTACTAGTTGCATATATTGTACTTTTCATTCTAAGGAGATAAATTGTAAACTAAATTGTTGGTTAAACTTGTACTCTGGAAAAGGATCTTTTTTAATAACTGAAGCATTCGTGAGATTCTGTGTTAGTTGTAGGGCCTAGGGATCCAGACTGTGGGACATCTTGCCTCTTACAACAGGGTGCTCTCTGGGGGATGTTATATCCTGAGACAGCATCTGTAAAGCAAAAAGCAGATTTACAGTTTAGCATACTTAAACTTTGAAAACTCAAAAAAAAAAAAAAATGCTGTCTTTGTAAGTAAGCCCAAGCCAATAGCCTAACGAGCATTCAGCAAAGGCAGATTTACCAAAGCTGTGACAATTACCAGCTATAAAATCAACCAAACAAAATATGAACACGAAATATTCTTTTAAATCAGCTAGTATTTCAGGACTTGTGTTTACAGCATTAATAGTTTTTAAAGGAACTTAGTATTTGCGATATGATTTTCTGGGAGGCCAGGAGAAAATGAATGCCTTCAAGCAATCCTAATAAATTATCAACTAGCTAGAGGTTTTTATTCTCTGATGAGCATAGCCCTGCTAAAACTTGCACTGAAAACCAGTAGAGGAATACAGGAGAATTTCAGAAGGAATGATTGTTTCTTCCTTTCCCGAGGAAAAACTTTAGGACATTGGAGGAGATCTAAAATCTTGCCTGATAAGTTATGGTATTCATCTTTGCACACTTTCATTTAGAAACAGTGATTCTCTTTTTAACATCCAGCCTGAATGTCCTGGATTCCCTTAGCAATGGTTCCTTATACTTTCTGTAAGAATTAAAAAGAGATTTTTAGAAGCTCTGTTTTGCTCCTAATGTTACAGTGTGTTTTCATGTTGAAGGTGTTGTTCAGCTCAGACCTTATTGTAGCTTGCAGACTTAATGGGGTTTGCCTGCTTATTTCCTAGGCTATACCTCAGCTGTTCTGGCTCATATCAAATTTTGTAGTTTTTCCCAAATCATCAATGCATACTTTTTTCCTATCTTACATCTAAAATGGAGTATAGAAAGGGCAGATGACTTCAAATAACATGATTTTCACCTTATTTCAGGCTGTCTTAATCGTCCAGATACCACTGGACAACACTGAGTTCTCAGACTGAAGTGTTGATTTCTTGTTGTTGCATAATTACTAACATTTTAGACTTCAAAAGCAGTCTGACAGTGCAGCAAGTAGCCAAAAAGAAGCAGCTGGCAAATACCAATTACATGGTTACAGTAAATTAATGATGTGTCGTTGGAAATTATTAACAATATCCAATGATTAGCAATTAGCAATATCTTTGCAAGAAGATGGGGAGAAAATAGGATGGAAAGGCTGGGCATAAAGAATAGTGGAAAAAAAAAATGACGGAAAAGCTGGCCATAAAGACAGGGATATCACTTCCCTGTTAGTGTTATGGGCCAAAGACTTGACTTGGAGAAAATCGATTTAATTTAAAATAGAATTCAGTACTGAGAAACAAAAACTAACTTCACTCCTTCATTCCTGACTCCTTTACCTCCTCTTCCATGCTGAGCTGTGCAGGCGATGGGGATTGGGGTTTGCAGTTGGTTCATACTGGTTCCTCTCTACCGCTCTTTCCTCCTCGTGCTTTTCCCCTGCTCCAGTGTGGATCCTTCCCATGACCTGTGGTTCCCAACAGGAGCCTGCTCCAGCATGGCCTCTCCACGGGGTGCAGCTTTCTTCAAAAAAGATCTTCCTCCTGGAGTCTGCTGTGCTGCATGGATGTCCCATCAGCACTTCTGCTGCTACCAAAACCTTGCCACTTAAACCTGATACAAATAGAAATAAAATCTTGGACATATTCTTTGTCAATAAATCCTATGTACTTAGGGGTTGAAATATCATATAATATTTTCTGCCATTTAATCAATCATTCACTTTGAACCTAGACATGTTCTTGACCCTACTGATGCTATTGAGGGACTCCAAGATTCATGGTAGCTGAAAATCTTATGTTCGTTTCCAGGTTAAAAATATTTGCAATCATTTCATACTCGTTTGTGCCAATAGTATTCTTTGGATTAAGTAGTATTATTTCCCGTTCTCAAGTTTTCATTTTTGGTGTATATGCAGGCAGTAGCTGTATCCTTTCTTGGCACTGCATTCACTGAGCTTAACAAGCTCCAGGTCATCCTGGGAAATTTTGTCTTCATGTATTTCAGTTAATTTTTCACAAATAAGTTTGAGCAAAACTTTGCATAGAATCCCTGAGTGTGCCTTCCTGATGCCAAAGACTCAGCATTTCCTGGTAATAATGGAAAAACTTCCTTTGGCATGTTCTAGGCATCTTCTGTTGCGCCATTGGATTGGTAGTTGATGGGCAGGTTGCGCCATTGGATTGGTAGTTGATGAGCAGGTCTTTACATTCTCTGCCATTTCAAAATGAGGATGCCTTTTGTCCTGTTCACCATTCCTGCTATTAGGATATTTAACTCATTCCTGCTTATTGTGCCAACACCTTTTATGATAGCCTTGTTTTTTGTATTAATATTTGGTACAAGGGAGTAACAGATGTGAATATCTGTGAAGGAGAGAAATTTGACAATTAAAAGAGGTGAAACAATTTTTGCAACAAAAATTTTAGCCCTGTCCGTCAGGGCTATCTGTTAAAGGTAAGAAGGAAGTTGCAGTCAGGTAGGGGTTGTTTGGGTGTAATATTTGTAAGTTCACTGTAAAGAAGCATTTTTTACTAACTAACTGTCTTTATATTGCTAATGAAAGCAAATAAAACAAAGGCTCGATGTACACCCTTCTTCACATACTGAGCTAGTCTTTTCTTGAATGACCTTTGCAAGCTCCAGTAAAACTGATCTGTTCACCTTTCTCTCCTGATAAGAAGAAAGAAGAGACAGTAGATTCCATCTGCAGATCACAGAAAACCTCCATTCTGGCATGTTGATATTGTTGTAATATTGACTGTAAGCTACCAAGATGATAACCACAGAGTGCTAGTCACATATGTTGCTTTCATCTTTTTTATCCCCCAATTTTTTCCCCTTCCCTTTTTATTTGGTTTTTTTTTTTTTGATGTTTCCATGGTAACGGCCATTAATGAAGCTGCTGCAGGTGTTTTTATGCCAGAACTTCTTAGGTCTGCTAGTTGACCAAATCCATGCACCTGTAGCTTTTTCATTGACATTTAAGTTATTTCTGTTTTCTAGCTTGGTGGAAAAACAGCATGCAGTTGATTTGATATCTGAAGCAAATACATGAACTGGCACCCAAATCTCGATGGACTTAACTACACCTGAACAACGTGTCTTTTAGGTGTTTAAATTTGTGAGAATCCATGGACTGCATATAGAATGAAACTCAGAAAATACATGAGTTTCTTTAATTCATTCGAGTTTTCCTTTAAAATTGAGGTTTATAATTTCTGTTCTTTAGTTCTCAGATTTGTAAAATGAGGATGGCAGTAATTTGTGCAACCTCTGCCTGGATATAGCTCAAGCCCTGTGTATTTTCAGCTTCAGTTGTCGATACACGTAGTACTTTGCTTTGCATGCAGAAAAGCAGTGGCTTAGGGGTGAATGGTTTCAGTGCTTTTCAATACCCAACACCTCATCTTCTCTGGGTGTTCCTCTTGTGAAAAACACCAAGAGTCACTTTTGACAGTAAAGTTTTAATGCATATTATACAGCTCCTACCGAGGCTGATTTGCAATATATTGTTTGGTTTTGTTCCGTTTCGGTATATTTGCTGCCCAAATGAATGATAATTTTTTAGACATGAGGGCCACATTGTGGGTGAAATTGTTTTTTTCTCAAGAAATACTATTCCTTCTAAATGAACAGAGAGTTGTTTTCATTATCTTAGATCTCTGAAAAGTTGCTGAGACACGTTGATTCAAGAAATTTATCACTATGGGGCTCTGTCTGTAAACATATACTGACTAGGAAGACCTTATTAACAGAAACTGTGATTATCTCACCATGAAAATGTTCATCTTGGTATGTGACTTCTGATAGTGTTAGCTCAAATACGTTTCTTTCTCCTGTTCATTCTTAGCTGGATCTTGTAGGAACTGTTTAGTTTAAGGAAGAGGTGGCTGAGGGGAGACCTCATCGCTCTTTCCAGCTACTTGAAAGGATATTGTGGAGAGGTTGATGCTGGTCTCTTCTCACAGGTGATTAGTGATAGAATGAGAGGGAATGGCTTCAAGGTGCAACAGGGTAGGTTTAGGCTGAACATTCTTTCTTAGGAAAGAATTTTTCCCAGAAAGAGTGGTCAGGCACTAAATAGGCTGCCCAGGGAGGGGGTTGAGCCACCGTCCCTGAATGTGTTTCAGAGTCGTTTAGATGTGGTGTTGGGGAATATGGTATAGGGGAGGAATTTGTAGAATAGGGCTGATGGTTGGACCCAATGATCCCAAGGGTCTTTTTCCACCTGAATGATTCTATGATCAGTCTCTCCTGCAGAATAAGGTGAAGAATCAGGCTCATCTCAGTGCAGAATAGATACCGCTAGAATATGAATAAAAGCATATAATTCACACCTAATAGAGCCTACTACTTTGTCTTTAGTACTAAATGGTAATTAATGTCTTTAAAACTATCATTAGGGTCCTATTTCATAATATGCTACATCTAATCTAACTGCGAACTAGATATACCGAAGCGAGGATCCCATCAAGATGCCCAACTACGAGTACCTGTCACATGTTTTTCTACCTTCCTCATGAAAAAAGCACAAGCACCCCGATAGTATTTTTCTAACTCTTAGTGATGACAGAAAGGAGCAAAGTTGTTTTGCAAATGTTTTAGATTTTGGTATTCCTTTCTTCTTATTAAAACAGTTTATCTCTTATTTCTGTCAGGAGAATGAAGTACAGGTTGTTTTGCAAAGTGGAGAACCCCCAGCCTTGGCCCAGGTTTTCACGGGAGAAGAAATAAATAAATCTTCACAACACAGCAACCACTGTCAGTAATTATAAGGGATCCCCATGACCCATAAGGCCTTGAAAATGTCTGCAGAGCGGTGTCAAATGAGAAGAGGTGTGTCAGGCTGCCGTGTTGGGCTGTGCATGATTCTCCTGGAGGTGCTTCAGCACATCTCCTGTGCCTTGAGACCTATGACATGCCAGTTCTGCTGGGCTTACCCTGGCAGCATGAACAGAGCTTTACAAGCCCTCTCTCAGTGTCTAATACTGTATTTTATGCTACAGCATGGAGAAATTGCATCTCCTTCCTCCTTACCCCAGTAAATCAGAATTTCCTTGGGTTTCTCATTTCCTTTTCCTTTCTTACTCCCACGGACGTGTGCTATCAGCTACTTCAGGGGATGCTTTTCTCTCCTTAATCACCCCAAATTTGAGGCAGATTGCATCAGAGCACAAATTCTACAGCTTTTAATGAAATGTGCTGCTTAGGGGTTTTGGGGGACTTCTGGTTTCTTTATGTGTTCCTTACCTGTGAAGCTGCATTTGGTTGCTCGAGTGGAAGTAAGAAAAAAGTAGTGAAATATTAAAAACAAAGAAGTGAACAGCACTTGGAAAGCAACCCCCAAAATGTGCTGCTGTCAAATTTTAAGCAAATCTTTAGTTCCCACTATGTTTGCTTTCATTGCTTGATTTGTAATTTACCAAATAAGCTATTTTCCTCAGAAAATTAAATACATACAACAAATATCTATTTTAACTTTTTGTCAACATAAATTAGGATTTTTTGTTAGTTCTTTCCTTAGAATTTTTTGACAGTTTAAGAAAATTTTCTAACTATAATGGCCATTAGTTTCAAAAGCTGCCTGCAACTTTGTCAGTGGTAAATTAGTTGGTCCATGGATAACATGACTCCAAGATTTTCAAGGTCTTCCTATCTTTTATATTATCAGGGAGTTACATGCTGCTTATTTCTACAAATAAGAAATTACTGCTCTGAACTCTGTCCCTGCTAATCAACATTGGTTGATGCTATATTTCATGTCAGTTAGGACTCCTTTGGAGACAAATTGCATAAACATTGTTGGGTTTCAGTTCATCAAGCGTTTTTTTGTGAGTACGAGAATCCTCTCAGAGACATGAAATTTTGGAGTAGGGTCTAGCAAATAGCAATTAAATGGCAAGAACCTTCTTTAAAGTTAAGCATCTGTTAAACCATTCATCTTGGTTTATAATTCACATCACTTTTTACAGTGCCCCTGAAGACTTGAACAAATGCCATTTTCTTTTCAGAGCCACCGGGGTAAGCCTGTACATCACACAAGGAGTTGTCTGGCTCTTCCCAGAGTTAAGAAGAGAAGGTTTGAATACTCCTGTATTGACTGAAAGCACACCTAGTGGTGACCCACCCATTGTATTACATTTGTGCTATACAGGAAGATACACCAAGAAGAAAATAATTTTATGTCTCCATGTCAACTTGAGGTAGAAGAATACAATTGATATGAGCTTTTCACTTTAATGGGACAATTTTATGGCATTATGTTTTAAGTTAAGGGAAAATTGCAGTGCAGGAAGGTATGGCTTATCTGGCTATTTTTATTTCATCTATATATAATAAGTATAATGATAAAATGAATATAATAAATGAATTTAGATATCTTCTTTTCTGTAAAAATTCATAAGGGAACAGACATGAAAATACTATTTTCCTGTGACAGGATCAGCTTTGCTAGATTTTCCTCCCTGATGCCATTTCCATGCTCAAATTCTTAAATTTGACACCATAGTAAAATTACCTCTGACTGTGACCTCTGTACCACTCCATTCCATCTTCCCATTTGAAGCCACTTGTGATTCAAACATCTGAGAAGAACCAGTACTGCTCCCACAGCTGACATAAGTATTTGCAAAGCTGAGCTGCATAGAAGGAGACTGAGAGGAGATTTCAAAAGTTTTAAGGACCCATAACTCAGGTCTAGAGCTTTTTTAAAATCACTGCAGATACTGTATAAAGCCCCATCTGGTGGTGGGAGCCTAATCTTAATGTGCAAGGTTTCTCAGGCATAGAAGTCATGAATGCAACAAGAAGTCTTGTATTCTACCCTCAGTCTTGTTTTCTCCTTATTCTGTGCTTGAGAATCTCCATCAACTTACTCCTTTTGAACATCTCAAACATGTTTTCACATATCAGTTATTAATGATAATGATTGATTTCTGAGTACAAAGAATATTAAGCCAATGATATAATGGGAGATAAAGTTCTTATATTCCAGAGAAGTTGGAAATAGCTGCACAAATACCCTGCCTGGAGCTTTGTTATTAGCCAACACTAAGTAGCTCTTTGCTCAGAACTCAAACCTCCAAGATCACCATAAGTTTGAGAAACTTAAGTCTCTTATCCTAACAAAAAAATTGTCCCAGGGTTCTGAAAACCTTCTCTGGCTAACAATGTGATAGTTGTTCAGCTTTCAAAGAATCTTGCCTAGATCTTCAATCAATAATTCTTTACTAGTGAAATATAAAAATTGCATTTTGTAGCTAATCAGTCTTAAAAAGCATTGTCTTCCGCTCCCTGAAAGCAGCTTATTCTTCTGCCAATTTATAAACAAGCAATAGTGGTACCAAAAAATGTGTTTAAATGCCTTTTTTCATGCAATTAACTTGCTCTGTAACCTGTCTCGTCTTCCAATACTAGGCAGAATTGACTGGGTTTGCACGCATTTTGTACTTAAACTTTTCATGTGTCTCAGCTTTGCTTGTGTGCTCCTCATCTTTCAGGACACAAACCTCAGTATCAAAATCAGTATCTGGTTTCAAGTTGCAAGAGATGTATACAAAGACGTGAAAAAATAATGTCTCTGCCTACTATACACGTAAAGGTGCTGGTTTATGCTTCCCATTGTAAGGCACCAAAAATCAAGTAACGGGGTAATTTTAGAATTCAATTGACAGCTGCTTTCATTCAGCTCTCAGTGCTGTTAAATTACTAATAATACAGACTGGTGACAGCAGTAGGGCTATACTCCAGGAACACTACAAATTAGATAAAGAAGATCTTTCATTAAAGTCAGAGAAAAACTGGGAAGAGAAAGCTTGTTGTGTGTTGCTGGCACTGCCCTGACACATATTGTTTGACTAGTATCTGTTTTGATTTGGGTCCAAGCATCTGTTCTTGGAAACGACCATGGTCATTTTATCAGTCCAAGCTGTTATGAGCAATATTAGTGAGCAGCCAGCACAAAAGGGTTTGTGATGGATGGTAACACAAGCCCTGTTCACAGGAAATTAGATTTTCTAAGTGCTGAAGAGAAACATTACAAAACTCAAACATCAGTAAATAACTGCTTTCTCCATCCTTTACCCTGGAGGAGGCAACGTGAATGCTTCTGCAAGCCAGAAGGAATGTTGTTTTAATAATTGAAATTCTGCACTTAATCTCACATACAGATGTTTTGTTTCATTAAACTTAAAGGCAATTCCACTTCTTAAGTGGTTAGTCTTTGCAGGGGCACAGAAATACTTACTGAAGAAAATAGTAGACAAAATTTTTAAATGTATGTACCAAAAATGGATCTTTTTTTGTCTTTATTAGGGCCATCAGTAAGTTGTTTTAGGGTTTTATTCTCATGCTGATTGGGAGGACTCCCGAAATGAGAAAGAAAACCACATAACAAAGACTTTGATTTCAAAGGCAGCTGCTAGTGACAGGATCTTTAAGTAAGCATTAGTCAGATTAGATTCAGGTAATAAAGTATCTGGTGTAGGTGAAGGTTGCTATGATTCATTAGTTCTGTTTGTTTGCAAAATTAAAGTATTGGTATCTTCTTTAGATCTGTTATACACCATTATATTTCTTTCTGTACGTGATAAAACATTCTTGATAAACGTTTAGTAGTGACAACCTTGCCGGAATGATAAATAGACAATAGTCACTAAATAGTCACTCATTATCCAAGTACGTGGAGGGGAAGGAGAAGGAAGGAGCCCATCATCAGGAATTTGTGTATGTGTTTTGCTGGGAGCTTACTCACAGCACTGTACCAGCTGTACCAGCTATACCAGCCTCTTCCGAACCAGCGTTACTGGTAAGATTAGTTAGTTCATACTTATCAACGGCTATGCTAATGTTTCACAGTCTCAAGCAGATGCACAGTTCCTGCCTTAAAAATTTAACAAACCAAGGTCACATTTGACCCAACTGAAGATCCTCAATGGGCTGTACTTAGATGGTTATAATTGAGGGGTCATTTGCTCTTCTGAGGGCAATGTCGTTTTTCATGGAAACATAAAACCTAAGCTGGTAAGGTTGTCTGGTGGTCATTTAGTCTGTTGCCTAGCTCTAAGGCTTGAGCCATTTCTGAAAAGTATATAAAAATAACTAAAACAACGATGAGCTCAAAGCATGTCTAGGAAATCTGACTGATTATATTACGATGATTTTAAAAAACCCCTTACTATAGATCTCTTGTGAAACTTAAGCTTATTACTTATTGTCTCTTCCCCAACAGACATTGCAAGATTATTTTACTTTTTCTGACAGTCTTGCACAGAGCAAAGACCATCATATTGTTCCCCCTCAATCTCATCCTCCCTAGACCAAAACCCCCTGCTTTTTCAAGCTGTTTCTGTTAAGAGCCCTTTTCATTCCTGATACTCATCTGTGAACTCACTTCTACAGATCTGTGCCCACGAAAAATGGATCCCTGATGTGACATAAACCCATATCTGAAGGTTTGCTAATTTTGCCAAGACGTTCTTTCTTTGGGGAGCACTTTGCACTTGTCTTGACTGACTTGTATGCTTGAGGATTTAAGCATATTTTTTTCTGATTTCTCAAAATCTCTTTAAATTCTGATTCTGTCTACAGTGTGCTTCCAGTTCTTCCCAAACAATTACTAGAACAGTTATTTTAATTTTAGTATCTGTGAGTTTATTTCATGTAATTTACTGGGATGCGATCATCTGGAGTATATTTAAGCTTTGTGCAGAAAAGCCTTTTAATCATAGTAAGATCAAGTGTTTATGTGATATAGCACATTAGATTTTTTTCCCCTGCTTTTTATACCATTAAAAAGCTCAGCACAAGGTAATAATGACTAGATGGGGATATTGGGCTTTTATTGCAGCTTTCCTCCATCAACACTTTTCAGCTGACGTACTGAAACAAAATGTCTGTATTATTATTTAAAGAAAAATGCAAATCGTTTATCTTGTAAGTGATACTAAACAGCTTGCAAAAATCTTTCTGCTTAGCATATATTAACAGCTAAAGGTTTTTATACATCTCGGAATGGCCTTTTTATGCCCTGACCAAGAGTGCTATAATACAGATCCAGTTCTGTATTGTAATTGAAGCCAAACCAGCATAACCTTAGTGCCTTTATTGTAACTACAGTGGTTTATATCTGTCCAGTGCCTGCCTCTCACCTATTTTATGCACCTTCTAATTGTTATGAGTAATTCCACGCATTTGTGTGACACAGGCGATGATATGCAATAGTGATGCCCAAGTGATGTTAATCTATTAAATCAGTGAAGATACCTCATTCTCTATGAACATGTATGTATAATAGGGTATAATAGTCCATCAGACTAAAGGTCACTTTTCATGGGCTCTTCCATATCATTTCTCTTAACCTAATTCAATGTTAGGAATGACTTCAAATTCACCTGTTCTTGGCGAGTATATTGCTTGCAGGAAAATGGTACAATTTCATCTGCCATCAGTATTATAAATTTATGATTACCAATGAATCATTGTTACTTAATATTATGCATTTTAATCAAATGTCCCCTCGGGCACATTTTCATTTCAGATCATTAGTGTGATTCTTATTGCAGCACAGAAAGTGATGTAATGGAAAACACCCAGTAGTGATCTGGAAGGCAAAAATTTTTATAGAGGGTTCAAAGTCTATTAGAGTCTCATTTTGACATTTTTAATGAAGTAATTTTGGCTAATTTGATATTCTGTCTGTGAAAAGAAGCTGTGTTTTAGGTAGTCAGGGTAAGATCTTCCAAGAGTACATGAGTCTTTCAAATTTAAGCAGCCCAGTGCTTCAAATATATGTCCCCCGTATAACTGCCAAAATCCCTATTTGCATCTGGCCTATGGGTTTCTTTTCTTCAATTGCTTTTGGTTGTAACACTTAGGAAAGTGAAATAAGAGTAAAAACTTTTCTTTCCTTGTTTCTTCTTGCTCAGTAGGTGTTACTGAACAAAACACAGCTGCAGGCAGTTTTGAATATTGCACTGCAGCCTTTATAAGGAAGATGTTAGGTTTGAAATTTCTCTGTCATCACAACATGATGTATATTCCAAGTAGCCAGCAACAGAGGAGGAGGAGAATAGCCTTGCAGATATCTCAACAAATCTGCCCCTGGATTTGGTAGCTGGAAAGAAATGACATTTCTAGTAGCTACTCTGCTGCTCTACTTGTATTTCTTTCCTTAGAACCGATAGACTTTCTTCCAACAGATTTCCTTATCTGTTTGGGTTTTTATAGCATTCAAAATACTGTAAAGAACATTTCAGTAAGACCAGAATCTCTAGCAGTGGGTTTCAGTGTTTCTCTGTAGCAATATGGACAGATAAAGAATAAGGATCAGTTGATCAGGAACAGTTTAGAGAATAAAAGGACTAACTGGCCTAAGTTTCCAGCATATTTTTGCTGATGTATTTTCATTCTTATTGTCAAAAGGAAGATGAGATGTCATCATCAACCCATAACTTAACCCTGGAAGGCAATGTGGATGTGCATTCTAGCCCCAATCCAGCAACCTATATGCAAGGCTGTGCTCCCTTCATGCCCAGAATACCCATCACCCAGGTAAATGAACAGTCCTTAAAGTCTGAATTTTATAATATGACATTATGATTACAAAGAAATATTGCTTTTGTCATTCAGCATATTAGCTGTGAAAATGTCATCGTGCTTGCAATTAAGCACATTGTAACCTTCTGACATTGCCATCCTTTCTACTAGTAATTGTAGCAGGGAGTCACACTAGATGCTATTTCTGCCTTGTAAAGGATTGAATTTATAAAATTCAAGGATTTCTTTACTTATTGAAGTAGAAATTATGATCACATTCTCTGCATCCTTGACATTGTTTTCCCTCAGTTTCTTGTGAAGGATCTGGCTAAAAATTCAGCATAGCTTTTAAGCTATAAAGCCACATTTTCTTTGACTTGTTAAATATCATTAGATTATAGTTCTATTTAATCTGCAGAATGTTCCTCAGTTAAATAATTCTGTTGTACAAAATAATAAGCATCCTCAGAAGCTTTTAATTTAGAAATTTTTTTTCTTTACTGAAACCACTACCACAAAGGCTCAAGACTGCTACTCTTTTATTTTCTGTCTTGCTTAGGCCCAGTTCTTTCCAGATCTGAACTTTTCAGAGGTGTCCTATGAGGGTCCAACTGTTTTAACTAGAAACACAGAGTTTTGTCATCAGCAAACTTGCTGATGGTGCACTCTGTTCCCTCATCCAAGTCATTGATGAATATAGTGAATGATACTGGTAATCACCCCAACCTAGAGCAGAACATTGGGCAATGCTTGTGAAGAATGTGAATATGCTTTGCAGGACCCTAGATCTAAACAAAAACTCTAAAATCTTTGGTTTGTCTTTTTTTTTCTGATAGGAGATAACTGCTGAATTCCTTTATTCATTCTTCTTCTGTTGCTGCTATTGGTTTTATGCATTTGGAATTATTACTTGTGTGTGAGGCATTGTAGGAATAGGAGTAGTGTGTGCTACCTGCAGTCTTTGATTCACTCCTGCACAATTCTTCAGAATGGTCAGAGCATTGCTGAACCAGTCTTATGAACTTCACACTAAGTGAGATTTCAATGAATTCTAAAACATTGCAGAAGATTATTTTAAGCAGCTTGAGCTTCTGCTGTATCAAGTCTCAAATGTGTCACCCAAGAGGTTTAATCCTGATCTCTAGGCTAAGCTTGGACAGAATTTTCTCTGACATTATTTTTTTGCAAGAATTACTGACATCGCTTTGAATTACAATATAGTCAGTTGAAACCACCTCCTAAAGAAGTTTAAGAATGGAGAGGAGCCCTTTTAAACACAAGGTTTGGAGTGAAGGCAATTTTAACAAAGTAGTTGTTAGAATTTCTTTTGTTGAGCTGTAACGAGCCCTGCAGTTTATGAGGCACAAAGATAAAGTTTCTGCAAATGTGAAAAAGCTCACAATCTAGATGGTGTTAGCGAGTAATTTGAGGGAAGAAATTAAAATGTTTCTTTTGTTCTTCTTATGAATTCACTTGGTGTTTATTATATGCTAAAGGCAGTTTAGGAGAGGTTTTGAGAAACGTAGTGCAACATCTTGTTTGGTGGCATCATTGTCTGAGGGGATGAGATGAAATTATCAAATGTCAAATGAGGTATACTAGTCCCACTAATTTACGTAAGGAACATTTAAAAACAGTACTAATTAAAGTTTGGATGAGTCTGTAATGATTAATTCCCTGGGTGAATATACTTAATAATATTTTGAAGAATATAATAAAAATCACATGTAGAAAAATAACATTCCAACTTAGAAAAACCACAGGAACAAAGATTTAAGTGGGAAATATGCCCTTTTATCTTTGATATGTCTTTTGTGCAACCATGATTAAAAGATAAAATTATTTTGAATGGGGTAGTTTCAAACAATGCTTGACTCAGAACTAGAGAGCAATTAGAAATGGATTTTTTGTATATAGACAGAAACACTTGTTTATTTTGGTGTGGCTTTTTTCTCTCTGCTAATGCAATGTATTTATATTAATTTTATCAGATAGTTATCCCACCTGACAAAGGAAACTGTAACAATGCTGACACTGGTAGGATCCTAAAGGTTTAATCACTTCCAGCTACAGCTTTGCCAGCAGGAGAGATTATTATCCAGTATTTTCTCACGACCATTTATCACTCTGGGGAGATTATTTTCCTCCCAGATCTATTAGCGCCATCTCAGAAATAAAACACGTTAGTGTCAACAGTTTCAATAGTTTTTGCTAACATGTCTAAGGATATATACGTGTTGAGTAATGAGATTTTATTTCTAAATTAGCTGCCATATATTTTGTGCCACTGGTTACTCAAGGAAAGAAAGAGAAATGGTAGATGTTAATTTGGGATATATTGCACCTTGAGAAATAACCAGGTTTGATCTCAAGAACTCATTAGGCTATACAGTAATAAAGTGCTGCAGTAAATTGGTTATTGATTCTGAAATGCTGACCAATGAGTGATCAGGCTTCTTTCTCAATGCCCTTTATCCTCTTCTTTTTTTAATTTAGCTAACAAGTATGTGAAGTTGTCCAATGCTAGTGCTATCGATGGCAAAAGCCTTACAGTTTTTAGTTACAGGGATTAAGGAGTGTAAAGGGCTTCTAAAAATCAGGAATTATAAATAGAAGTTATGCTTTGAAAAAAAACATAATATGTTAAATTGCTCAAGTGAAAGTAATACTAAAGATTTTTTTTTTAAAGAAAAAAGCTTAATGCTAGCACTAATATAGCTATCATTGATTACTTATTCCAACCATCTGCCAAAGGTTGTCAAAAGATGTTTTATTAGTTCCCTGTTTTTTCCTCAGTGAGTCCAAGCTCTTTGGTTATAAGAAAGTATCTCAAAGGAAATTCTTACAGATGGCCCACTTCCTGAACCTCAATAATTTCCTGATGTTACAGGACCCAGATTTCCTTTACGGGTAATTGCACACAGAATGATACAAGCCTGGCTGTGTCTAGCAGAGTGCAGGCGATCAAATGGGTTTGACTTGCCCAGGGTACCAGTCCCCACAGATGTGTTTCCTCTAACTCTTAAGTGATCAGGAGGAAAAAAAATGAAAGAAAGAGAGCGCTTTTCTGAGCTGGCTAATAAGATGCCTTATGACACAGGTCAGCAAAATAGGCATTTTCTGGGAGGTTTCTGTCCTACTCACGGGATCAGACTTTCATGCAAACACTCCCCATGTAACACCAGCAGCAGCATCAATTTAACAATCACACACATAGAAAAAGTACTGCTTGTTTTGTTGAAGATACTACTTTAACTATTTTGCTATGTTTACATTGCTATTTATTTTTGTATTGCTTTTTTTATTTGGCTTTTTATTGTTTCTGAGGACACCAGGAGCAGCAGAGAGATTTTCTTTCTTAATAGGGGGAGGTAGGCATAAGTGACAAAAAAAAACCCATCATCAGAAATTCATGCCAGAAATAATATCTGAAACAATTACTGCTTCTTTTTAAGTAAATTTAACTTCTGTCAGTGTCTCCAGTGTCCTAGTTCTATAGGTCACCAGCATCGCTTTGTTTACTATCTCCTAGTAGACCTTTGAAAACCGTTGAATTATGCATTCTTTATAAAATACCAGCTGGTGTTTTTATGCCTGTTTTAATACGATTTTTTTTTTCTTCATTTCAAAGGAAATACTTAGGAGAGTTCTTTTCTTTAAAAGTAAATAAAGCCAGCCAGATAGAAAGGCTGTTCTGTTGCAGCCTGTTGCAAGAAGCTACAGAAAAATTCACAAAAATGCCATAGTTGGGAAGTTACTGTCTGAATTGGGAACATTCTCCCATATTATTGACAAGAATTCTGATTAATTCTCGACTGTCTGAATTGGGAACATTCTCCCATATTAGTTACAAGAATTCTGATTAATTCTTGATTTCCCTTTTAAATTTGTACTGTCTATGAATAAAATTAGATAAATTGGATGTACATGAGCTTTTTAAAAGAAATTAAAACTGGACCCCCCCCTCAGTACTGCTTCCTTCAGTATATACTATGTCACCCAGTTGCTATCATTACTCTTCTAATTCCTATTAGATAAAGTGAGAACTATTGGTCCTTCTGTAAGTACTGGTATTGTCCTGTATTAAAAATTCTGATATATATAATGTCATGAATGGATGTCCAAGGCTATAAATGGAAGATACTTTCTATGAAACTAGTTTTCCAGTTTATGATCTTATAGCTTTAATTCCACTTCTCAGTCTTTAATAACTGGCACTAGCTCTTCTCTTTCTCTTCCAAAGCAGCCTCTGTACCTTTTCAGAAGCTGCCTACTCTGTCATAGTATGTGGGTTGCCAAACCATTGGTTTCCATTTTAACTCATTTCCAAAAAACACATCTTACCCATTTTACTCCGTTTACACAGATCAATAGTATATCTGTTATTCTGTCACTTTCTGTTAGTGGCTGATAAAGGAACATTCTTCCAGTTGCTCGTTTTAACACAAACTGGTGTGTGTTATCACACAGGGTTACTTTGCTCTGGTTCAGCTGAAAATTTTGAACACTAAATGGAAAAACACTTAGTAAGAGGGAATGAAAAAGACATAGGGGTTTTATGTACAGCAAATTACAACTGATTTATAGCAGGATCTAGATTTTAGATTTAGGAAAATGACCTCAAGTTACAATGTCGGACAGTTTTCTTCAGGTTGACACCAAGTAAGCAG
Organism: Nycticryphes semicollaris; assembly: GCA_013400055.1. NCBI lineage: Eukaryota > Metazoa > Chordata > Aves > Charadriiformes > Rostratulidae > Nycticryphes > Nycticryphes semicollaris. The sequence continues at coordinate 258,376 of VXBJ01007579.1, forward strand.
GGGGAAAATGAGACAGAGTATCCTCTCAATAAATTGTTGAAGAAATTGAAGAAATTGTTGAAATTGTTTGGAAAAAATGGACTCAAAGAAGAAGAGTTAGGACAGTGAGAGCTGCCGTCACAGCCCATGTTCTTCCTTCACAGTTGAAGGCTCTGTCAGGCTCAACGTAAGAGTTTACCCCATGTAGCCCATGACGGGGCACTGCAAAGCCTCTTTGGCTGAACTTAAAATCGAGCACTTCTTCCTGTTCAGTAGCGGGCACTAGTTTTTCTATTGTTCTTTCCAGTAATTGTTTTGAGTTTTTAAAAATTATTTTGGTTTTTATAAATATTCTGTATGAGGTTATTGCTTCAGGATCAGCGTCAGCTTTGATTTATTGCACGATTTATGAGAACATCTATTCATGTCTCTGTCCCCCTACACATAGTGGGGCCGAAGCAACCCGTAGATAGATGAGATACAACTGATAAAGTGGAAATAAAAGACAAGTAATATACAAACCAATACCCGCTTTAAATGACTTTTTTCATGCCATTCATAGCTCTCCATGTTTCTGAGTAAAAATCTAATCTAGTTGTATCTCAGTGCATAGAGAATTTAAACAGATGGCTATAGAAGGACATGGTCCCACTCTCATTTCCTTGTTTTTTTCATATCTTGATTAGAAAAAAAGTGAAAGTCTTAGCTAGAAATTCAGAGAACCAGGTGATGAAATGCTGGGATCAGTAAAGGAACAAAGGAAGACACCAACCTTATATTAAGGTAGCTAGTCTAATGAATTATATATAGCTAAAGCATGGAGAGTTTCCATAAGGCAAGAAAGGAATATTGCTGCTGGAGGACAGACTTGGGGAGGGAAGTTTAAGAGAGATGTTCATCTAGGCAACAGAGCAGGGAGCCATGAGTTTGTGTCAGGGCAATACATTTGTGTCAAGCCAAGAAAATTATCTTAGTAGCAGATTTTGAAAAGCTTTCGGGAAATACTCACTAAAACTAGGAATGTAATAGATGCACAATGAGCGAGACCTGTAATAGGAAGGTTCTAAGGAGAAGTTAAAAGCTGCAGGCAAAAGAGGAGAAATTGAGCATTAGCACCTGAAAAGCCCTGAGACCACAGAAAACTGCCTGTTTTAATAGTTACAAAAGCAGGAATGGGTAATCAAACATCCCACCCATTGCAGCAGTTTATTTCTTGTATCTTGCAGCCTGAATTGCCCCAGGGAAGACCTGTAATCAGCATCAGCATCCTGGGTCAGTGTTTGTGCATGTGCCTGTGCCTGCAAGTGTGGGTTTGCAGAGAAGAGCACCTTTAAAAAGCTGTCCAAAAAATAAAGATTTGATTTTCAGTGTTAACCCTTCCTTAGGCCCTGTGCAACAATTAGGAAAACACCAGGATGGAAAGCCAGTGATTGGAGGAAAAGTTTGTCCTAATGTTTTTGTGCAACACTTTCCAAGTTCCTTTATAAGCCAGATTTCATATCTCATTGTTCAAGCAACTAATTTTATTAATATTTTTGTCCAGGACTTTGCTCCATTTGTCCTGATAATGCTCTGTGACCTAACCAGCCTTTTAAATGTTAATTCACAGAAATTTTAATTCATAGAAAAGCTAAGAGAAATAGATTTTTTAATTTTTTTTATTTTTTTTTTCATATCTATCGCATGTGTTAGATGAATTTCATTGTTATGACAGTGTATAACCATCCAACATTTTTCAGGCTATTGTTAATTAATAATTTTAGAGTTTTGCTACACATGATAACCTTCAGCTGAAACAGAATACGTGCCTTTCAAAACAGGCAGGAACAAAGCTGGCAATAAATGCAATTTCTAATCTCAGAAAGTAGCTTGGAATACCTCAGATCTTTTCTTTTGCAAGGGTTAGGAGAAAAACATTTTTTATCTTCCTTCAATAGCGAATAAAACTCTATGCTTTTCCTCCAGCTCTGTGATGTAGAAAATGAGATCATGGTTCAGCATTAGGTGAACTTTGGCAGCAACGGAGGCCTCTAAGAAGCTCCCGCTTTCCCAGGTTAACCATCCGTTCTCATCCCACCCAAATACACCCCTACCCCAGGCACGCAGGAGACATTATTTGCAGAGGTGTCCCGTCAACTGCATCAGGACATCGAACCCGGTTTGGGGCTGTTTTTAAGCAGGGTGACGCTGTGGTGGGAATCAGCGTCAGGGAAGACACGACTAGTCAGGGCCCCTCAACTCAGGAAATCCATGTCTGCCGTTGAATTGCAAACACTTTTACCAGGAGGAAGAAATTTTGCATTTTTTGTACATTGTACTTTGTAAATTATTTAAGCGTTATTTCAAAACGGTGCGAATGCATCTGAGTATTTTAGGCATTTGTAAATATGCGACTCCTGAATTTTAATAAGCCTTTAAACTGCACATGAAATTTTTATCAGTTCAGTTCTTCTACTCACCGCTGCTAAGGAGAATTTGTTGCTTCAGAGTGACTTCTTCAATTATGACTTTTAGAACACCAGTGAAAAATTGATTGGATTGGAACAGTACTATCCAGATCATTAATTCTTAAATCTGCAATAAATTATAGTCTCAGAATGGAACTGTAGTCTGTAGACTAGAAGATTGAGTAGAAGTTCTGCATTTTGGCACAAAGTCATGTTTGCTTAACAAATTGCACAGTGGTCCTTATGGTGCGTAGGATTTACAAGAATGTATTTGTTACTGCTAGCCAGCCTAATCGCAAACCTGTCACACTTACCCAGCCTCTAAAATTCATCATATGCACATAGTAGGTATTTTTAATTAACTTAGGGCTTGTTAAGAATGTCCTCTGGCATGTGATTAGAAGTGGTTTTCAAGCAGAAGCTGTGCACACAGTTGTAAAAGCTATGGGTGGCTGCATCATACTTAAGGAAACCAGAACACTTTTGAAATAAAACACTGCTCCTACTACTTTTCTTTTTTTAGTAGGAATACCTTACTGCATATAACTATATATATCTATATTAAGTAATTTATAATAACTCAGTACTAAGGAAACGTAAATACAAACATCCTATTTTATGCTTGTTTTTAAGGCTAGCTGATCATCAGGAAGGATTCATACTATATATTCTGTTTCTCCTTTATAATATTTTTTTTAATGAAGCTTTTTAATGAATGGCACTATTTAGGGTTTATCTAAATCTCTTTGCAAAAGAAATCGATGTATCCTTCATTAGTTTCTTGTGCCCCTTTTCTGTATTGTTTGAAAATGTTATTTTTAAGGAAGCAAGATAGAGATCATCAATGGAGAATACAACAATTTACTTTGAGACTGGCAGCTCAGACGGCAGCTGAAAGCTATCAGTGTTTAAGAAAGGCTTGGTGTCATCTGTACAAAGCAGGTATAGTGTCACTATCACCCTGAATCAAAACGAGCTTTACACAAGCCACTAAAATTTGAAGAAAAATGTTAGCAGTCCAAGTATGGAGTATAAAAAACTTAAGCTGACAAGTCCTACTGAACTCAGTGGAAAATTTGCTGTTGACTTTGACAAGTGGGCTTGGAAGTGACCTACTCCTGAACGATCTAGGTCAGAGCTGACTCGCTTGGGGCTGGTTCAGCAGAATCGAGATGTGTGTGCTGGTTTCGTTTTGCTTTGTGAAAGTTCTCTGATGCAGCACGTCTCCTAAGAACTAAATTTGTATAAAGCATTTAAAAAAACGCATTACAGTGACAGCCTAGAGCACTGCAGGTTAATTATTTCCACTCAGAATAATTGGATAATAGCGTGAGCACTATGAAGGTACATGTCACAAATTATTCATTAAAAGTATCTCTTTCTGGTCATCTCTAACTTTCCTAATGAGTACAAAAAGCCTTTTCACTACGAAGTACAGAGATGCTTGTTAAGGCTCTTTATAAGTCATCGCCATCTCGAGCAGCTCAGTAGCTGCTTATCAGGGGGTACACTGGCTGGGCCTGAGATCCCCACCTACTCCAGTGGGTGGCACAGAGACCCCACTGGACCCAATAGCTGACACCATGGGCCAGGGATAGCTACAGCCCCAGTATGGCTCCAGCTGCTGGCCCTTTGGCAAATGTGAGCGTTTCGGAGTCCAGCACTGTACCTGTTCACATACACCACAGTTTAGATAAGAAGCTAAATATGGAAGTAATAAATATTTGAAAGGTGTCTCACCCTTTTTAATATCCCGGTATTAACTTTTCTGTTCTACTTCTTAACTTGTTTTCAACATTTTTACCTTTTCTCCCTCTTTCCTTTCTCTGATGAGCCTTCCTTTTTCATTCTGGCTCACCTCATATCACCCATTTGATGTCTTTTTTGAACACTCATTTTTGATAGACTCATCTATTGTGTCTTCAGTTGCTCCCTCTTCTCTTTTTACAACAGTATTTTTCTCTCTCTGCCTTCATATTCCATACCCATATATGTGATAATTTGTATATATCACAGTTAGTTAAAAACTTCTATATTCTTCTCATAAATGACAGGGGAAAAATGAAGGATAAGTTCAGAAACTGCAATCAGACACATCTGGTTCATTGGACATTCTCTCATAGGCTCACATGGTCCACTTCAAGTCAGATTTTTCTTAAGAAAGCAAATAATCTGGCATAAATACGCTTCCTGTCCGAGGGAACTGTCCTAGTTTTACACATGCTCTGGCAGTGCATGTGCAAGTGTATTAAATGGTATTGAATCAATGAAGTGATATTGAAAAAAACAACACATTTGCAAGCTTTGCAGTGAAGAAAATCTCTGCAGTTTTCAGTGTTTATGCTTCCGGAGGTGTTTATAATAGTTTTAGATAATGTTTGCATTAAACATTTGCATAGAAACTGTTGACAACGTTAAGCATTATTTCAGGTTGAAAAGCTGCATATATGTCATGGGAAGGCATGGTCTGAATAATAAAGCTGTGTTTGGGAAATTTAATGAAGACTCTAAGGACAAAAATGTAGCCATTTCTCTGCTTTGTATTTTTACATTTTGACATTTCTCTAGTTTTTTCTTTGCTCTCTTGTTTCATCCTTTTCCATTTGCCAATACCATATATGCCCAATGCTAGTAGGCATTTTTTTACAAGATCACTTGTTCTCTATCCTTCATTTTCAATCTGTGTTCAAGTACTTTTAGTCTCCAGACTTCCCAGTCGACCCTGACCTCTCATTTGTTGGTAGAGAAGTATAGCTACCAGCTACACTGGCAGCTGGGTCTGCCATTGGGAGGCTGGGTTAAAACAGTATGTACAAGGGAATTTAAAGGGAAGGAGAGAAATCCCACTCTTGAATGCATGTTCCAAAGTAGACCCTAAAATGCTGCCATCCTTTTTTTTCAGCTCAATACCTTGATGTCTTCTCCTTATACAGTTCTGATGTGGTTTATAGGGCTTTAGAAGTCTGTGAAGCTGACGGGTGTATTTTGTGATGGAAACAGAAAGTTAGGGGATGTAGAGGAAGAATCACTAGAACACATATGTGAAGACAAATGAGATTGGTGTGAATGTTTTCCTGGCTTGGCAAAAAACGCTGGTGCTCTGCAGAGTAGCCTACTGACAACTCACACAGTTCCTCAGCAGGTTTTTCCAAAGAGCTGAGGCTGAGGCTTATAAATATTTATGTTGTACATAATTTTGGTTCATTCCCAGACTTACTAGGCAAAAGGAACACGTACTCTCGTTTGGCTCTCTTCCACAAGTCCTGAACTGTGAATATGAAATCCACACTTCATTTTGTCTCGCTTACCTCTCCATCTGTGCTGAACCATTAACAGTTTATTGGGGCTGCCAGCCCTTAAGGCCCTGGGAGAAATTCCATCATACAACTGAAATTGAGCATAAACCATTATGCCAAGAAAGCACTTCATGCATTTCTGGTTTTTGTTTTCAGAATCTTTGTCACTTCCTGCTAAAATTTTAGATTTAGGAAAATGATCTATGCAGCTTGGCTTTTAGGTCTTACACAAACTCTCTTCCAAAAAAGATTACATTCATAGCTCATGGAACACAGGCATTTTTCCCATTTTCTTAAAATGACTTAAAATCCTGTAGGTGAACAAAATGCTGGTAGCTTAGCTGTTATGCCAAGGCATTGGACATGGTCAGTGGGTTGTAATTTACTGGTGAGTAAAAAGTGGAGCGAGACTTAAACAGTGGAAGCTCATCCGCTGTCTTTGCCAAATAAAGAAGTAAGGCTTTGAGAAAGCAAGCAGTGAACACAAGTAAAAAAGAGGGCAAAAGAGGGGTGAAAAAAAAGGTGGGTTTACAGGTGACTTTTCTCTTTCACTGACAATGAGGGAAGAATTTGCTGGGAGAATTGCTTCTAGTTTTTGAACTTCCTACAAAACAGGATGATTGTGTGTCCTAAAAACTCTTTTTAGTACTCAGATGAGTGAGCTTTTTAGGTTGATATTTATCACCCAAATCCCATTATAAAAAGGAAAGAATGTGCTTCTTCAAACAGAGGGCATCTGCTGCAGGCAGAAAAGGTGGGCAAGACTTCGGTGGCATGGGCAGTCACCACTGGGTCCATCCTGTGCAGTTAGTGGAGATGCAAAACAGACTATCCGATTTATCTGCTGCACCAGCAAAAAGTGGTCTCTCTGCCCTCATTTTTATGCTGACTACAAAGAATTCACAAAGAAAACAAGCACATTTTGAAAGAGAGTAAAAGTCCTTGGCTTGATAGTCTTTCCTGGGGTAGCCTCACCTTGTCACCATTACAACACGGCAATATATAATATGAAATGTCTTTCTGAAAAAGGGATCATATAAAGTATATAAAGAGTTAAGATAGTTTAAGTATAGAAATATATGATTAGGAATATATGTTTTTTATAAATCACTTATAATTCAAAAATAATAATTTTTAAATTCTAACACATCCTTTTTCCTTTACCTTTTAAAGTCTTTTANTGACTCCTTATTAAACTCCTTAATAAACTTTTGTTTATAAAATTGCAGCATTACAGTTCTCTAGTTTATGTATCTGTAAATCAGAGGTTTAAGCCATTGGTGCATTTATCAGTTGCAACAACAGATACAACTCATGCTAAAGAGCAGTCACTCCTAAAGGATGTCAAGTGTGCCCAATATCTATATGCAGCACGTATATCAGTACAGCAGTACCTAGATATGAGAATCTGTAAGCCATGCTCCAGTTATAGAGCGTTTTGTGAAGCATGAGCTCCTCTTGGGACAATCACCCACAATTCCAGGTGATGTCATATGGAAATGAGTTCTAGGACACTCCCACAGTGAATTCTGGGGAAAAGTGTGTCTCCCAGTTTAATTTTCATTGCAGAGGAACAAATTATCAAACCCAAAACCCAGCAGCACCAGCTAAGTAACCTGAATTTGAAGAACCTTCACGCTTAGCCCAGAGGAGTTTGTGACTGATCGGGTTAGGGGTAAGAGCTATGAAATCCTTAGTCAACCAATTACTAAATAAAAAAATAAATAAAGAAGAGTTTGGAAAATTCAGCTTCTTCTGAATATCTGTTTGCAGGGCAAGAATGGCTTTTCTTTTTTTCTGTAACTTTCAAGGAAGCAGCATCAGTCCACCATTATCAGTGTGTTGGTGCTTCATGGCTCTTCATCTTTTCCTGAACAGCCATTTTGAAGACTGATAATAAGAATCCCTTACTATAGAATAAATAAAATTTAATTTAGTTTATATTACTTAGCTTCATATTTGCCACAGCTTTTTCCTCAATCTGTTTCAAACTGAGCAAATAACTATAGGATTCACAGAAATTAGTACAATGTTGTATCTGAATTAAAACTTTTAGTGTTTCAACATGTATTAAACACTGACTTAGTTGTGAACAGTTGGGAACATGTTTTCTGTGTATTAAGTAGTCCTTTACTCACAAAAAATCCCATTGAAAGGTATGGTATGGATCAGAAGGTCATGACAGTGGACTGCAATAGCTGCAGAATAAATTCACTGCAGCCACTATTACATCTATTAAAATCTTCTGTGCTGCTTCCTTATGCTGTGAGAAGATAAACCAATTCCTTCACCTCTGTCCTGATCTTAGTGTCAACATTTTAAATTAGTTGCCAGCAGCAAGTACAAAAGCTATACTGTCTTCCTGAGTTGCTCCTCTGATATTACTTTATTCTGTCTATTTCATTCTACTTTTGACCTTGATCGTACAACTGCAAAGCCCGTATGGTTAGCGTTGAATGCTATGAGCAAAATTGTTTGCTTACTCAAGGCTTTTGGCTTCAAACTCTTTGCTAATAGTACCTCCCTTCAGGTTTTGCGAAGCACTGTAGAAATATTCAGTAATTGCATAGGCTGTGGACCTATGTAGTTATGTAAGTAATATATGGACAATAAACCTTTGCAAACCTTAACACAAATTAACAAGCTACAAGCTGATATTTCTGGATCATGTCTATGCTTCCAGAATTCCTAATAAATAATAATAATAATAAAAAATCATTAAGATAAATTTCCTTTGCGTTCAGATATGGACAGTACATGAATAGGGTGCTTCTACAGACCCTGTCAGCTGAGACCACAAAGTGTCCATTTAAAGGCTGGTTTTGTACTCAAACTAAAAGCACGGAGGTTGAGATACTCATAGGATTATAGATTGTCTTTTATTTTACACATTTATCTGTACAGTGTTCCTGAGTTGAGCTGATGGTTAAGTGCTACCGATACTAAATGTCTTCATTCTTATTATTTGTATTAAAAGGTTTTGACATTTCCAGAGGTGGTAATTTATGTCCATTTGACTTTGTGCTGAAACTGGATGGTTTTGTCCATCCACCAAAGCTGCTGTTTTCACAGAGGCAGAATTTACCTGGTAATAGTTGGTTGATTTTTTTTTTTAAGGCAGTGGTTGCATCTTTCCTGTTTTCCCCCATTTCTTTAATTTCATTTCCTTCAATGGTTTGGTTGTATACACACAGATATTTTTTCTTCCATTTAGAAAGTTTAACACCCTTAAAGCCTCCTCGTTTTCTCCTTCTGTTCCCAAATAGAATCATAGAATGGTTAGAGTTGGAAGGGACTTTAAAGATCATGGAGTTCCAACCCCTCTGCCATGGGCAGGGACACCTCCCACCAGACCACGTTGCTCCAAACCCCATCCAGCCTGGCCTTGAACACCTCCAGGGATGGGGCAGCCACAACTTTGGCGATATTGGGCGACAACATTGGGCGATATACTAGTACATACTTTCTCAAGATTGCCTACCAACTCTGTTTAGTGTCACAGATGGGAGTTTCCCGCTCCGTCTGGTTTGGTGACAGAGAGGAGACTGTTCTACCTCATGTCACTAACACCAGTGGTCAGCACAAGTGCAGTCCCAGGGATAACCCAGGATTGTCCTGGTGACACAGGAGGTGTCATTTGTGTCTTTTATTTCTTGCCTCGTCTGTTCTTCATTCTTGCTGTTGTAGCAAGAGCCATCGCAGAGCAGCGTCTGTGTGGCATTGTGTCAAGTTAAGATGAAGAACGTAGGAGCTGCATCATGTCCAAACCGAGCTCTACCTCTCTCAGGATCATAAATCATTTACTCAGCCATTTTACAGATGTTAGGTCTGCCATTTGCAGCAAATATCCACCCAGGATCACTTGGCACATCTGAGCTGCTTGCTCAGATCACCCGTTTTGTATAAAATGGTTAGTTAGACCTCACAGGCAGTTACTCTGACACTTTCCTTCATAGTACATAAGGGTAATGGTGTTCACCTGCTTTATGGCACCAGATCATTAACCATTCAGCCATGTCAGTATTTAAAGATGAAAATACAAATAATGCTTATTTTTATACACATGTAGAATGTCAAATATTAAAGAAAGGGAGACTGGGTACACATCATGGTTGATATTTTAATGTTTGGCGAAGGCAAAAGTACCAGGTTGGTTATTGCTAAATTAATTACATGGGAAAGCTCAGCCGTGGAACTAGGAGACTGCCAGAAAGGACAACAAAAGATATCTTTGTGATTTTACTTGGTTTTGTTTTCCATATTAAAATTCAAAATCAAATAAAATTGAAAGTCTTTAAAATGTTTTAGCATTAAAATTTTTACAAACACTCTTACCTTGCATTGTTTCAAATACATAACCTGATGCCTTTCTGTTAGATGTTTTAAAGTGGGTTATAAGAACTTTTTAAGAGATGCACACATACAAAAAAAAAAATCCCCTTTATTGGAAAGATACAGAGACAAAACAGTTTTGTTGTCCTCTTCAGAAATGCTGGTTGTCCTTTGCGATTCAGGATGGCTGCCATCTGTTTGGCCTTTTCCCACCAGGATTCTGCTATAATGATGAATGCTGCAGCATGTGCAGGAATTGTTCTCAAGCCTGTGTTAACAGTCCTGATAATGTATTTTTTAGGTTTCCTCTACGCTCAGAACAGTACCAAACGCAGCATTAAAGAGCGACTTATGAAGCTCTTGCCCTGCTCGGCTGCCAAAACGACATCTCCTGTTACTCAAAGCAAGTTTTGTTTTTCATTTGGGTTTTTTTTTGTTGTTGTTTTCAGGTTTGCATGCATCAAAAGTTCTGCTTTCATTAACTGCTCATTTGAGACTCTAGGTCTCTCCTTAAATAATCATATACTTTTTTTGAGGTTTAAAATCAAGTGATGGACAGATCTGTGGGCCAAATAATTTGTACAGAGCAGGATGGCAAGTTACCTGTACCAGGATCTGCCTTGCAGGAGCTTCTGGGTTGGGGCTTATGCTCTGCAATACAGCTGAGAAGTGGGTCACTGGTTAAATTGAGTACCTGCTCTCGATGGATTTGAAAAGTCTTTTTGTGTACATGTGTACACATGCCTGTGTGTGCTTGCCATCCAGTACACAGGATAGTATCAGCAGTACTGGTCTGGGAGGAAAGGCTGGGCTCTGCAGATTTTGCCTATGGAACATCAAACTATTTAGGGACAGATTACAGAATAATTATATAATTATAGAGTAGTTTGTTGGAAGGGACTTTTAATAGTCATCTAGTCCAACCTTTCCTGCAATGAGCAGGGACATCTTCAACCAGATCAGGCTGCTCAGAGCCCAATCAACCCGACCTTGAATGTTTCCAGGGACAGGGCGTCTCCCACCCCTCTGAGCAACCTGTTCCACTGTTTCACCAGCCTCATTGTAAAACATTTCTTCCTTTGTTCTAGTCTAAATCTACCCTCTTTCAGTTGGAAAACATTAGCCTTGTCCCACAGCAGCAGTCCCTGCTAAAAAGTTTGTCCCCATCTTTTCTGTAGGCCCCCATTAAGTACTGAAAGGCTGCAATAAGGTCCCCCTGGAGATGTGTCTGAAAGAAAAATAAAAATGAGATTGTATGTGAATGTAGAGACAAAGGAAAAGCACATTGACACTACCTTTAATGTCTTGATATGCTGTGAGGAAATAAAATCTGTCAAGGGTGGCTAACAGATAAAAATAGGGTGAGGGATGGAGAGAGAAATCCATACATAGAGACCTACATAAATACATTTACACCTAGACAGAGATAAATTATAGTATTAACACTGACGTCTTCCTATATAAATTGACTACTATTACTGTTTTAAAGTATCACTGTGGACCCAATTCAGTCTAGATTAATTTGGTTTAGTTCGAGGCAATAATCTGAACTCCTAAAATTACAGACTGAGTGGCCCCCATGCTTTCTGTATACTCTTTGGGTAAAGCATATCGGTCAAAGGTAAAAAATTGCCTCTAAGAGCACTTCTTTGTGTCCAGTGATTATGGGACAACCTGAGGCCCCATTTAAGGGTCTGGACTCTAGTGATATGGATCTAGACTTCCTTTTTGCTATTCCACTTCAATGTTTTTCATATGCTCCTCTACAGAGAGAACTACAGTGCTTGCTTTCATTTCTAATTATTTGAGATCTCAAAGATAAAAACACTAAAGATGCACAGTGATATTTTTATATTTTCGTGGTTGCTTCAGCTGTTGTGTTTTATTTGAAAATAGGGTAGTTTAAAAAGGTCAGTTACTGTCATGACACCTGTTAGTAATTAATTATGTAGAATTTGCTATCAGCTACATGGTGGGGGTAATAGGGCCTTAAACTATAAAAGCAATTATAGAATTATGGAATCACAGAAATGTAGACTGGTTTGAGTTGACAAGGACCTTTAAACATCATCTAGTTCAACCCTCCTACCATAAGCAGGGACATCTTTCACTAGATCAAGTTACTCAAAGCCCCATTCAGCCTGGCCTTGAACACTTCCAGGGATGGGACGTAGAACAGAAAAGGGAAACAGAATAAAAGGTGTGATCTGGTTGAAGCTAGTTAGTGAGCAACACATCTTTTTTCCTTGCACAATTCTACACGAGCTCTTTATCTGCACAGGTAACAAAAAAAAAATTTAGAGTTGGTCTTAATGAGCTTTAATGTGCAAAACTTGTATTTTCTTGATGAAAAGTGTTTTATAAACCTGAAGAGAAGTCAAAATAAAAGTTGCATGAAATATTTCATATTTGAGAATCAACTGGTAAAAAAATAGACATTCAGCATTTTTCTCTGTACTCTCTTCAGTAATGAAATGTTATACTAATGTCATAATAAATGAAAATATTTTATATTAAGAATATCTTTGCAGACATCCATTGTTATAATCCCATTTTGACATAATGTGTTATTTGATTTCTGCTAGCATGAAAGGAGCAACACGTTGAAATATACATAGCCTGAATTTGCACTTCTTAACTTCTATTAATATATGCAGAAAAAGGTTTAGAAATAGATATACTTTTGCACATTTTAAAAAATATACATTTTTTTCCCAGTCTGGATAATGCTAATTATAGGTGTGAAGATAAAAATTAAAAACCTGCAGGTGACTTATGAATGTTACAGTATTTCAATCAGCATAGTTGGAAGTTTATGGTAATCTTCTTTTTGAATTATTTATATCTACAGAATCTACAGAAATAGAGCATGAGAAAACTGTTGTACTGAAACTTTTCATTAACAGAAAGACAACATCACCACACTGCAGTCTTCTATGTTCTCACTGAATCATTAAAACACAACAAAAATGTTTATTACTAAGGACATACCAAATATTATGCTCAGGATCACATTGTCTGGCCTGTATCTCTATCCTCACATTTATTACGTGTAGTCATTTAGCTTCTAGAACAGCTTGCGGATGTGTCTCTAAGTAGACAGAGGTTTCAGAAATGGATGCCTAGAGAGCTTGTTTCCAGTTAAGTCACTTTCTGTCTAAACCATTTAAATCACTCATAACTCCTGGCATATAAAACACAAGTGACTTTTCACCAATACCCATTCTCAGGTTGTCTATTTTGTCAATTTAGTATAAGCACCTATTGTTGGCTTGCAGTTGACAAAAAATCACTCAGCTGCATATCTACAGCATGACATTGTTATAGGGACTTTAGCGGCTGTATAAAGAATATAAAAGATAAATATCTGAAAACAAGATGGAAAGGCTTTAAAAACCTTACAAAATAAACTCTGGATGTTCATATGCTGAATTAAAATCGGACTCAAGAACTTGGCCACACCTTCCCTCATTAGGAAAACAGCTTCTTAAATTTATTCCAATTTCAAGACTCCTTCTTTGCACCTCAGCATCTTTTTGTTCAGAACAGAACTGAAATATTCTTATGATCTTGTGAGTTCAGATGCTGACCCTTTCGAACTATTATGAGACAACATCATCATGACATCAATGTAAAGCTGCGCCAGTTGGGGTTTTTGTCAGCAGCTTTTAGCTTGGAAGTTTTCACAAAAATGGTAGTGGTCTTTGAGTCATCATGAGATAACTCATAAAGAAAGATGAAAGTGAAACACGTTACAGCTTGTCCACAAGTGAACACACAACAGGCATTCTGAGATAAGGCTATGGGTGAGACTGAAATCATCTTCCTGAGATGGGTGCCAACAGCAACGTCTCTTTGAAAGGAGAAAAGACAAGGCCCTAAAATTTTGTGAAGATTTATTCAAATAGTTTATATATTTTGATTATATCTGTTTAAAGGGTTTTCATTTTTGCTTAGCTGAAATATATCTCCTGTTGCCAGATTTCTCCCAAGCAGCTGAAAGTTATTGTTGCTGCATTGTAGCAGAACAAAAATATATGAAGACGTAAGCATAATATGGTTTTAGTGGAGCGTTCTAATATTGTGCTCTTATGAAAATTGAACTGAATAAAACTTATTTTAAGAATGCAGATCCTGCACTGATGAAATAAAATATATATCTTCAGAACTGTAGAAGTGACAGTTATGCATGCTTGTTTTCTCTCAAGTTACATTTTTATAGCTGGTATTCTTAAGACAGAGTAAGGCAGTGATTTGATTAAAGTAGTCTGGAGTAGTCCATAAGCTGCATTTAATACTGGTGATAATAAAAACAGATGCACACATTCGTATTTTCTATCAGGTATATGGCTGGCACCTTATAAAGTATACATGCTGTAAATTTCTTTAGCTATTTTGTTTGAACTTCCACATTTAAAATTCCACCTGGAAAAAATACATTGCTATATTACATAGTTTTAGGGCTGAACTCAGCTGTAAGCCCTAAGTGTGAACATTCTTGTTCACTTAATTATGAGGTCAGTACAATACTCATGTTCCCCTCTTAGGCTGCTCACCGTGAATAATCGTGTTGCCCTGAGGGATTTGTTATATGGTACTGTTGAATATGCAGCATGAGGCTCACACTTTCTGAAGCACCACCTCACGATGAAAGGAGAACACCAAGAATCTCAGACTGGTGCAGTGAATTCACATCCAGTAACTACCTAAGGGAAAATTTCCAGTATTCTGGAATCACTGAAGTATTACAAAAATGTTTTTTTTTACTCAGAGAGCTGTAGAAATGGAAAAGTCATTCTGAATGTGTCATGCATGCCCTTCCAGAATGTTGGCTTTCTCTTTTTACTGATGTGATAATATCCAGACTGCTGGATCGTCACTGCTGTTCCATGTTCTGTGCAGCCACTGGAGCAGACAGATATTCTTTCCCTGTGAATTCAAAATGAACATGTCATTTGTCTGCAAAGCTGTGAAATTTGTTATTTAAGAGAATGTCATTTAACTTTCTTTTTTCCTATCTGCAAGGGTTAAATATTTCTACATCCTATATTTCTTGTTGAGCTTTACTTCTCTGTCTCTTGTATTCTGCAGACACTGTAGAAGATGAAATGGAAATGGCCACAGTACGACATAGACCTGAAGCTCTTGAACTGCTGGAAGCACAGAGTAAATTCACAAAGAAGGAACTTCAGATCTTATATAGAGGTTTCAAGAACGTAAGCATTTCATTCTTAAATTCACCATCCATTTGCAGGATAGGCCACTGCAGTCTCGGCAGTGTAAGAATGACTGGCAACAAGTCCTAATCATGGGATTAAGTAGCTAAATACTGCATGTCTGGTAGGTGAGGTAACACTCACTCTGCAACAATTTTGGCTGTTTAGCGATGAAAAGATGCAGAAATATTAGAAAACACCCAGAAGAGAATAATTATAACTCAGTACGGTACGACTTTGTTGAAGGAGAGATTGAAAATTGTGTTGGAGTTATTCGTCGAAAGATGAAATAATGGGAGAGAACATAAATCCTGAAGAATTTGGTCAGTGAAAAGAAGGATTTCGATTTTTGTGTTCACAGTAGCTATCTTGGGATGTAATTGGTACTGATTTCACTAGAGGAATTTTTCGTTATGTGGACCCCAGTAGATGACTTCTTCAGTCCTTCCCAGCTCTCTAAGTAAAGAAACTTGTCATATCCCTTCACTGGGAGTCATTATCTGGGATTTTAAATTTATTTTCTTGCTGATGTATATACTCTATTGGCAGGTCCAATGTTTTCAGTTGATGGGGAACCCCACTGAGGACCTCAGTGATGAGTGCAGTCTGCTTCCTTTTCTGGGTTGCAGTTGATATTATACACCATAAGTGTTGGATAGAAAATACTTAACATTAAAAAAAACTTGAGTAATAGCAATTGCTTGCAAATCATCAGTGTCTAAAGTTAATCTATGCACTCAGTGGTGAGTAGCACAACCATGCAGGTGCTAAGCCTCCTGCTGAGCTGGAGGTAAAGATAAATTTAGTTACATTTATCACCTTTTATTTAGGGTTGGGTTTGGGTTTTTTTCACCCTTACAAAAGGGCCACCTTCTTGCCCTTGGCATTTACCACTCAAGTGAATTTGTATAACAAAGTCTAATAATGCTAAAAGCACAATGAAGCTCAACTATGGAATCAGAGAGTATATTTTCAATGGCTTGTACAAAAAAGACATCTTCAGGAATTCTTAGCTATCATGTGTCTTTGTAAGCCACGCAAACGGATGTTTTAGAACTACATTATTATTGAAAGCCTACAATGCAAGTAAAATAGAGTCACTTAATGTGTCCTGTCTATATATCATCCTCAGTTCCAGCAGGTATATAATGTTGGCATGTTAGTGATTAACAGTGATTGCTCTTAAAAGCTTTTCATTTCCTCAGGGTAGCAGAGAACAATCCCCTGCTAATGACAGTATTCCCTAAGTATTGCAAATCATGAACTAATGTCCCTAATTATCTAAGGCCAAAAGGTACAAAGTATGGTGGATAAAATAGCCTTCTGTCTGTTTCTCTAAGAATAATTATTTTCAGAGTCTCAGAGATTAAGGACCTTGATGATTCTCTGCAAAAAAAATGAGGTATGGAAAAAGAGAATAGGTTATAAGAAAGTCTTTTAATTGATTATTGTTTTACCATTTTTTGAAAAGAGGAATTCCAGCTCTTGGTGCGTTTTTCTGTTCTACGATGTAAGTTCTGCTTACATCAAAGGAGTGTCAGTGGTAATAAATTTTATTCAGGTGTTTCATTTCCTTATCAGGACATGATAATTCAAGACATGTGTGTATAAATATCTTCAACAATTTAGAGTTAATGAGCATGAACTTCAGGGGTTTTTTTGCATTTATCAAGTACTTTAAAAAATTCTGTAGAGCATGTCTAGGGCTGGTGACTGCTATAAAATTAAAACAATTTAAAGCAGTAGTTCAAGCATTAGACTTCAGAAATTATGGACTTTAAAAATTTCAGTTGAGTTGGGGTTTGTTTTGCTTCTCATGTTCATCAGTTTCTACTGCAAATTGCTCCACAGCTCTATGAGCAGCATGCCTATGTGGATTAGTTCATCTTTCCTGTCACAAGTCTGGATTTTGCCAAATACAGTTTGAGTGGCTTTGGTGGGTACTGATACAGGATGGCATTAAAGTGCGTGCTGTGGTCTGTGCTTAGATGGTCTCCCCCTGAGAGTTCTCAGACATTCACTTCTGTGTGCCACATGCCACCTCTCTTCTCTCCCCTTCTTTCTGATCCAGCTTAACATTATCCTGCCAATGTCTCCATCCCGGTGTGCTTCATGTGTGTTCTTCATGCACCGGCATACTGGGGGCCACCCAGCTGCAAAGCAGCTTTGCAGAAAAGGACCTGGTGGTCCCAGGGGGCACCAAGTTGAACATAAGCAGCAATGTGCCCTGTGGCAGAGGTGGCAAACGCTATCCTGGGCTGCATTAGGCAAAGTATTGCCAGCAGGCAGGTTGAGGGAGGTGATTCACCCCCTCTACTCAGCACTGGGGAGGCCACATCTGGAGTGCTGTGTCCAGTTCTGGGCTCCCCAGTACAGGTGACACACAAGCATACTAGAGAGATTCCAATGAAGGGTTACAAAGATGACTAAAAGGATGGGACCATCTCTTCTATGAGGAAAGGCTGGAGAAGAGAAGTTCTGGGGAGACCATATAAAAGCTTTTTAGTACTTAACAGGGTCTTGTAAGAAACATGGGGACAAACTTTTTAGCAGGGGCTGTTGCTGTAAGACAAGAAATAATGGTTTTCAACTAAAAGATGATAAATTTAGATAGAAGGAAGAATTTACACTGAGTGTGGTGAAACTATGGAATAGGTTGTGCAGAGAGGTGGTAGATGTCCCAGCCCTGGAAACATTCAAGGTCAGGTTGGACAGGGCTCTGAGCAACCTGATCTAGTTGAAGGTGCCCCTGCTTGTTGCATGGGGGGTTCAACTCAATGACCTGCAAAAGTTGTTTCCCACTCAAACTGTCCTATGATTCTGTGAAAACCCATGTAGAACCTACCTTGGTGCTTTATGCTTTTACACCTGATATTTTGCATGTCTTACTGTCTTTTCAGCAATTTAACTGCATAAAGCAAGATGTGTTAAGGCATGAATTTAAGTTGCAGTAGCTCTGCTGACATTATGATACTATTAGACAGCACAGCAGCATCAACCTTGCACTGTGCACTGGCAAGAGCTCAAAAGGGCTGTAGCACAAACTGTCATCCTAAAGGCAAGGTAGCTAGTGTCAGCTGGCATAGTCACTTCATGTGCTTTGGTTAATTTATCAGAATTACGCCCTATATGTGGAATTTGGCTGTATTTCTACCACCAATGAACTATAGAATAACTATTGCTATGTGATCACTTGAATCAACATGCTAAGTAATTAGTTAAGCTAATTCAACCATATCAGTTAAACTAGTTACTGGGTGCTAGTCCAGGAGGGAATGTTGGTTTCAGGCAGCATTTCCCATCTATAAATCCTCAGATCGCCTCTCACTTTACAGAAGGAACAGATAGCATCTCTGTCCTTATATACAGCCCAAAAAAATGGGAGATTTTCAACACTTAAACTGTAGTACTACTAAAAGATAAGTTTTTTAGTCATGCAAATATTAATAAACTTTTTAAACACACAATTGTAAGCTTTAGAAATGACAAAACTCCATACCTAATATGGTAATAGTGGATATAAGTTCAAACCTGACATTTCTTTCTGAAGAATTTGGGTATTTCTAATTATAACAATGCATTAAGTAATGAATAAGCAAAACAGAATTTTTTTCTATATATTTTCAACAACCTTTCTAGTATGCACATTTTTTTCCTCTGTCTCTATGCAAACGTGGCAGGAAGATATAAGTTTCAGACATAATATAAAGAAAATTTATAGATAAATTTTCTGATAAAGAACAAACACTTGATGAAGCAGACAAAAAGCAGTACTCAGGCCTGAGTTCTCTCTGTTTTCAAGTGTAGTCAGATAAGAGATAAGAATGTAAGAATAAGGGGAATTTAGAGTGGTCGTTCCCCTAACAGACTGTGCTGTCACCTTCCACTCTGCTACTGAAATATTTCTGTGCTGAAAGTTGTAATGTCATCTTTGTATTTTACATACTTTAACCAAAGTTTCTTCCATAAACTGTGATAATTACTTTTTGAACCTGCTAGGGTATTTTGACATCTACAGTACCAGTACACTGTGGGGAATTAGCTCCATACCTGATTATGCCTTCTGTGAAAAAATAATTCATTTCTGTCTCAAACTTGCTGTATTTTATTTTAATAAGAATATCTATATATCTATACTATCTATCTCTTTGTAAGAATATCTGTAGAATTGCTACTATGAGGAAACAAGTAGCCATTACCATTACTTCTCCAAGACATTCAGAGTTTTACACACGAACATATTTCCTACTTAATCTCTTTTCCTAACTGAAAAGTTTTTGTCTATATATCACTCCTGCTGGCTCATTTCCCTGAATGCTGTCTAGTTCTAGGACATCTGTTCTGAGATAGGGGTGACCAGAACTTCTCGCAGTGGATGTCCGCTTACTTATTATTTATGACTTCAAATTACTTACAGATAGGACCGACTGACTTCAGATGAGAAAGCAGCAAGTACCTCTGTATTGCTGTGGTGTTGGTGATTACAAAATTTGATTTATTTTGTGGTTTTTACTGATACAAAAATAAAAGGGTAAACATTTAAAGATACTTTCATCAGTTTGATTTTTCCAGTGCAGGCAAGTTACACGCCAAATCCAGGGAAAAGTCATTCAAGCAGAATGAGCATAAGGTCTCAGATAGCATTGCTGTGTGTATGTATCCACTTAAAAGCTTAAAGAGAGTCTCCCATCGCACTGTAGTAGCTGATGCTCCAGGAACCAAGAGGTAGAGGATAACTGCAGGAAAGGCCCAAAGAGTATTGAAATGCCTACCACGGCAATGGCTGTTTGGGTAGTAGTCAAGGTCAGCATTTAAAATACAAGAGTAGATACAGTAAAGCAAAAATAAGGAAGTGGGATAAGTACCTTCAGATGACCAAGGTAAAGCATCACGGGAGAACCTAAGCCTATATTCGGTAATTTAGCCATTTTAAAGCTTCTATACTGTCCTTGAAAAATGAGCTTAACTGAAGTTCTAAGCCCTCCCTAGACTCGAAAGGTTTGTCAGTGTTCCTGCACTCTTGTTGATGAATTGCTGCTCAGCTGCCATCACGGTGGGACCTCTCCATTTTGTATTTGGCTTCCTGTCATCCCACTTCTTGTAAATTGAAATTGTGATTGCTGCAGTCATTAACCTTTCAAACCAATGGCTCTGTGGCAGGCCTAGTACAAGTGGTACTTCACAATAAATTGCACAGACTATCAAGCATGCACTCAACATGTGGTCTTTCTTTCTCTTTTGTCCATTGATAGGTCTCTTACAGTTTTAAAAATGTCCCTGAGCTATGGCACATTTCCATTTTAAAAATACTTAGATAGTGATTTTGCTGCACAAAAGATGCTCCTCTGCTAAACCAAAATGTTAATGATCTTTTAATTTTGGTTGATTATTCTCATCAAAAATTCTGTCAAACTCTGTGTTGGGAAACTACTAAACTTCCCCAGAAAAGTGAAAGGATTTTTTGATGAACATTGATCTTACCCAGCTGTATATCAGAGACAGTGTAAATTGAATCATGCATGCATAAAAATATTCCTGGATACATTTAAATAGGCGACTCCATAATTGTGACATTTATTGGGAAAACAAACAATTCTAAGATACCTTCCTTCTCTATTGCTGTGAGCAAATGAGACAAAAAATATGACAATGAGATAATAACTCTGATAATGTTGCATCTCAAAGATAGGTTTGTGCATAACTCAAAATATGCTAATTTATTCAAAGATTTTTCCATTTCAATGATGGTTTGATGGAAGCATTGTATTACTGTATGTTGCGTTTATGAGTCTCACAGAAAGTTTAATGAAAGCTCATGTTATAGGTTATAGAGTTCATTTATTGTTTGTTTAGAGAATTCAAGTTTTGCATGATAAAATGCAACTATTCTCATTGTGCTTTTCTGGAAAATTCTTTCCCTTTTGTTTGTTCTTCTTTTAGTCTCTTACAGAAAGTGAGGAGAAAGTGTTTGTTTTATCTAATTAAATATATTCTCTATCTAATGAGTAGGAAATAGAAACGTACAGTTCACGTCATGTGAATTTATCTGTCTAAGGTGTATCTACATATAGGCCTCACCTCAAGTCCTATGTTCAGTTCTGGGCCCCTCACTACAAGAAGTGCTACTACTATTGAAGTGCTAGATCATGTCCAGAGGAGAGCCACCAAGCTGGTGAGGGGTCTAGAGAACAAGTCCTATGAGAAGAGACTGAGGGAACTGGGCATATTTAGTTTGGAGAAGAGGTGGCTGAGAGGAGATCTTGCCTTCTACAACTACCTGAAAGGAGGTTGTAGAGAGGTGGGTGTTGGCCTCTTCTCCCAAGGGAATAATGACAGGACCAGAGGAAATGGTCTGAAGTTACAGCAAGTAAGGTTTGGACTGGATATAAGGAAGAATTACTTTACTGAGAGAGCGGTCTGGCACTGGAAGGGCCTGCCCAGGGAGGTTGTGGAGTCACCATCCCTGGAGGTATTTAAGAAGCATGTAGATGTGGCACTTCAGGGCATGCTCTGGTGGCTGAGATTGTGGGAGATTTTGTGTGTGTTGGTTGGACTTGGTGATCTCAGAGGTCCTTTCCAACGATGATGATTCTGTGATTGTGTCATACATGCCCAACTGTAGGAATATTCATAAGTTATTTTAAATTTTTTGATTGACTAGGTGACCTCCAGAGGTCTCTTTCAGTGAACAGTTCCACAAGTTTGTCATCTGAACTGCCCACATTCAGATAAGACAAGTAATTTAATAAACAAGATTAGCTAATGGTTTTAAATTAATTACAGTCTCTGTATTGTGTACAGAAACCCAATCCCCTCAAACCTCAGTGCACTTAGAGGATGAATTTCCACATTCTTAGCTGTAAAATGTCTCCAGAAATAAATTAAGCCTGTATATTCACTGTGAAAGTCGAGATTGTTGTTACGTTGTTGATAAGGCTTTGCATCTAGGTAACGTTGACACTCTGGCATTAAAAAAGAATGTGAGATTACTGGGACACACAATTTTATGTCACCATTAGCATTAGCTGACATGGAAGTCAAATTCAAAGTTTTGATGATGATCCTCAGAAAGCAGTTCTAGGCCTCATATGATAAGTGCTCCTATTAAGTACTTAAAGCTTTCTGAAACTACCAGTGCTAGGCCCAGTGGTATGGTGTATAAAACTTAAGTTTAGCATCAGCTCTCGTTGCAGTCAGTTAACTCAGAGACAGAGCCCATGAACTGCAATTAAGAAAGCCTTCAGGATGACAAGGAAGCCACTAACATATTTATTTGAATGTATGTCCCTCTCTGAAGATTGTGAGTCTAAATATTAGGCACTTTCCTGGGCTACACTGATTGGCTAATAGGTGCCTGAAAAAGCAAGGTAGCTTTGTCCACGTTTCTTTAACAGCGGGGTAGTTAGAGCATTTTCCCATGTAATGAGAGTTTTAAAAAGTGAAAGACAAATTTTTGATAAAAGTTCGTGGGACTTGGAAGAGTAAAATTGAGTTGTTACACTGAATAAAAATAATTTTCACTGTATAAATCCTTTCTCTACCCCTGCAAGTTTTTGTTTAATGATGAAGGTGAAGGTTAGGTATAAGTAGTGTGAATTTTTAGTGCAGAATATGCACTAATTTGTGCAAAAGCTGAATGTAGTTTTGAGGGTTCCAAAGATAGTTTCAGACTGGTTTAACTTTTCTTATAAATTTGTATGCATGAGGTTCGTGTTTGTTTTTCTCATTGTAATTGGAAATTATTTGTTAAAGAAGGAAGTATGAGAAATGTGTATCTGTCCTACACAGGAATGGCTTCTACAGCTGTTCTGTTTGCACAGCCTCAGATTTATGACTAATAGAGATGTACAGTTCTGTCTTTCACTTCCTTCTTTCAAATATAATTTCTAAGATAGTGTCTGGATTAGAATTTATTTAATACAAATGGAAACTCTGTCCCCTTGCAATATATTTTGTCAGACACTAAAAGCTGACAAGGGACATAGGCATTTGACTAGAAAAGAGGTTAAAAAAAATTTGTGATGCAAAGAGTTTGAATACCTCTGTGATGGTCCAAATAGAGATTTTTGAAAGTTGACCCCAAGTCATTCCTTTCTTCCTTACTTAACCTTTTCCACCTGTTCCAAAGTATGACAGGGGGCAAAGACAACATAATCCCTTTAGTTTATCTCTCTGGACCACTGTGTATTATGAAACAGAAGGTGTCATGCTACAAGAATCACAGAATGATATGGGTTGGAAGGGACCTCTGGAGATCATCTAGTCCATCCACTCTGCCAGAGCAGGTCCACCCAGAGCAAGTTGCACAGGAATGTGTCCACATGGGTTTTGAATGTCTCCAGACATGGAGATTCCACCACCGCTCCGGGCAGCCTGTTACAGTGTTCTGGCACCCTCAAGGTAAAGCGGTTCCTCCTCATGTTTAGATGGAACTTATGTTCAAGTTTGTGCCCTTTTCCTCTTGTCCTGTCACTGGGCACCACTGAAAAAATGTTGGCCCCATCCTTTTGATACCCACCCTTTAAGTATTTATAATATTGAGAACCCCCCTCAGTCTTCTCTTGTCCAGACTCAAAAGACCCAAGCCCTTCAGCCTTTCCTTATAAAAGAGATGCTCCAGGCCCCTAATCAACTTTGTACCCTCTGCTCTATCCTTTCCAGCAGTTCCCTGTCCTTCTTGAACTGGGGAGCCCAGAACCGGCCACAGTACTGCAGATGGGACCTCACCAAAACAGAGTAGAGGGGCAGGATAACCTCCCTTGACCTCCTTGCCACATTCTTCTTGATGTACCTCAGGATGCCATTGGCCTTCTTGGCCACAAAAGCACATTGCTGGCTCATGGTCATCCTGTTTATCCACCAGGACTCCCAGGTCTTTTTCCACAGAGCTGCTCTCCAGCAGGTCAGCCCCCAACCTGTACTGGTGCAAGGGTTATTTCTCCCCAGGTGCAGCACCTTCATTAGGTTCCTCTCTGTCCAGCTCTCTAGCCTGTCCAGGTCTCGCTGTATGGTGGCACAGCCTCCTGGGGTGTCAGCCACTCCTCCCAGTTTTGTTCCATCAGCAAACTTGCTGAGGGTACATTCCATCCCTCAATCCAAGTCATTGATTAATATATTGAAGAGGACTGGACCCAGTACTGACCCCTGGGCAACAGCATTAAGTACAGACCTCCAGCTAGACTCTGTGCCCCTAATCACAACCCTCTGAGCTCTACCTTTCAGCTGGTAAAAAACACTTCAGCTTGGATCAGCTATATCTGAGTCATCAGATGTCTTTAGTTCGTTGTGATCCCATTCAGTTGTACATTGAATCCATGTGGCTTTCTTGTAATGAATAAATACAATTTCAAGATTAATACAGGCTGGAAAAGAGAGAAAAAAACAGAAGTGAGCATGGCAGGCAGTGTCACTAGTGCAAGAGTATTTTGCCCCTCGCATTGGTCCTCCAAAGCTTGTTCTTGCAGATGAGGTGGCTCAGAATTTAAATATGATTTTCACCCTGCCCCATGGAGTCCTAGGACAGAAAGGAAGATTTCATTTCACCAGCAGTCAGCGCAGTTGTTTTCCTCACCAGATATGGTGAGTGTCTGTAGAAATCCTTGGTTATACAGTATGTAATCTCAGCAAGAGCAGGATCTTTACAGATGTAGACTTTCTTTCTCACCAAACAGAAAAGAAGAAATCCATTTGAGTCCCTCTGTGTCTCTGAATATCAAGCAAAGGATGGGTTGCTCTACTGGGTAATGGTGCATGAAACGTGCCCATTGTGCTGAAAGATTTTAGAGAGGTTCTGACCCCTCCACACAGTGTATGAGCAGCAGTCTTGTGGGCACAAAGACGATGTATCTACAAAGAGGAAACAGCAACTCAGCAACTTGTTTTTTTTTTTTTTTCAAATAGATGCAGTGATGACACCTGAACGGGTTGTGCATCGTGCTTATAAACTTGTTAAATTTATAACAGAGAAATGCCCATAAAATAGGAAAAAAAAATAAAGGAAGTTCTGAACCTTACTATAAAATCAGATATGAATATTTCAAACTGAAAATTAACATCTCCCCATGTTAGAAAAATACTGTGACTTGCTTAGCATTAATAAACTAAACAGTAGATAACTGCATAATGAAACTCCAAGGAACTAAACCTAGAAGCTGCCTGCTCTCAAGAGACAGATTTCTGAACTCATCTTTTTCTGTGTAGAGAGTTTCTGAAGACATGTATAATGGATATAGCTCAAACTTCCTTTTTTTTTTTTAAATAGAGTTACTGTTTACTAGTTGTGCTTCCGATCAATTGTTTTATGAATTTTAGATGACTGAAGAAAAACTTTAGAAAAACCACAACAACAAACTTGTGAGACAGAATTTTGGTATTATGTTTCAAAAGCACTGGCATTCACTTACTTGGGACTTAGAGGGAACTTTTCTATATTTCAAGTAAGGCTATGTGAAAATCTTTTAACAAACTGAGCAGTAAATAATGCCTACATTCATTATATATTTCCTACAGGAGTTAGTCAAGAAACTTGAGGCTTTCAAATAGAAGAGTAAAAATAATTTGGAAGTATAGTTTGACAGACCTAGCATATAGTTGTCATCACAAATTTACAGACTTTAATGTGTTCAGTGCAGATATTCATTTCAATTAGTCTCACAGTTGCTGGCAGAGATTGAAATCTTCTTTTTGAAAGTTAATAATGAACTCAATCCCTACACTTCTATTCATCTCCTGACTTACTGCTGTTTGTGGAGATACTTCACGTCGCATTCACTATGGAAAACCTGTCATCTAGCACACCAAGGACTGTCTTCATAATAGTGATTGCTTACTTCTGAATGATCTCTGAAGAATGTAGATGCCAAGCTGCTAATTAAGCAGCATATAAAAAGAGCACGATTTTAAGCACCTGGTATCAATAATAGTGCAGAGCTCCAAGTGCCTCTAAAGTTCTTTGTTCTAAAAAAGTCAGTATTACATTTTGATGGAATTGTATTGCTCTGTATACTTGTCTGTCCCTCCTATTTGATGTTGACAGTAGCCTGTCCCATGCTCTGGTATGCTCTCAGAGTGCCATCAGTTATGCCAGGCTGGCACTTGGTGCATGCTTAGTACCTTCTGCTCTGCCAGCCAGCTGCTCAGCGTGACTCATCTGCTGGTAGAGCTGTTTTCTTCCACAGAGCTTTTCATTTGTGTCAGTATGTTATATCTGAGGAATCTAAATGTTTACGTACTAGAATACAAGCAGCAAAACATCTTCTTTGGCTCCAGCTCACTGCAGCTACTTTTTGCTGCAATTGGACTAAGGGTTACAAAGCTGGGCACTTGAGTTATGCGAAATGGTTGGATTTTTTTTTTTTCTGGCTAATCACAAACATTAGAGAAGTAAAATTTGGTGCAATACACCATTAATGAGGTTGTAATTTAAAAATGTAACTAGTGGACACCTCTTATTCTCCTTTCTCCCACCCATCCCTTTTTCTTCACAAGGCGAGATGAATGGTAATTGTAACTGCCATAACCATTGGCCATTATAACACACAGCTTAGCATGAATTATTTTAGTGAGCCAATTCATCATTCAAGAAAACAGATTAAAAAAATCCTTCTACTTGGATTTCTTACTACTAGTTTTCATAAAGATTTTTTATATAAAACATGATATTTCTGTATTAAATCCTGTACTAAGTTATCTGCCTGTTACACTGTAATTCGGAGTCATACATATTTTCAGGTGGGAGTCCCAAGCCTGCGTGTCTGTGTGTCTCTGCCTGTGAGCAGAAGGAATAAATATGTCTTCTGGTGATACCTCTGGATGGTGCAGTTTGATTTTCTGGGTCCTGATTCCTTCAAAACTTCCCAGACAAAATCTTGTTTGTGCTAGACTCGGGGATCTGTTCTGGATGCCAGGAGCTTCCAAATAATTTTGGATCTTGTTTAAATTCCTGATCAGTTTAAACAAAATAGGCAATGTGTAGGTTTTGTCAAAAAGCAGCAAAACCATCAAAAATCCTTTCTTGATTTCAACAGAATTAATTTCCGATTTGAAATTTCTTTAGATTTACATCTGTGATAAAAATAAACACTGATAGTTCTTCAAATAAAACAGCAAATCACAAGTGCCAGAGCGTGAAGGTCAAGCCTTTCAGTGGCATGGAAGTCTATTACATGTCTTGGACCAACCTGCATTCATCTTTCAGCGAAAATCTAAAATCCAGTATCTAAAAGAGCCAATATTCTTTAGATCAGCTGGACATTTCCGCAGTCGCTCTTCACTCCGATTATGGGAATGATCCTCATGTTAACTTTCAAGTAAGGGAATTTATTCAACCCAATCAATTCCATTGTTAAATACACTTAAAGGACCCTAGATATGGTGAGAATAACAGAAGAAAGAGGAGCCAATAACTCAAAGGACAGCATGATTCAGTAAACACAGCATGAAACTAGAGGTCTAAAGACTCTAGCCTTTTAGCTTTCTGGCTGGCTTATTAACTGCCACACACCTTTAAAAGCCTTAACTATCACACTAAAAAGCCTTCTGGGTTGCAAGAGAGCATTATACCAGTGCTTCACTGCCTGCATGGGCTCCACATTGACAACTGCCTAATTTAACATCTCTGGTCTGTCAGCCAAAACCTTTTAGTGTCCCTGACTATCTGAGAGATTGCTTCTCAGTCTTTGATCAAAGCCTCCTCAGACATGCCCTGGGAAAAAAAAAAAAAGTGGGGAACACCCGTAGGGGGGCTGGTGGCTGTGGGAAACTGAACTTTCCCAGGAGTTGGAGATAGCAAAGTTCATCCTTATAGGAGAAAAAAAAAAAAAGAACAATGAATTCCTCGGTGTTGAGAGTGAAATGTGTGTTCTGTTGGCAATATATGTGAGCAAGACCGTTTACCCCTCCACGACTAAGCTCCATATCTGCCAAGTGGGAATTACAGGAACCTCATGTCTGAAAACACACTGATCTAAGTAAGATGCACTCTACATGGTATTTCTAAGAATGATTTACTTGCTCCAGTTATGCACCTCTGATGCTGTGACCAGTTTCACCGTGACCTCACAAATAGAAATGTCAAGAATACCTTTTACAAGTAATCTCCCAGTAGATGGATATGAGTGTCTCTGGTGTGCTATCTACTAGCAATTATAGGTATCAGGGTAAGAGATACATGATGGTGCTTGTGATTAAAAATGTCAGCATTAAGTGCTGGAAACTAAGCACAAGAAACTTGTTGTACAGGTTACTGAGCTTTGGATCAATAGGCAGGCAATCCATATTCAGCAACTTAACTGCCACTGGACGGTCCAATTTCACCTCTTTGCTAAGTTTTTAGGACCAAAGCTCTTTCTCAGGGTTTCTCCATGTCAGCCAGTACGATGGGTAATTTATAACTATTAATAAAGTTTTAAAAGAAGCAATATTTGTCATCTTCCTCCAGAGCAAGACGAGAAAGAAGTGACACAGCAGAAGGCAACAGAGAACTCTAATAAGAAAGCTGATACAAAATTAGATTTAACTTGACACCAGAGAGTAATAGAAAATTTGTTTATTAGCTTTTAATTACCCCTATAGATTCACAAATTCTGGATACTTATAACATTTATCTCCTGAATCTATAATGCTATTCTTTCAGGCTAAAAATCCTGTTTCTCTTAAAGTCAGTTGCAAATCTTCATTGATTTTAATAGAACATGCCCAAATATCATGAAGATTTTGTTTTTATCCTCTTCATGTGTTTTGCACTATGAGATGTCTTCTTAAGAGGAGGAGCTTCCAGAGCTCTAGATAAATATGTAGCAATTAAGATTTTGTTCATCTGCTTTATCCACCATGACATTAGGTGTCTGTGATGATAAGAACTGCACATTCCTTCAGTCCATCAGACAATGGTAATTTTGTGGCAATTGGCTCTAAAATCTTCCAGTTCAATCCTAAAGGAACATATTCCCATGAAGCAATACCAAATCTAGTCCAATTATTTTTTTCCCAGTAGATAAGCAAGTACCTGTCCCTGTTTCCCTGCGCCGGAAAATCTGATCCTGTTTCTGATTTCTTCAGAACAATTTATTCTTTCCTCCTACATTGATAAGCCATGAAAGAGTATGCATCCCAATCAAAGTACTCCCTCCAGTTAATTGGGAGCATTCTGGGTCTCTTCGGAGCTCTCAGTTATTCACCAGAGGGCCTGAAACTGAAGGTTTTGCTCCGCAAATGAGTTGCCTTTCTCCATTTGGTCACTGCCTTCTGTGAGCAGACTTCCTGAAAGCAGTAGCTTTGGGGAAATCTCAGGGCACTCTAGAAAAGTTTTCTGCTCCTTTTCCCGGTGAAGACCTAACTAGGATCCTAAGATGGAAACCTATCTCTTTTCCATTAATGTAACTGTCTCAACACTGAACAGTCCATGGACAGTCTAGAAGCTTATGCAGAGGGATCAATTCTTTTTTTCTGTTTCTTATCTCTAAGTAGTATAATTCTCCAGATTTGAGTCTTGTATCATCCCTCAGGCTTAATCGAGTAACCACATGATCTGATTTTTAGAAAATCCACTGCACTTCCAGGAGTGTTAAAAATAAATAAATCAAGTTATAGAGCATCTGCTTCACTGACCAAGAGATGTAGTACCAGCCCCTGTAATGAAGCCCAAGTTATAACAGCCTTATTTCCTCATTGCATTCTCTGAAGCTGCTCTTATGGAACAAAGACAAATGTAATGTGCCATAAACTTAGCAGGTTTTGCAAGAAGTTTTTATGCCCAGCTATTTCATCCTCAATGAATCTCCATAAAGAATGTTACCACTATGAAAAATGAAATCTCTTTCTCAGGCCTACCCTGTGGGATGAATAATTCTTTTTTAAGACAAGTCTGATTCTCTAGTTATCTTTTCCCCTTCTTGTTATCTGTTTTAACTGGGAGATGTCTTCTGCTCCTTTTTTGTTTCTCTATGCAGTTCATGTTTTCACAAAAATATGCCAGCAAATATCAATCAACATTTATTTAGGTTTATCTCAGTATTCAGGTCCAACAATTTGACTTATGCTGCAAATTTCAGATATGCTGCCAAAAGCAATGCATCGAATAATCACGTATGAGAGAGGCGATGCTTCAGAACAGTCTAAGGGAGATTTATGTAGTTTATTTGACTTTTTGCTGTGCTAAAACAAGTTATCAGTTCATATCCCTGGCTAAACTACAAATTCCCTTCTGATGCTTTTCTCATGTCTTTTATTGAATTATAGAAAGAGTACCTCATTTGTAAGTAGCAATGTTGCATTTTCCCCTGCCTTATGAAGCTGTTCACTCCTTCTCAAAGGCTTTTAGATTTATGGCCCAAAGCACTGCTGTGGCCCTATAATAACAATAGCAATAAGGAGATGTTAGAGTGAAGGAGATGTTGACATGGTGTGCTGGCAGGATAGATGAGCGCAGATGTGACAGTGGGGTTTTGGTACATGGAAAAGGGGAGATGTGGCAGACATTGAATGCCAGAGAGCCTCCAGGATGAAGAACATTGTCCTCACTGTATGAACATGGATGGTGTCATGCTCTCTCTCTCACAGCAGCTCCATACATGTCATTGACTCAATTGCTTTAGATTTTCACCGCTGTATTTGGTGAAGTGGGTCCTATTTGTGCTAACGTTGAGCTCAGTTTTATGAATATTTATGCAGGTAAGCACTTTTGTTCTTAAGTTTGTAATACTGGGACCCTCCTCCTGAAAGAAGGTGGTGTTAGTAGTGGAGAAAGCAGAAACCTTTGTTAGAGGAAAAATGTATTACTGCATAAAATATCAATAAAGAGTACAGTGTTTGATTTCCAGTTTCTAACCTGCTCCCCATTGACTTTTATATTCTTCACCATTTCTGTGGGCTGTTCTGTGGGAGCTGAAAATTCCTCGGTGCTTTTCAGCCTAGTTACTACTAACTAAATATTGATCTGTCTGCTGTTAACATTACATGTCTTTGAAGGAAACAAAGAAGCACTGCTCTGAAAAGTACTGAAATAACATGAGTCAGGATATGCTTTCAGGCTGAGTGTCTTTCATGCAGACGTGTCCCAGCAATACAAAACTCACAGTGTTTTTACTTCATGATTAAAATGAAAATATGAGTTGATGTCAGTACTTAGTATCAGTATCCAGTTGACAGAAAAACACACAAAACCCCCCAGATCAGCTTTTTAGACAGAATATAGTTCTTTCTTTTCACCCCTGACAAAATGAGGTTGCTTCGTACATGCCTTGTGCCAAAGTCAGGCTTTCCTATTTTCAGATATGGCTATGAAATATTAGGGAGCATGATGGTGTCAGTCTTCTAACCTTTAGCAGAAGGTTTTTTAGTACAATTTCCTTCTCAGTGGATTGTCCACTCTTTAAAGGTACAATGACCTTCTAGGGAAGACCAAAGCACCTCCTGAGCTTCTAAATTCTAACTCCCACGTAAGAAAAACAAAATAAAAGCCTCCGTGGTTTTGAAGTAGAGAATTGACCTATACTCAAAATATTGCTGTTAGGGACTGATGATGTACCCAACACTTGCCAGAAAGGAGCTACTCCTCCTCCTCTCGCCTAGGATTTCCACCAGTTTGAAGGGACTTGATCAAATGTGTCCCATACCTGGGAATGTGGGAAAGGCAAGCCACAGAAGCAGAGCTCACCTAAATACAGCTTCCAGCTTCTCCCAAGACACCTAGTACCTTCTCTGCAAGGTATTTATAGCAAACTGCACTGACCACTATTTGGAGCGTGGGTTCTGCTACAGTTAATTTAATTATGACTCCTGCCTATTGGTGAAGGCAGGATTGTAAAATACCCTCTTGCAGTGACAAGCCAGGGCAGAAACAGTAAGGGCCGTTCAGACGCCAGGAACTCATCCATAAAGTGTTGAACTTGGGGGTAAGCTTTTAAGTTCAAATCTTCCGTCATGTTGTTTAATGTTGTTTTCACTGCCAGTGCTAATAATAGGAAACTAAAAATTACACTAGTTAGTGGGCATTGCTAAACAGAGAGCGGCGCTGATTAAAAGCATTGCTGGCACCTCGCCCACCGCGCCGTGGAAGGAGCCAAAGTGTTGATTGTTATTTACTGTGTGAAGCCACACATGCTGGATGCGAGCCAGTTCCTTTATTGCTGCTTGTTTTCCTCTGAACCTGCCACTGTAAGTAGGGGGTGAGAAGAAGCTTTTTTGTTCATTAGAGCGTCTTTTTCAATGGGAGGCTCAAAATCTTGTACATCTTTGCTGTGCCGTTGGGAAAGATTATCACAACTCTTCTAGGGGTAGCTAAATAGAAGCAAGATGTTTTGTGTTTTACCTGAAAAGACAAGGGCTGGAGGGAGTTCTTACATTATTTCACCAATGGATGTCAATGGACACCAATGCTATCAAATCCACTGACTTCCACAACATTCCTAGAAGTGTGGACTGCTGCCACTGAGCTATAAAAAAATGTCTACACCTTCTATGACAGAAATGATAACGCATCAACCTGAGGTGTTGCCCCTGTGAGCCTGTAGCTGAAGTCATTCTACTGTATTTTAAATCAGGGAGGAAAGATCGAATGGAAGGATGTCCCTTTAGACCCAGTAATCAGGGGTCTAAAGGGACAGTAGCTGGAGATGCCTCCTCTGCTCTAGGCCCTCCATTAAAAACTGGTTATGCTTTACATCTGTAGCCATAAATTGGCAAATTCATAGGAAGGCTTTAGAAGACTAGGACAAAAGACTCTCTGAGATAAACAGCCCTAACCATTTCAAAAAAAAAAACAAAAAAACCAAAAACTTCCTTTTGTATTAATCCCTATTTCTTTCATCCCATACAGCTTCTACAAAAAAACAGAAAATATTTCTTCACCTGTATTACTAGCTCCTAAGTCTCACAAGTGTATTTAAGTATACAAGACTAGAGTATTTTATATTCTGACCTATAAGGCTTAATTCTGCAATACCCAAAACCAATATTATCTGTTTTCAGCCCTCTTGAAATCAACACTTAAGTCTGATCCCAGGTATAACTTTGGTCGATGTATTTCATTGGTCACCACTGTTTGGCTACAGCATCTTTCTATATGATTGCACAGAGTTCTTTTTGAAAATGTAAAGCAAGAACTATTTAAATAAAGAAAAGGTGCTGTGAATACTTTTTCTTAAAGCTCGGTCTTCAGAAAACTAAGATGAGAAACCGATTCAGATAAAAAACCCGCAAGAACTAATTCTGTTTCAGTAGACAGGAATTTATATTACTAGATGTCCCTTTCCTGATAACACAAAAATAGAAGTGATAATTAAAATTAAAAACACCAGTGGTTTTCAATGTAATTGAATTGAACACAGTTTATTCATTAGAGAAAATGAGTGAAAATCCATCAAGCTAGGACAGATTATTATAAACATGCTCATTCATATATACATAATGTATACTGTTGTACATAGTGGGTATAATATCCCATTGATGAGAAGAATATTAATGTAGGATTTAGAATTAAATTTTTCATAAGAGTAATTCCAAGCAGGGTAATAAAAAAAATAAATTTAAAAAAACCCCAAAACCCTCATTTCTACTTTCTGAATATCTTTGTGTGTCTTATACATATTAAGATACTGGGACTCTCGGCTCTTCTGCAAAGTAGAGAAGGCTTCACTAATGTACTAATTAATCTTCATTTTACTCCAGGAATCTTTTTAGAACAGAAATTTTATTACATTCTTTCAGCTATAACTGTAGTTTAAGTACACTTTGTCCTATACTTTGTATGTGTTGTACTTTAAATAGGCATAGCATCATTACGGAGCATAAATTATGCTCAAACAAGTAAAAATTTCCTGATTGAGTTCATTTCTGGTTTCTCTGATATACCCAGATCTACATTTGCTTGCAAAATCTTTGTTTATCACTACTGTATTAATAATTCATTAATTTAAATAAATAGGGAAAATAATTTAAAAATGTTAGGGAAGTTAACAAAAGATTTCAGTTATTTAAGAGAAGATGAAATTTGATTTGAGTAAAAAATTCATGTTTCTGAGTTGCCTGAGGAATTATGTTCCCTGAGAAAATTAAATGGTGTTCTGTTGTTGGGCAAGGAGCATGAAGGTGGCAGCTGTATTTGTTGACTAGAGTAGCTGTTTAACCCAGGCACTGAACCTTTATAAAGGGACATAAAACTTCAGGGGGCTCCCCTGTCTAGCAGAAGGAAAGAAATGACACATTCTTATTTATACTGAGTGTGGTTTCTGTGTTTAATCTGAGACACTGTGATGTGGTTTTCCCTGTAAGTCTCACTTCTATGGTTTTGTCTGCACAGATCACCCCCAGAACAAACACTTTGCCTTTGAGGTTGTTTGGTTGCCACGACCGATGGCTAAGCATGCAATGCACACGTGTTCAAAACTTTCTTTTACCCTGCAGCCTCCCTTTGCTCATCTTCCCATCTCTGCACGTTTCTTGGTAATTACAAAAAAACAAACAAAACACGCTATTTTGTATTATGGACTTTCAAAATTTCTACTATCTGAGTATCTTCATTTGTCTTACACATATTAATGTACTGGGACTCTCAGCTCTTTTACAAAGACGGAAAGGCTTCACTAATGTACTAATTAATCTTCATCCCCTCCTCAAGTCATGTAAATCCTTCCCTTTCCCACCTTTGTTTCCCCACTAAACAACCTATAATAGGTCCTGAGCAATCCCCAAATGCTCTTCTCCTCCTCCCATAATGTGTCCCCCCCACTGAGGTGACAACCTCCTTCAGTCCAAGCATTGACTCATCTTGATGCCCAGACACTGGTGCTGAGACTCTGCTGGGACAGTCCTGGAGCGGGCCAGGACAGTGTTGGCTCCTCCTCTCTATTCTTTATTTGGGTTTTGCCCCTGTGCTCCTCTGGGCTTGTGAAGTTGGGCATTTGACGGGTTGATGCTTCCTGGGAGCAGCCAGGGCAGGGCATTAATTGGGGTCCCCAATCTACCATTGTCTCTTTGTGCTCCTCTGTGGGTTTGCAGACAAGCTTTTACCACATAACCTAACAAAATCCTGCATGCTGCCAGGAGCAGCACACTTAGAAAATATAAACACTTTTATTAAGGATAAATGAAATACAAACAAGTTTAGTCTAGAGGTGTATTAGCTTGTGGTTTTGTTTTCTACTCTGGTTGAAGTACATTCAGTGGTCTGCAGGCATAACTAAATTGTTTTATAGCCTGTCAGCTGGATATCAGCTAAATTTCAAAACTGTAAAGCACAGTAAAAGTGTAAAAGCCAATTTATGCACTGACCCCAGAGGAGTAAGGTGCAGCAGCTGTTGAATACTCCTCTTCCTGTGACTGTAGCTATGAGACTTCCTGATAAATTTCGTGTATAGACTTCTCCTAACAACCATTTTGCTTGTGCAGGTCCATATCAGGACATTGCCTAGTAATCATTTGCAATTAAATAAAACACCTAGTCAAAATAAAACTTACTTTCATCAATAGCACGGAGACCTACTGACATCATTTTTGCATAGCTTCCTTTAACCTCCAAACAAGTAATTTTTCAAGATTGGTTCTCCTTGCCATATTAAGATCTCCCCTATCTCATGGCCCACAAGCACTGCAGTTGCTGAGAGCACACTGGGTTTTCCTGTTCGTGGTGAGAATTTACCATATCAATGTAACATGGTGGTCTCACCTAGAGTCCCTCATGCTGGCAATCCCAAATTGCACCCGCGTTATTTCCGGAGAAGGGTTCTCTCTCTCCATCCTTTCTCCATCCTTATGCCACAGAAAGAGCACAAGGCAAGATTTGACATGAAGTGAGAATGAAGAGAAATATTAGGAAAGACATTCCTTCATGCTTTTCACAGAATGTGCTAGCCCTTAAAAGCGGGCTGGGGTTTTGGATCTGTTTGACTGGAAATTTGCATCTGCTTGATACCACCTTGGTTTGATCTTGGGCTATTAAGCCTGACAAATTTGGTAATATTTGGGGATAGCCTGATTAAAGGTTATCTGTGAAGGAGCTTCTGAAATGGAAGGGAAGATCAGGATCTGGAAAAGATTTTGATAGGTGGGGATTCCTAGGTCGATAGACCTCTTCTTCCAAGGACTAGGAAACAGAGACCATGTGAAACAGGGCTTGGTGCCCTCCTGCAGGGGTGAAGAGAAAAGAGACAGGCAGAAGTGGCAGTCAGAGGAACTGAGAAGAGGCCCAGGGTGCTGGGGGAAGCTCTCCCTGTGGAGCAGAGGGAAATGGGTGCAGAAATGTCTGTGAGGGAGATTCATCCTTCAGCAGAACTGAACAGCTCTGTAGGAGCCCAATGGATTGAAAATCTGGGAAAGAGAGCTGGGCTGCCCTGTAGTGTATGCAAACTGAGAGGTTACATTAAACAGCAGGCACTCAGAGGAGGCATTTGAAACAAGTTGTTGTGGATTTGCAGATGCAGGAAGAAAAATTAAACACTTTAGAAACCTTGACACTGAAGTTTCCACCTCCATGCCATCGTTGCTCTTTGGCTTTCATGCCACTTTCTGGGTGTTTGGTTGTTTTTTTCTTTTTTTCTGCAGTGTCAACTTCATGAAGTAGAAATTTGCTACCCCTTCTCTGCTAATTATCCTTCTTCTGAGACATAGTGAGGTCACGTTAGACCTGTTTCACCAAAGTCGGTACCTATTCCACCCTTAGAAGGACTCTTTGTACCTTAGTTTCTTACATGTGTTACTTTTGACACACGTTTTATTTTGTAAGACGCTCAAGACAGGAGTAATTTGTGAACTGAGTATCACTGGGCTTGTTCCAGGTCTGTTTATATTGTACGTAAATACTTTACTGAATGAATTTTCACATATCTGAGTTCTTTTGGGGTTCAATTTTCTGTAAGGCTAAAAAGAATAATGTATATTTCAGCTGTAAACTTTGCTGATACTATACATTAGCATAGCTACATTAAAAAAATCCTTCTACCTGATAAAACATTGACTAATCATTTGCTGATAAATTTGCTGAATAATTTTACTGCATAGCCACTGATGTCTTTAGCCGATATAGGCGAAATGCACATCAATGTGCACTGATTAAACATCAAATACATGGGTTTTTTTTTTCTGGATAAAACTAGACATTTAGTCCAAAAGCACTAATTGTGTTTCTTAGTGTGAGACACTAATTTGGTATTGCAACCCATGTGAATTGCATAATTTTCAGTTGGCTCGGTTTTCTGCAAATACGAAGGCCTATGTTTCAATTACACACATCAGAACAAACATTAGAAATAGCTAATTTAAATCAACCTTAGGTATGCAGCTTGGGAAGTAGGGAGTTCATACAATTAAAAAAGTTAATTTTCTTAAACCTTACAAGTGTTAAAGATTGAAAAGAAAAGCAAGCTTCAGAGCCTGTTTTTCTCAAGTCTCTGACTTCTGTCCTGAGCACTGCTTGGCTCAGTCAGTGGTTTATCTTATTGGCGGAGGGAATTAATTGTTGGCTCCTACTTACCTTGACCTCCACTGGAACTCCTCCTCCTTTTCGACAGGGCTGCCATTCAGCCAGTCATTTCCCAGCTGGTACCAGGGCAAGGGACAATTTCTTCTTTTTGAGCTTCATGAGGTGTCTGTTGGTCCAGATCTTATTATCAATTTGGCCTAGATTGTGTTATTAAATCAGGGTGATTTGTTAAATTCTATTTTACTCAAATGAAAAATTAAGGATTGGACTGGACTTTGATAGAAGTAGCTTTAAAGTATATGCATGCTATTTCAAAATTGTCTATGTGTTCTTCCATTAAGTTTTGTGTTTATGGAAAATTTACATTTTCAGTTACAATTGAAGTACATGCAAAAAGGCCAGTATATTGTCAGTCAGAGATAATTAAGTCAATGGACATGAACATATACCTAAAATGAAGCAGAAGAAACACTGACAGCAGATAAAGTGTGGGATGAAGAAACTGCCATGCAAAAGCTCATAATTTAAATACATTTTAAAATTGCCGAAGCTGCTAATAGAGCTTACTGCATCATAGAAAATTGTTTATTATTGAGACAAAAGCCTGAGATCTGATTTTGTTTTTCCTTCATTCTCTTTCCTACATTTTACTTTTCTATTTTTTTTTCTGTCTTTTTGGGTTTGCTTCCTGTCTAAAAAGGGTGTTGATTAAGTAGTAAAGAAGAATCCACCTATTGCAGTCTTCTTAGAAATACTGAAAAAAAAAAAAAAGACAGCTTAGCACGAAGCTTGTAAATTATTTACAGGTTTTGGAGTGGTTCATAAGACTGTGTGCTGGAGGTGTAATTTCCCAGCAGCAAAACTGCAGGCAAGAGACATCATCAAAAGACGGAATGATATTTATTATTCTCTATCTCTTCTTTCTGTTGGTTAATCTTATTTTCTCTTTAAAGCAGAGAGGACTGGACTCAGGAAAAACAGCTCAGGATAAACTTTTCCTCTTTTTTATTCTTCAAAAGGAAAATACATCATTAATTCAATTATAAAAGACTATGAAACATAAATTTTCTGTAATCTATGCGCAGCTGGAGAAGAAAATAACATAGTAAATTGTTTTAGTAAGCCTCACACTTTTCTTTCAAACTATTTAATTATTTCTCTTCTAAGGGTTTATTGAAAGGTTAGAAAATTTTTTTTTTTATGATAGCTGGTACAATGGAAGAAGTCAACAATAAATTGATATAAAGCCATGAGGCATACTTAACAATTACAATATTAAATCTCTTTCACTGAACTAGTGAAATCTCTTGATAAACACCATAAAAACAGATTTATAAGTGAAGAAAAGAACAGTCTTGGAAGTAAATGATATACACATATCATTTATATATATATTTATAGATAGATTATATAAATATATATGATAGATTAAAATTATTTAAGAACAGAAGTCTTGCTCACAGTCTCAGAGGAAAGATCCAAACTAAAGAAGAAAAAGTTCCAACTAAATATTTTTGGCCAATATGGCAGTTTTTTAATGAATGTCCTTACGATATCATGACTACAGATCTTCCAGGATGGAAAAGGTGAGGTGTTAATGGCAATGCTGTGGTGAAGAGCAGAGAGAAATGCAGAGAGTCAGCCAAGATAAAGAGTTCAGTCCTGGCTCTACTAATATGCAATTCAGTGAATGTAGGTTACCTTTTCAAGCAGTGTTTCTTTCAAACAGTAGAGAGACACTGGACTCAATTAAGTGACAGAAAAATAGTAGTACCTTTAAATAAGGTATATAGATTATGTATTTTTTCTAAAAACCAGGCTGCTAACTTATTTTGAACTAAAAAAGAATAAATTAGACAGGTTTTTGCAGGGTAAATTTGATTATCTTCTAATATCATAACATTTAATTGCAGTCAAGAAATGGGATTCTTATTCTTCACAGCTTCAGACTAAGGACTGATGCAGCTGGAGTTGCTGGCATTGCTTGTAACAAAGGGGAGAGCACTCCTTGCAAAATGAACATATTTTGAATTTTTTTTCTCACCCAAGGCAAAGGTAGAAAAATTGCTTTACATGTTAATAAACCATAGAGTTACAGAAACCTAAATGCACATTTTGATATTCCTTATTTATTAAGCTTCTCAGAAAAAAAAAAAAAGAAAAAATAAGAAAGAAAAAGAAAAATTTAAGTTGCATAAATTCACAGATACAGCTTTTCTTTTTAGCTTGTTCAAAATGTGGCTGAAAACAAGTTATGTGCAAAACAGAAATAAACCATGGCTTCTTTTTCTAAATTCTAAAACTCTGCATTATCCTTTCACACTCCCCACCCCGCCTGAGGGAGAGGGATGCATTATTCTTCCTTGACCAGGTCTGGGAATGATGTAGAGTATATATTGATGTACATTTGGAAGAGGAACTTGTGAAATACCTTTGCTATATTTTCTACACTGAGTAACTTTATTGTTATAGCAATGAGCATCTGAACGCTTCCTTGATGTTTCCTTTATCATAAAGTACAATACAAATGAAAATATTGCTCTTTTGCATGTACTTATACAACTCCAAAAGGCTTCCAAAAGGCTTCACATAAGAAGACAAGCAGTGTAGCAAACCTGCTGGGGACTGCAGAGATGCTAGACTATCTGACTACAGTCAGGAGCTGGTAAAGCAGAGAGATGTTTTAGAATGCCCTCACTCCCAAATACGTGACAGGCAGGGAGATGCCACTTCAATTTACAGATTGCTCCTAAACTGACGAAGGGTATGGATGCTAGATGCATTTCTCTGCTCCCCCCATTCCCCAAGGCTTTGTTTGGAAAGGCATTGTGGCCCAGCAGTCAGTCTAGATCTGGTATTACAGAGACTTGTGCGTTGATTCTACCTCCATCAGTGACAGCCTCCGGGACCAGGAACAAATAATTTCGTACTTCTGCCTCTCTGCCT
Source organism: Nycticryphes semicollaris (assembly GCA_013400055.1). Lineage (NCBI taxonomy): Eukaryota > Metazoa > Chordata > Aves > Charadriiformes > Rostratulidae > Nycticryphes > Nycticryphes semicollaris. The sequence continues at coordinate 299,006 of VXBJ01007579.1, forward strand.
GCTCTTTATCTGTCTGTTCCCATCAAATAGAATTATTTCTTACTGTGTGTTTGCATGTGCTTAGTCATGATGAAGAGCTGCTTTGGGTTTAGGATAAGTGGCATAAATAAAAATAAACCTAAACCACCAGATCTGATACGCGTTTTTCAGGTGGTGCATTCATCTCTCAATTAGCAAGACTATAGTATTTGGTTCTTAGCAAAAGCTGCCAGAACTATGAATATCTCAGTGTTCTTTATTTGATCTAATAGAAATATCATTTGGTCTCCCAGGAAAAGCTGTTATTACACTAGCAAAAGATGTTACACTGTTCTTTATCTTCATTTAAAGCTATTTCCTTTCCCCAGTTTAGGACTAGAAGCGCTTAAATTTGACCCATCAGTCCAAATAGCATAGCAATGAACAAAGCTAAACATAGGGACCTTAAAACTTAATTTGTCTTTTCTTACTACCTTTGCTTCAAGAGATACTTACCTTTTAAAAAGCTTGCCAGGCTTTTTTCACCCTTTGTGTTAAAGAAGGAATTAAGGCAAAAAAAAATTAAGTGCATTGCCCAAAGTCATGTGCTCAGTCTGGCAAATTCAGGGCTCAAAGTCACCCGTCTGTTGTTTGATTTATGTGCACGACTCAATAAACAATACAATATTCTTTCTGCCTTTCCTACCTCTTTACATGAGTCATTTTTGTAAAGTCACTGCTCTAATCCTCTTTTTTCTTTGCTTCCTTTAATTTTTTTTTTCTGTATCCTCTATCCTCCCTATTCTGACATTTTCTGCTTTTTCTTTCTGACATATTTCAGTTTATGAACAAGTTGTAAAGTGGCAGAAAGATCTGCAAGGTTTGAGTAAGATCTTCTGTGATAGGGTCTTTTGAGTTAATTGAATATAGCTCCTAATGACTACATGTTGTGTCATTAAACATAGAATCATAGAATCACTAGGAATGTCTAGGAACAGTGTTGGAGTCCCCTTCTCTGGAGACCTTCAAGACCTGCTTGGATGCATTCCTGCTTTAGCAAGGTAGTTGGACTAGATGATCTCTAGAGGTCCCTTCCAACTCTGACAATTCCCCGATTCCATGATAGAATAGTTTTGGTTGAAAGTGACCTTCAAGATCAAGTCCAACCATTAACCTAACCACCACTAAACCAAGTGCCTAAGCACCACATCTACCTGTCTTTTATGTACCTCCAGGGATGGTGATTCCCCCACTTCCCTGAGCAGACTTTTCCAATGTTTGGCAACCCTTTTGTGAAAAATTTTTTTCCTAATATCCAATCTACACCTCCCCTGGCCCAACTTGAGGCCATTTCCTCTCATCCTATTACTTGTTATTTGGGAGAGACAGACACCCACCTCATTACAACCTCCTTTCAGGCAGTCAAAGAAAGCAAGAAGGTCTCCCTTCAGCCTCCTTTTCTCCAGGCTGAACACCCCCAGCTCCCTCAGCCTCTCCTCATAAGACTTATTCTCCAGATCCTTCACCAGCTCCATTGCCCTTCTCTGGACCTGCTCCAGCACCTCAATGTCTTTTTTTTTTGTGGTAAGGGGCCCAAAACTGGACACAGTACTTGAGATGGAGCCTCACCCGTGCAAATGCAGTTCACATTCCTGCTTGGACAAGTGCTGCTCACGGCTGCAGGAGCAACCACCCACGGCCCACAATGGCACTGATAGCTCCATGCACCGCAGAAGAGTGGTTGTTGCTCACGTCTGTCACTCTGGTCCCAAGATTGCAGTTTAGATATATGGCAAATAAGAAATGTTTGTGCCATGGGAACTCTTTAGGAAGATACTTCAAAGCGATACACATTTAATGCATTAGTATTTGGTTGAAAGTGCAAAATCAGACATTTTAAACTCAGAATTACATACGTGTTTTATGTGGTCTCATGAACACATGATTTGACTCAACCAGATGGGATGTTCTTCATTTCTTGTCTTTCACTTTTTTCAGGAATGTCCCAGTGGTGTTGTCAATGAAGAAACCTTCAAAGAGATCTACTCTCAGTTCTTTCCACAGGGAGGTGAGTACTTTCAGATGTAATTAGAACTTCAGTGTTAGCGTATAAGTCTGACAAGAAAGCTTGTTTTGTTCAAGTTAACAACACTGCTGTCTCTCAAGCTCTGTCTGAACTCATGGGGTACTTATTTGATGGCTGGACACATTTTAAAGTATATTTTCCTGAATGAAATGCAATGGTATCTACAAAAAGTCAGTAGTCTCTTATGATATTACAACATGTGTACGGGTAGCTCTGAAAACCCATTTCTCCGAGTAAATTGTTTCCTTTCAAACTTTCTACATAGTCTTCTCCATTCTCTTTTAGTCCACAAAACCTTTCACAGTAGGAATGAAATCTGTAGGAGGCACTAGGGGTACCCTCTAATATCAGTGGCAGAATGCCCTTGACTTCTGTGGGATTTCTCTACTTAAATGAGGGCTTTTCACTTCTACCCTTACTTTTAATGCATTAATTTCCAGGGTTTTCATTAATTTCTTTATCTTCATTATCTTTTGGTGCAATGAAGGTAGCACAAAATTAATATTTTTTTGCCTTGAACCTTTGATTTTCTTTTAGTTTTAATCGTTTTCCTATTTTTTTCTGCCTCTTGCTTTTACTATTCAGTCCTCCCTCTTCATATTCTCCAATAGCTCTTCAGTCCTGCCTCTTCATCTTCTCCCACTGCTCTTGAGATTTGCATGTTTCCCTGGGACCGTTCATACCGCTTTCTTGTCACTTGTATTTTTAAAAAAAATGCATTTAATTGGTAGGAAGAAAACATCCCCCAATTAGATTGAGTTTGAATAAAGACCTAGAAGGTGAAGAGCAGCATTCAGTGTGGATTACCATCACTGAAATCTTTAACAAGTAGGCACACTCAATAGGGAAGAACAAAAGGCTAAACAAGTTGACCTGCCTGGTGATTATTTCTGTTTCTAAGCTTTTAAACTGGGCAACAACTACAGTTTCTGATGTTATATTTTTTAGTAACTCTGAAAAATAGAGAAAATAGTGAAAACAATTCTTTGTGCATGATTTACTACACCTTTACTAAAATTAAAATAATATTTTTTAAAAATTTTTTTTTCTGTTGGAAACGGTAATGAAAATGAATAAAGGTACTGTAGACAAGCCTCCATCCTGGGGAAGGTTCCCTAAAAAACTTGGGACTTCTTAATAGTAATGGCAATACTGCAACTATTCGCTTGCACTTTCAATGATGCCATTACTCTGCAACAAGGGACATGCACTTTTCTGAAGAAAATTTACACTTTTTCTTCTTCCTTCTTTTAACTTCAGTAAAATACAGTAAAAAAAATTTGATTTTTAGGGGTAGAAAAGGGTAGAATAGGCTAGAAAACTATCAATTCTAGATAATTCACTTAGCAGTAACAGATGTTGTGTGCTAGTAATAGCATTTTTATCATTCTCAATAAAGCCATTTCAGAGATCTCAGTGAAGAGAACCGACAAGTGACCATCGGAAGCTATCCCCTTCCTCTCCCCATCCCGCAATGGCATGCAGCCTAAGCAGTACATAAAGACAGCACAAACAAGCATGAAAGCCTTATGTAGCATCCCTCAAAATTTCAGGCAAAATGTTCATCCGATACAGCAAAAGAGCTGAAGCTCCTTGGAGGAGTAACAGCTCACATCAGTAATCCTTGAATTTCTGTGCCCCACTGAGGCTTGAGATGTTTTGTGCTGGTTTATAGGTGCTATTTTCTGAGAGGTATGGGAGCCAAAGTCAATTCTTTATTCCTCACATTAGCCAAGGCATCTTCAAAGCCCAATTAACTGTCTATATTTGCATATCTCTGCCTTCAAACAGGGTGGGATCATGATAGTTAAGTGCCCAGTTAAGCAGCCAGACTGGATACGTAGATCTTTAAATGTATTGCCAAAATTTAGTGCACATCTGAGGCCTTTACTTTTCATCTGTGCTTATAAGATTGGGTTTTTTTGTATGTTTGAACATTAAAGAAGAAAAACAACCAAGTTTGAAACTTGCCTCCACGTTAAAATGTGTTGTACGTGTAGAGCTGTGCCCCAATTGTCTGTGTAATGCAAAACCCGATACAACATGATATATCATTATTTCAATTCAAGTCTGAGCAAACAGAATGAAGTCATGCAAGATGTTAAGCTTCATGGTGCCTAAGCAATCACCAAAAGGTCATTTTCCAATGTCACCCAGCAAGTCACTTCATCAAGTGACTTTCCAGGACAAGGGACAGGAGCAGTAGAAAGAGGATAAGGGAACCGCAATAAGAGTAACAAAGCAGATGACACAGATCTACAGTAAAATTGATGTGTTTTAGAAGGTAGAAGTAGCTTTGTAAAAAGCTTTCCATGCTGGGAAGGCCTTCCAGTTACTTCTTTCTATAAAACAGAGGTGCACGACGGCCTCAAATATAACTTGGATTTTTGTTCTTCAGAGGGGTAGGTTGTAGATAAGAATCCAGACACTGAATAATTATTACACTCCTCCTCAGCTATGAATGGAGCAGATTATGTTCATGGTTTGATAAAGCATAGTCTTGGATGGATAATGACTACCATTTATTGGCTCTGATGTTTAAAGTCTTTTAATGGTCGATTTCAAAGGAATTCTGATCTAATAACTGTTCCTGTCTCAACCTGTCAAAATACCAATTTAGCCTACTACTTATGATAGCCAATCCCTGAAAAGAAAACATATTTTATTTACAAAGTTAAGCTTTTGTCTAACATGATTAATATTCAAGATTTAGGGAGTTGGGACAGGGAGAAATCAGGTTAAGTAGCTCTAATTAAAAGCCTAGTGTACCTCATCCTGATATGGTTTTGAAGGGAAAATTTCAGACCAGAATTGCCTGAACAAACATCCCTGAAAAAGACCTCTGAGTTTTGTATTTTTTTCAGCAGAAGTTACAAGAGAGAAAATATTCTTCAACTAGAGGTTTTTCTTTCGTATACCATCATACAAAGAGTAGTATATTGTATCATGTGTGGGCAACAGAACAAAAAACCTTTGTGTTAGCCTTCGTGTTTTCTGTAAATGTACAGAAAATAATTAGGAATATTTCACATGTTTTTAAGAAATGAAGGCCAAGAGAATAGGAATTTAAAATTCGGTTTATAAGAATTATACCTCTATAATATATTTTTGTTTCCCTGAAGATGTTTGCATAGTATATTCTGTTGTAGAATGATATGGGGTTGGAAGAGACCCCTGGAGATCAGCTAGTCTGAAGACTAGAAGACTTCTACAACAGAAGTCTCAGTAGGTTATAGAAAAATATGACTATTAAAATCCTAAATATAAGCTGAAGTCAACAAATTTCCATTTGTCAGTTACAGTGGGAATTTACCTGCTAGGCCATGCAATTGGCAATTACACTGATGACTGGATACATGGATGAACAAACAAATGTCTCAGTAGTGGGTTGTTTGTTTTTAATTCTCTGAACCAGGCATGGGGTTTAAAGGCTGCGGAGGGTTTTTTGCTACAAGTCTCTCACATCATATGAAATTACCATACTGAGTAAGACCAGAGTCTTGACTTATTAATATCAGGTGTGAATTCGGGAAGTACAAAGTTTTGAGTTTTGGTGCACTTGATTTCTTGGGGTCAAGGTGGCATTTCAGGTGAGTGATCCAAGACTATCACTCAGTTTAATTCAAAACAAGATTCTGGGCTGCGGCATATACATCTTTTCAGGATTAATACGAAAAATAAAATAGCTGAGTGCCAAGAAATCAGAAAAAGGCACCTCAGCACCGATGAGGTTTTTCCATGATGGGCAGGTGTTTGTCCTGCAAGGGGGACACAGATTTCATAACACTTCTCATATTACTAAAAATTTATGAGGTTAATGTTAATTGTCCTAAAATTCATGCAAATACATGAAATAGAAAGAGCAAGCAATGAGTATTAAAAGTAAATGATACCTCAGCCTACGTTAATTTGTGGTTTTGAGGGAGGGAAAAGACACTGAGGAAAGCTGACTTCCCATAACCTCAGCAGTTTGTACCTCACATCAACAGGCCAGTCCCCAAAGAAGTTCTCTCTTCACAGTATATTATTCCTGGAGCAGGTTGTGCCTCTCGGAAGGCATTCAGTGAAAATAGAGAGATGGATCTTTACAAAAACTTAGAGGCCTGACAGACTTGTATTCATGTTGTCGTGTGTTTCTAAAATGAGTTGATATGGACTGGTCAGTAGGTTTGAAAATATACAAATAAATAGCGAAGGGATCACTTCTTCAGAATCATCTTTCAGAGTCTTATTGACAACTTCAGCTGGTCACAGCCAGTTTTTCCAAGGTTTTTAAACACCTGGCTCTCACGTGATGTTCTTGGGAATCAAACAGCAAACCAGTTTTAGAATCTGCTTCTCTGGACGGGATTTTATCTCACCTGAGCATAAGACCCAAATCCCGAGTGCAGCTGCAGCTTTCTGACAAGATCATCTTCAACTTGGGTAACAGGCTTGTTTTCAGAGTGAAAACAATACGTCAGATGCACAGATGGTAGCGTCTGCTTCCCTCATTTAAAGGGAACAAATGAACTTATTTTTCTTCTTTAACATACGAGATAGATCCCCTGTCACAGTCATTTAACTGAAAAAGTAGCATTCCCACTACCACAGGTTGTTTCAGAGTGCAGTAACATGGCCTCTTGGCTATTTATTCAGATATCAGTGATTAGTGGAAATCGTAATGAAAATGAATAAAGATATTCTAGACTAGAATTTTAGATTTTCCATTCCTAACAGTGTAGCTACTCACACACATGCACTTATAATTTATCCCTCCTCCCCTGACAAAAAAGAAATTTTATAGTCTTGCTGTCAAATTTTGGTATCAAAATATACCTTGGTATCAATTTTTTTTTTTTCAGGGAATGAAATGAAATTAATATGTGCTTACTATGACTTATTTTTACTGTTTTAAATTGTAGATTCCACAACTTATGCACATTTTCTGTTTAATGCATTTGACACTGATCACAACGGATCCGTAAGCTTTGAGGTAAGTGGCGCTGTTACTTCTTTCTCTGCAATTGAATATTTTGCCATTCCTTGTACTTAAATCCAGTTTGGTGGCTTTTTTATATGACTCACATTATGAAAAATTTAGCCTATATGACTCAAGTCTCAAGTTTTTCCAGTGTATTAATGGAGCTTGTTATTATTTTACAGTTGTACATACCAAAATGATAACTCAGACTGTGTTGCTATGAAACATTTCTATAAATCTGTTAATTTTAAAGTGTAACTCATCTTATATGGAAGTTATATTAAAAAATCCTTATCTTCCTCCCTGCCTCTGCAAGATGAGAAGGACTCTGAACTACATCTAATGATATGGAGGTGACTCAGCCAAAACAGGTTTGCTCACACACTGTATTAAAGACAGGCGGAAAGAGTAGGGGTTCTTCAGCCTGGAGAAGAGAAGCCTCTGGAGAGACCTTATAACAGCCTTCCAGTACCTGAANCAAATATATTTAAAATGGGGGTTTTGGTCAGTTCATCACACATTGTTTCTGCCTCTCCTTCCTCCTCAGGGGAAGGACTACTTACACTCACATTGCTCCAACATGGGTTTTCCCCCATGGGCATCCTTTCCACGAGGTGCAGTCCTTCAGGAGCAGACTGCTCCAGCATGGGCTCCTCTCTCATGGGTCCACAGGTCCTGCCAGGAGCCTGTTCCAGTGAGGGCTTCCCACGGGGTCACAGCTTCCTTCAGG
>VXBJ01007579.1:306995-360004 GCA_013400055.1 Nycticryphes semicollaris
CCTGCCTCACTGTAGTCTTCACCGGGGACAGCCTGCCTCACTGTAGTCTTCACCATGATCTTCACCATGGATCACAGGGGAGTCTCTGCTCTAGCACCTGGAGCACCTCCTCCCCCTCTGTTTTCACTGACCTTGGTGTCTGCAAAGCTGTATCTCTCACATACTCTCACTGCTCTCTCTGGCTTCAATTGCACCGTTTTAGGGGCTTTTTTTCCCCCCCTTTTAAAATATGTCATCTCAGAGGTCCTACCACCATTGTTGATGGGCTTGGCCTTGGCCGGCGGCAGGTCCATCTTGAGGCCAGCTGGCATTGGCTCTGTCAGACATGAGGGAAGCTTCTAGCAGCTTCTCACAGAAGCCACCCCTGTAACTCCCCGCTACTAAAACCTTGCAACACAAATCAAATGCAATCATCAATGCAATAACATGGTAAAAAATCATTGCAATAGTTTAGATGAAAACAGGGTGTACAAAATGCAATGAAGGAGCTATTATTTTAAGCAGTAGAATTAAATATATAGTTTAAGCAGTAGAAGTAAATATATATATATATATATCAGTTAATTTGCAAAAGGATCAGTTTGCTTTGTCATGTTTTGGTTTGGTTTTTTTTTCAACGGACAAATGGACAACTTGAAATAGGATTCTGATACATACACTCACTTTAAATTTGTTTAGACGTCCTGTACATGTTTTTATGATTAACTTAGGTGAATGATGTTGGGAGTTCTGACAGAAATTTTTTTAAAAGCGTTTTCATTACTTTCTTGCTGATGTAATACGGGAAGAGAAGCCTCACCAAGCAGGTGCACTGCAATTGGAAATCTATACCTCAACTGGGACTATAACCAGATCATTTTGTGGGGGATTATTTGCATTTATTTAAAAAAAACATGAACTCCATCTGCCTTTTTCCCAGCATCTGAAATCAATGGGCTCCATGTGAAACTAGAAGTGGGAATGGAGGTTTCATTCACTTCTTCTGTATATAGTTTAATTCTACAAGCAATCCTTCTGATCAAATCAGCAACAGCAGAGGCAATGAGAGAAAACATTTTTATCACCACTATTTGAGAAGTTTTGCTGTTATCTTTAAGAATTATAAGAATTAAAGAAGCTTTTTGTATCTTTCCTGGACAATTTGTAGACATTTGTATCTCAGAGAGAAAGCTTTAATAAATACAGTAGATATGAAGCCCTTTTTAAAGGATTTGAATATCTCAAAGTGAGGGTCTGTGTACAGAAGTGGGCTTTGAAATAAAATAAATCATGAAAATAAAAGAAGTAGAGTTGTTTCCATTGCCAAACCAAATGTTTCTAGCTTATTTTTGTTCAATATTGACTCAGAGTGATCCAGATTTTTATATTCTTTGCACTAATTGTGAATCCAGCATAACTCTACTGCTGTTAAAAACCCTTCTGTGTCCCTGTACCATGTAGCAGTTTACTTACAAACAGTATGATAGCTGTTCTAAAAGCATCCTTCTTGTGTTAAAAACCTGGAGGGTTTTTTCTAATCATGAGAAAGTAGCTGCAAAATATGAAAGTAGATATTGTATGATGTGAAAAATACAATAATGTCTTTTTTTCCCCCCCTGCTCCTTTTTATCCTCGGTGCAATCATGTTGTGTTCTTTCTACACCAATCCATACTCTCGTTTTCTAATTTCCATTAGAAAAAAAAAAAAAAAAACACAAAAAAGTGGAGAAAAATGAGGTGATTTAAACATTTGGAGAATAAAATAAACATGCATCCCAACTTACTTTCTGTATAAAGTGTAGAAGCAAATAAAATTTAATGTAATGAACTTTCATGAAAACATTGTTCAGCTCTCTTCTATGTAAAAAGGACAGAAAAATCTGAAAGAATGTAGCTAAGAATGATACTTAAATGATGTTTAGAATGATGCTAAGATAGCTATAAAGAAAAATATTTCCTCTTAACAGAAGCACCTCCTCGGTGATCTTTGTTTTATGTGTGCCAGGGCTCTGCCTTCTGTGACTAACATCACTTGATTCCTTTCCAAAACCTAGGGGCTAAATCCAAAAATGGATTTAGGTGCCTGCCTACCTACGTCTCCTGGCCTTGAACAAGACATAAAGGAATACATGAGGTGTTCCACATCAGGTGGAATAATTTTAAGCGATTCTGTGGATTTGAAACAGCACACTATTAAGCTTGTTAATTACTTTATTAATGAACTAATTCTCCCCAGAGATTTGCTGAGGGATAAAGCAATCAGAAAGTCATCAACAACCTCACTAAGAGATAATTAATCACTGCTGGAAAAAAAAAAATAATCAAATATGAGTTGACAACAAACCAGAGGCTCTATCCAGCTGTAGTGCAGAACTGAGAAGTGAGCTGGCCATGATACTGAGGGCACAGAATCTCCAGTACAGGTTGAGTGATGCTACATATTGCAGCCTTTCAGTGAGACATCTCCCTCTTTTGCAGAACCAACGTTAGGCACAGGAGTGTTCGGCATTTAATGGAGGTTTTCACAGGTATTAGCACACTCAGAAACAGGAATCTGTGGAAAAGGAGTATGAAAGTACCAAAGGCGAGTACAAAAGCACAGGCTTCTGGGCTTTTAACTTCTCTGTCCCAGACTGCAGAGAGACCCGATCGATCTAGAGTTGTGTCTGAGCCCAGACCTCCTCTGGAGTTTTAGGCTCAGGAAAGTGACCCTAGACTAGATGCACCTCTCCTCATTTGGTGCTTGGCTGAGCAGGACTGTCCCTCTCAGCAGTGTTTGCATCCTTAGGAGATGTAGGTGTCCAAGCAGCAGTGTGAATCTTACTTCAACAAATAAAGAGGCTCTAAAAGTAGAATTCCTCTCCCCACAGAAATCAGTCCTTGAAACCCAAAAGGAAAACACACCTGGGTACTTCAATACTGTAATGAGGTCTTGGGTTCATGCTCCGTGCTAAATGGTGTGCCTGATTCACGTGTCACTGAGTTGCTGGGAACAAGGATATAGACAGACCGTGCTCTGAGCTTAGCTGCTACCCCACGTACTGTTGCTTTACTATGGCCTTCTGCACTGCATTACTAATTTAACAGCTAGCATACCAGTACTGACACACAAAGCGCCTTTTACCATGCAGAGCCTTCTTCTCTTTGAGGATCGGGCCCAAAATACTCTGTGGATTTAGCCTACGTCCCTTGAATCAGAATTTTTTCACTTCTCTATGATTTTATTGCTGCATTCTTCCATTGTACAAACGTATCCCAAGCCCATTCCCAACTGGTTCTTATTCTGCTCGTGACAACTTTCTTTTATGACAAGTCCTTTCTATTGTTCCTCAGACAGACTCCTGCACATCGCTCAGATTGTTGTGAGTGTTGTGCAACGCAGTTAACCTACGTATGATTCCCAAGCATGTTGATGTGATATGAAGGGAGATGACCTGCTCTTGCAGAGTCTAGAGTCTGGAAGGTTTTGAGTTGTCGTGGCTTTTATAGGGACATTCAGTCCTATGCAGAACAGCGTAAAGTCACGTTTTTTTGGTGTGTGGTTTTTAACACCAATGATGGAAGGGAAGCCTTGTAAGTGGGTATATAAATGGTGCCAGGAAGCCAGCTAACATACAGGTAGTGCATCAAAGACAGGAGGCACGAGAAATAACCAGGAGAAGAAAAATAGATATGGTTTAGATAGAAAAAAAAATAATAATAATTAAAAATACTGGTGTCAACTTAAAAATAAATTCAGAGTCCTGAAATGTAATACTCTAAGAAAATAAAGTTATTGGAGACCTTTGCAAAGGACGTCAGCACAGGCTACACCAGGAATGTAAAACAGTGCAGAAAAGATGTGTAGAAAAGGTACTGAATTAAAAAGGTTAATTGCTAATGCTCTAATGTGATCAAATCTGTTCTGAAGTTCTGGAACATTTTAATACTTAATAGTACATTGTTAAAGAGCTGTTTGGAGATTTAACCCTGTGACCCTCAATTAGTCACTGAGATGTAGACAAGACAAGCTGAGCAAAACTCTTTCAAGATTCATGTATCCATTTACCCCAAAGGGCACATTTACCAATAAGACAGAAATTTATGGCAGACTAAGAAAACCCAGAGCGTACCACGTGAATTGTTAAAAAGTCTGAAGCTGTCAAAAGAGCTAGGATTACTAGCTCATCTGAGGCCATGCTATCTGCCTATGCTTCACCTTCTCGGGTGCATTTATTTGCCTGTGTGGTCTGTCAGACCTTTCTGTCTGACCCCAGTGCACTCTTTTCCACTGCTCCTTGTTTTAAGGAAACGCATAAACTCTGCCAGTGCTGATGAGAAATTTTGTGCCTTTTAGAGTCTGTGATTTAGCGTTACTCTAAGACTTCCTCTATGGCTTTGCCAATGATGGAGAAGTGCACAATCAAATATATGCTCTTGCCTTATTCTGCTATTATGGCGGCGACCATTTCACAGATTTATGGATATACAAGCTTATCAAATAGAAAAAGGTGGAGAAGAGAGTCAGGAAAGAATAAAAAAAAGGCATTGTTAACATGCCAAGAAATATGGAAGACAGGGGATGACACATCCCATTTGATATTTTCTCCAATCTAGAAGACACTCACTGAATGTAAAGGAGGTCTGTGCTGTCAAAAGTGTATTAATTATGAAACAGAAAACTGTAACCAAATACTATATCTAAATAACCTCAAAAGTCTTCTGTTTTATTTCTATGGAATAGCTTTACAGTGATAGAGCACTGGCAGGTCACAGAACCATTAAGGTGGCGCATGGATACATAATAAATATTGCTCCCTAAGATATTTCCAATAAAAGGTTAAAGTCTTGAGGTGTACTCGAATGTTCACTGCACAGATTGATCCAAGAGGTCTGGAAACCATATATTCCACTTCCAACAATGCAGAGATTTAACAAGAATTAAATGTTCCTTTGTAGACAGTTCTCCCAAAATTGGTCTCCTGTGCTTAGATTAATCTAATTCCCACTTAAGCTCTTTTTTGGACCATTACACTATAAGGATTGCTTTTCCCTAGTTCAACAGCAACTGCTTACATGAGCCATTTCAGAGGATAAATCCACAAACAGAAAATTATGGCTTATTTTATAGAAAATTATTCAATTTACATATTAATTATGAGTGTGGCATACAGTACCCAGACTTTTAATCATTTAAATAACCATCAATCCTTAATATTTACTATGAAGCAAAAGAAATAGAAACAAAACATCTTTCAAGACTTCCGTACTTCTGACAAAGGCATTATTCTGGATTTCTGAATGTTTGGGGAAAACTGCCTAATTTCAAACTGACCAAGACCTTTTGTCTCTTTAGGATTTTGTTATGGGTCTCTCAATTTTACTCCGAGGGACAGTACAGGAGAAACTGAACTGGGCTTTCAATTTGTATGATATAAATAAGGATGGATATATTACTAAGGAGGTAAGGTCTACTTTATACACTAATCAGTGAAACTAGAGGTTATATGTGTAAGTCCTGCTTTCTCAACGGCTTCATTCTCAAATTAGACCTGTTAACAAATAAAAATTTATTATGAAAGTAATATGCTAAAAGCAGAAGGTAATTTTGTCATTTTAAAGGTAAAAATTGAAAAGGGCATACACAGTGAGTAGAAAAATGTAGTTCAGTAGGAAATTTGGACAAAAAAGATTTGTGGGCCACAATTGTTACCCATTTTATAAAACTACTTCTAAAAACTTTTACTTGAAACGGAATTTATATAAAAAGATTCCTCCATCTTTCCCTCTGCAAGGATTTCAATGAACACTTAAATTACAGTGGGACCAAAGGAGTGCCTTCATGAAAATAAATAGTTTTTCAAAATTGGGTAAATTGAGTCTTTATAGAAATATATGCGTATATATGACATTTATAATTTTACACTTTTAGAAAAAACAGCGTGATTATTATAAAGATGTGATCCATAGAATAATTTCTTAGCAAATACATTTTTTATAATGATTCTTCCAGCTTCCACAAGGCACTCTAATAACAAAATGCAAAGATTTGTGCTATAAAAGGAGGAGTCTTTGCCTATGTGCAGGTGTGTGCATGGGTGTTTCCATTTCCTTTAGGGAAACCACAGTTGGGAGAAGCTGCTGTGTTCTGACCATTCACTTGCTGTTACAGAGCTGCTTTTCCTGTTTAGCTTTAGTCACAAGACCTCAGGAGATTCTTCCCACGATCCATGAACGTGCACACGTTCTAAATCATTTACAACCAAAATCATGCATCTGCATCCATTTAACAAGTTTATCTACGAAAGCTGAACTAACATGCTAGAACTTCTAAGAACATACCAATTCCTTCTTGAAGCTGTTCAGTCATGACATAACAGGCACAATCTCCAATTTTATTCTAAAATGTAAACCCTAAAAACCATTTATGTGTTCGGAGTCAAAGCAGTGTCTACAACGCAGCTCATATTACACAGACTTGTTTTTTTGTTCTCTTCAGGAAATGCTTGATATCATGAAAGCAATATATGATATGATGGGGAAATGCACCTATCCTGTTCTCAAGGAGGATGCTCCTAGACAACACGTGGAGACATTTTTCCAGGTGGGTACGGAGCCAAAAAGACTGCTCTGGGGGGCAGGTATGGAAGGATTTTCATTACTGTAACAGTTTTGTAATTCTGTTTCTTCTCCTGTGGTTCCATCCCAAGTTTCTCAGATCTTTTTCAACAATAAGCTCCTTAAGCGTATTCTAGTATATCATTTACTACATCTTTACAGTGCCTTGGCCTGCTCGTTCCTGGGCTGAGACATAGCTGAAATGAGCAAGAAAAGGGATTTGCTTTACCCACTATTTCAGGAGGATAAACATACATTCTTATTCCTTCTGAACAGAAAATGGACAAAAACAAAGACGGCGTAGTTACCATAGACGAATTCATCGAGAGCTGCCAGAAAGTAAGTACTCGGTGATAAGCACTGAACCCATGTCCGTTGGCTAATGCCATCCTACTGCTACACAGACTTCTGGAGTGACAGTGGTGGTAAACCTAATGCCAGCCAGGGACAGTATTTCCCCAAGGAAGGGTATGTGTAGAATCATAGAACCACAGAATTGCCTGGGTTGGAAGGGACTTTTCAGATCATCAAGTCCAACCATCAACCTAACACTGATAAAACCCACGTAAATAAATTTGTCACCTGAATCTGTAGAAGTTACCTACAAGTTGTCACTTGACAACCGTGTCTGCATCCCTTCTCTCTTTGAACAGTGTTTTGTTTTTACTTGACAGCAAAAAATTTTTCACATTTAGCTACGTATTTATTTCTACCTTCTGCCTGTTCCTGGGAACACATCCCTTACAATTGATATACAGTCACAGCAATAATAGCAATAATAAATAATAATCACAGCAATAATTATAATGCTTGAAAATGTATTATCTCAAGGCAAGGGAGTGAGAACTAATTATGATTACAAGGTGCAAGTGTTTGCACAGCACAGGTGGCTGTTAATTTCCTTCACTGGCTGAAATTCCTTGAGCCAGGAATGGGACCAAACTTCTGCAGCTTGAACTACATTCTGATTTCACTCCTCTGCCCTTCAGAAACCGGCTTGATGTGACCAGGAGATGGTATGAGGAAAGCTAAATTGTACTTTCAGCAATTTAAGGAACTGCTGTTAATTTGTCAATTGAATAATTAAAAAAATAATTAAAAAAAAACCCCAAAACACAAAAAAAGAAATATGATGTAGTAGAAAATAATGATGACAAGCCTTTGGTGTGATGTGCTTTTGGTGGTTGTAATGTACTGTAAAGTGTCACGTTAGACTTAGTGCTAAAATAGGCTTGATTACCTTATGCAAAGTGATAACGGCGAAAAAAACTAACACCGTTTGTTAGTGACAAATATACAAAATATACGGAACAGTAGGTTTCTGCTGGTACCTCGATCTTTCCCCGGCTGGCTCTGATTAATACAAAGCTGACACAGAGCAGCAATATCGCCCATGGGTACTGCTGCTTGCCTCCTGTAGCAAGAAGAGCGCAGTAGAGAAGAGGCAGGAGGGGACAGGGCCAGGAGGATTAATGCAGTCAGTGAGCGATAGACTCATAACCGTTTGGAACAGGGAAAGCGGATCAGGAAATAGCAAAGGTGGGATTGCTCTCATGAGTGAGTGCAGCTATCCAGTAATTCATCCTCTGATTTTAATCCACTGACTTTAGGAGGTGAAAGAAAGACAACAGCTCTTGTGTGGCTGTTCTGTGTATCCTCAGCAATGGCTATTGGGTAGTCTCCTGTCTGTCAGCGGTTGCATTGACCATGGTTCTACCTCGTCACAGAATCAATCACAGAATATCAGAGATTGAAAGGGACCTTGAAGAGACCCAGCTCCCTCAGCCTTTCCTCGTATGGGAGATGCTCCAGTCCCTTCATCATCTTTGTGGCTCTGGCCTGGACTCTCTCAAGCAGTTCCCTGTCCTTGAACTGTCAGCCTTTTTCAATGGGAATGAAAGGCATTTCACTGGGCTAAGGCTGAGTGATCATCAGAAACACAGATGAGATTTATATCCTGGCTGAGGTCTGCAGGGTTCTGGAAATTAATCGAAAGATTGTTCTGGATATGACAGCCATTATACTGACGGGCTGAGTGATTCATTTACAAATAAAATAAGTATCTTCAGTTAACAAATTGCTTGCTCTCGTTTTCCAATGTTGTTCCTCAGTTCTGTTAGAAAATTTCTCTTCTGAGTATTTAGGATACACGTGAGAGACTGTCTAAAGACAGCAACTTGCCACTTACCTTCGCTTGCTTTTACCTTCAAAGATGGCAAAGTTTTTTGATACAAAAAGTATCTCATGGCCTAATTTTTTGCCTACTTACTAAGATCTGTTCTTCTGTTAAGACCTCTGAGCTGCAAAGTGTGTAATTCATGTTTATATCAAGATTTGGTTTCAGAAATGAGATTTGGGGTTAGGATTCAATCCAAGTCCTTCAAGAAACTTGATTGAGGAGTTAAGGTGCCTTCAGCCTTTTCAGGAGTATGTTTTTCACAGCCAGTGGCTGCTTTCTTTTAAGACATGGCTGTAGGAAAAACCTTTCTTTTTTAATATCCTAATGTGTATAAAACTAATCTAAAAAGGTAAGATTCTAATTCTTTTCTTTTCTCGGCATGCAATGAGTCACATCTCTCCAGGAGCGAGGAGGCTCATCTTTCATGAGCATTTAACAATGGCAAAAGCAAAACTAAATGATCTTGTGATCCTTCTTGTAGTAAATCTGCCTGTGTTTTAGACCTGCCATGCAATATTTTTATGTTTTCCACATGTTCTTGTGTTACAGGAAAAACAGTGGTTATCGGTACTCCTCTTCATTCAGCATTTCTTTTCCAAGCTGTAAAGAACTCTTTTATTCAATTTTTCCTCCTAGGGAAACCAGTTCACACCTGGTCCTCCACCAGTTCATCCTTGGTCCTCTCTCTAGACCACTACATCCCTGGAAGTGGTCAAGGCCAGGCTGGATGGGGCTTGGATCAACCTGTTCTAGTGGGGGCTGAAACTCAATGATCTTTAAGGTCCCTTCCAACTCTAACCATTCTGTGATTCTGCTTCTATCTGGTAGAACCTTTGGTTTACCTGACTTAGGACATTCAGGACAAGGTCACAGCACACCTGCTGCTCCCTAGTCTTTGTCAGCTATGGTGGCTTCCTCATCTACAAGCCCTCCTTGGGCGTTAAGGCTTGTATCAGAACACATCTGCTCAAGTTGTGAGGTTAGAATCAGAACAGTGACAAGAGATGAGCACTACAAACACCCCTCAAGCAAACTCTTAAAAACATCCCCTCTGGGCTGCATCTTAAAATGGACTAGAAGCCTAGTCTAGGGGAAGGCCGCAGGCGCCTTTTCTTTGAACGATCTCTCAGGCAAGAGTTTCCAGCCTCTCCAGTTTGGGCATCCCTTCGACTGGCGTATTTATCATAACGAAGGAAAGGAGCAAGAAGGAACATTGAGATGAGCAGAGGCTCCACTTCAGCTTCCCGGGCTAGATTCCTGGGATTTCTTTTTTGTAGCATCACGAGTGTCTGGTGTGTCCTTAAATACCCGTTATACAAGCGTGTCCCTTTTTAAAAATTGCCTCCTTGTGCTGAGTACTGGTTTGGCACAACTGGCAATGCTGTAGCTTTGTACAGCCACCAGGACCAGCCCTCCAACGGGGCATATACCAAAGTGAGCTGACCTTGGCTGTCATAGCAAATAGTATAAGGAAGACCCTCTCTGCGTGCCAGCCCTCGGTATTCAGTGTAAACATCAAACGTTACCACTCTGGAAGCAGACACCGCCTGAAGAATATGCTGGTAATTTCAGAAAGAGCAGTTAGTGAGAAGTGACTTCACTGAAAAGTAAAATTACTGAACTTGGTTCTGTCCTAAAATCCAAACCAGGATGTTCAGCAGGTTCAAGGCTCTTAATTCCAGAGCAAAGAATGGCCTGTCCATTCACCACGTCTTAAGCAGTTATGTGGGGAATTACAGAGCATTCTGACTTTGAGCGTGATCTTCTCTGGACCATGGTATAAAAGCCTGTCTTTGCCCATGATTAAGTGAAGACAGCAAAAGTGCTTCCCCTCATCCTCTCTCTGTCTTGAACAGGGAATGTGTGTGACCTGATTTCCCTGCCCTCCCTACCCCACGTACCCCTGTGCTTGACTACCAGCCCACCATCCAGACTCCAGGAGTCACTGAATCACAGAATCTCAGGGATTGGAAGGGACCTTGAGATATCATCCAGTC
This sequence comes from Nycticryphes semicollaris, assembly GCA_013400055.1. Lineage (NCBI taxonomy): Eukaryota > Metazoa > Chordata > Aves > Charadriiformes > Rostratulidae > Nycticryphes > Nycticryphes semicollaris. Next base: position 317,748 of record VXBJ01007579.1, read on the forward strand.
CAATCCCCCTGCCAGAGCAGGAACACCTAGATCAGGTCACACAGGAATGCGTCCAGATGGGTTTTGAATGTCTCCAGAGGAGACTCCACAACCTCTCTGGGCAGCCCTTTCCAGTGTTCCCTCACCCTCACTGTGAAGCCTTTCCTCATATTCAAGTGGAACCTCCTCTGTTCCAACTTGTACCCATTGCCCCTTGTCCTATCCTTGCCTGTCACTGAGAAAAGCCTGGCTCCATCCTCCTGACACTAACCCTTTACATATTTATAAACATTCATGAGGTCACCCCTCAGTCTCATTTTCTCCAAGCTAAAGAGACCCAGGTCCCTCAGCCGTTCCTTGTGTGGGAGATCCTCCAGTCCCTTCATCATCTTTGTGGCTCTGCCCTGGACTCTCTCCAGCAGTTCCCTGTTCTTCTGGAACTGAGGGGCCCTGCTCCCCACTGGAGATGGGGATCATCTTGCCCTAGGTACGCTGGGCTGAGTCCCAGAAAGTGGCTGCTGCCTGTTCTGCTTTGTGCCAGCTCCTGAATAGCAGAGAGAGGTGTTGGGAAGCAGTAGTGGGGCTATCTCAAGGGCCAGGCACTAGCCAGCTCCTCTCATGCCTCCTTTCTTTGCTCGGTGCTGGTGGGAAATGCTGACTGGGGCATTGCTTCGTACCTACAGCAGCACCATGAAGAACAGAGGCGAAGGACTAAGTCATCTGTGGTGCACAGGTCAGGGTGAATGACTTAAAGCTCCTTCTGCTAATGATAAAAAGGCGTTGGGGACAGCTAGTCGCTGGAGGAGTAAACCATTCCCTACACAACGCTGACGGCTCTGGGCTTGCCTGATATAACAAAGCAGCTCTCTCGAACTTCAGGAGGAAAAACCTCCAAGCTGGCTTGAGGTTTGGTCCCCTCTAAAGTCTTATGTATAGAAACAGCAAACTTCAAAACTACGGAGCTGATTTTAGAAAACTACCACTTTCCTTATCGTAACACGTATATTAGAGAATTGGTGGGAAGTGTCAAAACGCTTCTTCCAAATTAAGAACGTGCTCTTTGCTTTACACATTTGCTGAGCTTAGGTGCCAATGGGCATAAAAAAACCCAAAACATTTGTAAATAATCAAATAACAAACGATTCTTGGTAAACCAAAATTTAACCTGCCAGTTATTAGTCGGTGATCTTCAGTGTTCTTGATGGTTCAAAACAACACAGTAGGGAAAAACTTTGTTTATTATTATAATTTCCAGCAATCTAATATAGTAAATTCCCTATACAAACTTTTTAAGCCTTACTCCACATGAGATTTTTTTTTTTTCCCTCTCCTTTGGCAATTACACATCAATTAGTTTGTCAGCACAAAATAGCGTGCAGCTCACTTCTTGCAGCGACACCGCTTGAGACGACGTACGGAAACAAAGAGGAAAACCCCTCTGGGCACGGGTCCCAACATGAATTAAGAAAACTACTCCGACTTGTCATTTTTACAAAGCACATCACCCCTACCTACCTACTAGTAAAGGGGAATACTATAAGATAACCTTTCGAAAAAGTCAGGGGGGTTAGCCTATTTTCACGAGACTTTCTAAAGCATTACATCAAATTTGGTGTTTTTATTCACTAGACTTAAATGTGACTAAATTATCTCTTAAGAAAGTACTAAGTGGTGTGCATTCAGATTGAAAAAGGAGCCTCCTTACCAGCAATTGATGAATATGCATGTAATACATTCTTATATTGAACATATAGTGAATTATGCAATCAACTCTTGATCCAGAAGTGCCACCCAGTGTGGGCTACTGAAAGTAAAATTTCTTCTGTGCACTGAAAGGTGAACGTTCCCAAATGTTACCAAAACCCACTATTTTCTCGTGACTGCTGTGCTGAGAGTTACTTACTGATCAACACCGGAGCAGAGAGTGATGCAACAGTAAGCATTATGCAGAAGCTGAAGGGTTTGTTACAAGCCAGGCAAAGCCCTCAGAAAGCGGCAGGAGCACTGGAAAGCAGTCAACGTCTTCCACTGCGAAGACACCAAAAATGTGAGCTGAGGAGTCAGAGCGTTGCAGGGATATTTACAGAACTGACTGATTTCATACAGTTGTGCACGCTTAAAGCTGGGTTGGTTTATTTTTTTTAAGAGTTATGCAATAGGATAAACCTAGAATTGCAAAAAAGCTCTCGTGTACGATACACAGGGTGAGCAATTTCATATACGGGTTCACACTTCAGATGCAATCGTTATTCCTTGACTATTTATATGTCTTTTGCTATACTGCACATCAACTTATAACCTCTGAAACACAGCAGGCTTCGGTTTTTTCCTTAACTTGTTATTGCATTCTTGAGAGAATAGTTTGGGTTAATTAATACATACAAAAATCTATTTAAGCATAGATCTATTAAGAGCCTTTTTCTGCTAACAATTTCTCCAAACAAGCTGAAAACTAACGTTGTCATTAACTAAAATACAGTCAGTTCTACCCAATTGCACTACAGATATTTGCCAACTGTATTTGTAACGGTGTGTGATTTTTGGTGTTTTGTTGTCTTTTTTACAGGATGAGAATATAATGCGATCCATGCAACTCTTTGAAAATGTGATTTAATGAAGACTTTAGGTCTACAACTATATGGACAAATACGAGCTATTCTGCAACGTTATTTAACAGATGGATTTCCCACTTTATCATAAATAAAGTTACTCAGCTTTAAACTGAGACATGTATTATGCAAATAAATTTTTTATTATAAACTTGTCCCCAAAAAACCCTTTCTAAATTATACAATTTAGCACTTCAACACTGGCTACTTAGTCAACAAGAATGTTCTGAAAAGAAACAAAGTAAGACTTGAGAGTATGCAGCTTTATCATCATTCCAACTCCTAAATAAAATAGATCTCACATATATCACATGGAGATTAAATAAATACTCTTAGTTTTGCTACTCATTTGTACTAGATTAAGCTCCAGGTTGTTTGAGTGTATTTCTTAAACTTTAGCTTCTAATTTATACAGAGGCATTGCCATGTATTTTCTTTTCACATTTGTACGGTGTGGAGCCCATTTTTTGAATAATACTTTGAGTTAAAGTGCTATAATCAATGTGCAATGCACATCTTGCTGCAATTGCCTTCCACCTCTGACTTGCTTTTCTCTTCAAAACAACCCCAAACCTAAGAAAACAGATATCTTGAGAGGAAGAACTGTTAAAGAACAAAAAAAGAAATTGCCTAGAGGTAGATTTACTCCCTACCAAACACAAGTAAGTTTCTGTCAGTCACACTTACCTAGTAAATCTGCATTTAATTTATCACGACATGAATGTTAGGAGTCCTACATACTTGGATGTGTCCGCAAAGTTCTTTGCTTAAAATTAAGGGTCTTCTGGCTTTTAATTTTTCGTGAAGAAACCTTAGCCGGCTCTTAACACTGTTTTCCTGGGTACGTGTCTTTCTGCCTTTAATGAAGGAAAAGGCATGAACTTCTTTTGAAACTTCCATCCCACTTCAGTGCTCAGAATGAGGATCACAGATAGTAACATCTACTGCTACTAAGTGCTAGATGGGTTAACATCTCTTCCAGCTTTTTATAGTATCTTCAATTAGGACACAGAAACAGGAAGAAAAAAAAATTGGAAAAATATCATCTATATGTGATAACTGCATTACATTTGTAGGAGCATTTTTTCATTAAGATTGGAGCTACCTTAATTCTGAACCTAGAAAGATCATTTAAAAAATAAATAAATATATATGTACTTAAAATATAATGCCCATGTAAATTTTGAGATATATTGTCCACAGGGTTTATGCCAATACTTCAAAAGAGGTGAAATGCTATCAGAGAAAGGCCAATCTTGTGACATTGCTGCAGAAAGGGGATTCACGAAGTAGAAAGAATATCGCAAGCGGTCTTTTGCGAAAATAAATCAGGTATCTATTCTGGTGTAGAGGTGGGTTGTTAGAGGCATGTTGAAGGCTGCTCTGCTATCACCAGTGTAGGATAAGAGTAGTACAGTACATGTACACCTGAAATCTGCTGTAGTGTGTTTGTGTAAACTAAATGTGCACATTTTGTAAAAAAAAAAATAAAAAAAAATAATAAAGTAAACATGAAGAAAAACAAGCAGCATGATCAATTTTTTGAGTTATTGAACAAACACTTGTATTTCTTCAAATTAAACTTTTTTGCCAAGAGAAGTAATTTTTTAAGAACAGCTTAAATACATGCATCTTGACTGAGCACAGTTCTGGTCTCAGCAGAGATCTCAGCACAGTCCTGAAGTAAATCCACTTTAGCCAAGCAGTGGCAGTTTTCCTAAAGATCTGCCATCACTGCTTTCACATGACAGGTTTTTCTAATACCTTATGCTACAGCATCTTTTGATGACAGAAAAAAGAAAACCCCAAACCATCCTTCCAACAACTTTACATTCTAGAATTGAATTTTCCTCAAGGGAAAAAGTTCTATGGCAAATTTTGTAACTTCAGTCAGCTCCCCCTCACTGAGTAACTCAAATATCCGTAACACCATGAGCCCTGAGGAGTATTTATTGCAAGTCCTGGTAGGAATTATTTTGCAATCAGTTTCAGGGACAAACTCTGCATCCCACAAGGCTTGACAGAAGGTAAGCTGGCTTCTGTGATATTTTCACTGTCTTTAACTTGTTATTTTGTTTCTCAGAGCTTCCTCATTTAGAAGTTTAGTAGCTTGTCTGGAGCCGAATTCACAAGCTAGACCCAAGCATGTCTGTGGCATTAGAGAGCTCAACACAAAGTGAGCCCGGTGTAAATACTCCAGAGTTGCCTCCTACATTTAGCTCACATCCCAGGTCCAAAGCCAAGTGGAACTAATTAGCTGAGTAAAAAACCTAGGCTCTGTGGAGCAAGCCAATGCCCCTGCGACTGTGTTCTCCAGAGCCTCTCCAGCTTCTCCAAACAAGGTGCTGAGAACACAGGTCAGTTTTGCACCACACCCCCCACAGTTTGGGGCATTCACCGTCAGACTCTTAAAAGCCGACTCTCGAGAAGTCCAGATGAGTTCTCATAGTTCTACATCTAACTCAGTAAGTCCTGAAGCACCCAAACTGCATCCATCTGTGCCTCTGGCACGAAGTTACATGTTTCAAAATCAGGTATCCACACCCAATTTAAGACTGAATTAATTGCTACTTAAGTAATCACAGCCAAAATATGTTGCATCGCAGCAACCTACAAAATGTATTAAGCAATTCAGATCTATTAAAGGAAATTATAATTTGCACAAAATAAGAATCAACACTTACTCTGCTTTTGAAATAAAGTTAGTTGAAATATTGTAAGCACAATGCATATGCAAATAGCAGCCAATACATAAAGAATTATTTTAAATAGCCTCCCATAATTACATATTTACAAACTGATAGGACTTTTCCCACTGTTCATCATACTGAAGAATTGTGATTTTTTTAAGAGACGATATCATACCCCAAGTAAGCATCAGTGATCGTCACAGGCAGTTTCTTTCCAAACCTCACCTTTGTACAAATCACTACAGTTTTACTGATCAAGAGGAGATAGAACAATAGGTTGGAATTTTAGATTTGATGATAGCCACAGATGCCTGTGGATGAAAATAAAACAAATTTAATCAAAATAAGGAGCACTAGCACTACATATGAGAGTATTCATATAGTTCTCTATAAATGGTATATTTCACAGCTTTTACTTAGCTATTTACTTCGTTATTCACAGCTTTTACTGTTATTATCACAGTAAAGTCAGTATTTGCTAAGAAACTTACTGTCAAAAGGGCAGAAAATAATGAACTGAAAAAAAAATGAAGTATTGTGATAACTCATCCAAGAGAAAAGATACGTTAACTCATACCTAAACTGGGCATAAATATAGATTTGAAATAATACAGATGTTTTTTAAATAGGGGAGTGATATTCTGGAAGGGACTTCCAATAAAAGTAAGAATCATATACATTTTGACTCATTTAGAATAGAAATTTGATAAATTCATTAGCTGAATTACATAGGATCACTTGTAATCGCATTTTAGGAGTTTGCTTCCAGTTTTTCTGCTTTATCTTATTACAGTATTTTTAAAAGACACATAGAAAGACCTATTCACAAAACTGCTAAGATTACTAGAAACCAGGGAACAGACAGGAGAATGAGAGGTTAATGATTCACTGGATTAATTACATTACTTAGACCTAAATTTTCATACTATCACAATAAAACCTAATTTTCCTTTGGTCTCACTACATCTAAATAAAAACCTCTCATGACTCTTTATTTGTTGTGATGCTTTTCAAGCCTGTAATATGAGCATCTCTACTGCCCACAAATAAATATGAGCACACAAAAAAACTTAAACAATCAAAGTGGTGTCTTGGGAGCACACCAGCTCAGACCTAGTAGGCCTGTATTTATGGCTCCTACTCCTTAGGTTATTCCTATTCTTTACCAAAGGCCATTTATAATAATACACGCAGGTGTTCATGGGCTCAAAAAAGCAAATATTTTCTCATCTAGATGAACACCCAAACCAATACTTTGTCAATTTTTCTTCTCTCTTCCTTTCGGCACAACGTACAGTACAACAGAAAATGGCAACAGAACGTTCAGCAGAAGAATACTCTGCCATCTATTACTTAAAGCTTTTTTTTTTTTTGATTTATAGCAATTGCAGATCTAACTTCTGGGTTAAGCAGCGTGGGCTGGAATGTGAGTATCTGATTTCCTCAGTAAGTGACCTAAACAGCAAGCTGTTAGTGGGAATGGGCAGGCATCATCAATAACAGCAAAAAGTATCTTTTAGCAAGAGTAAATCCTGTTGAGAAAAGTATTTAGGCTCAGAAAAAGGAACAGGAAGCCTGCATCCCAGGAGTATTGAAGAAAGACAAATATCCAGCCTGAATCAGGTGTCAATACTCCAGAAGGGGCCAGAAGCTATTTACTAGTTGACATTTGGTGAATTCCTGTATCGCTCTTCACAGGCATTTAGCCTACCCTATGGTCTCTACAAGAAGCTAACATGCTTTACTCGGCATAAGCATCAAGTTTTAAGTGCTGCAATTGCAGTTAGCACTTAGGCATTCTGGATCTTACCCTACACAGCTAACCTATTTGGCACATTAGTTCACACCCTGAAAAAAAAATAAATAAAATAAAATTAGACTTTCTAGAGAAATGGAGAACTTTCATAAAAGAATAGTATCTCTTCCAATCACTAAGTCTGCACGTGCTTCCCACCAAGGACAATAAAATGTTCTGAGCAAGTATCATGGGTAGGGAAGCACATAGGTGTACACTTATTCCCAAAAAGTGTTCTCCTGAATGGGGCTTGAGGTGCTGTAAGGCTCCAGCCATGTGGCTTCTTCTGTAGGCATGAATCCCTTGGAATGTTTTACTGAGACACATACTGCTGTATTTCCCACTCAGAGATTAAAACAACAGAGAATACAAAGGAAAAGTGGGAGATAAAAAAAATACAAAGGGAACCAGAATATTCTGCCATAGCTGGCAGAATATGGATCATCCAGAGTACCTTTAATGTCATTTCTATTACCACTCAGACCGAAACAAGTATTTTTACTATGGACTGGAACACAACTGTGCTGATTGCCACTGTACAAAATTCAGTGGTTTATGCAATAGGAATAGTTGTGACATGCAAAAATGAGTTCTCAACTCACCTTTCCACCATATTGCTCCAACTTTTGTAAAGCAACAGTAATTTTTTCTCTAAATTTCTTGTCCATTAATCGCCTTGAAAGCTATTGGAACAGTAAAATAAAAAGGGTTGTTGCAAAATATAACACAATATATGCAAGGAGGCCAATATAATTCTGTTACTTTCTTTCTTCCTGGCCTTGGAAAGTTAAATCCTAAAAGAAACATCTCTTTATAACTTGTAAGTCGTGTCAAAGTATGAAACCGTCAAGGCAAAAGCAGTGCGACTGCTAAAATGTTAACTGATGAGAAACTTAAATTCACAGAAAGCTCAGCTGTTAGACAAAAAAATACTTACTTTAATTTTTTTTTCTTTTAGCAAACACATTTTAGAGAGGTACCAGTCTCAAAAAAAAAAAAAAAAAGTGATTCTTACAGTGCTGTCCACATTAAAAGCCAACACATTTTTGCACTTTCCACATTTTAGTGGAAATACTTTAAAAGAACTCCTGCAATTCCTCTCTTCTGCATTGGATGCCTAAAAGGTCCTTTTATTTCGCTGTACAAGTGCACTTTGGAAGCAAGCAAAATGAAATTATGAGAAGTCTGATGGAGGAAGGATGTCTACAGAAGGATTTGGTAGAAAAATACATTCCACAATCCCACTCTAAGTTTATGTAATGAAAACTCCCTTGTGCAGAATTCCCACCTGAAAGAACTGGGAATATTTGCTTATGTTAATGTATCAAAACTTGCAAGGATGTTTTTCAAATATCCACACTTAAAATGCAGAACTCATTTCTTTTAAAATATTCACACTTTAAATTGATACACACTTTAATTTTTTTTTAAATATTCGCACTTAAAATGCAAAACTCATTTTGCAATAAACATAAACTTCCCTTCAAAACATAGCATCTGTTTCACCTCAGGCTTGGAGCTGAATCTTTTTTAAATAGTAGCCAACAATTCCATTATTCTCCAGTTTACAATAACAGCAGCTTTTGGCCCTTGCTAGAACTTTATAAGTCACCATATTAAAAAATGAAGGACTTACACAGAGGAATATATGAAGTAATGCTTTTCGTGGAACTGCTGGGCCTTCCACCGTAGCTGTGCAGATACTATAGGAAACAGCTCAAAAAAAGCACCATAAAAATACAGGTGATTTTTTACTATGGTATTAAATAACTTACATTTGTGAGTAGATGCTTAAGGTGATCATTAAGAGATGGGCCAACAACAGCACTCAGTTGAACTAAAGCATCCAGTCCCCTTACGAATACTTCATCATCTGAATGGGCCTTCAGAGGCAGAAAAAAGAAAATCCTGTCAGTAATATCCAGACAAATGCACAAGTTCTTCAAAACTGTGATCTCTACATTATGATTCTACGTAGTATGTCTAAAAATTAAAACTACTGTGCAACTGCTAATTGTTATAATGTTACAAGTTTAGAAATAAAAGTACTGAATATCAGTATCCACAGCTAACGGTGAAAAACAGAAGTCTATTTTTTACGTAGAAAACAAAAGCATCCACAAAACGTCAGGGAAACTCTTGCATTTCTTCTCAGACAAGGAAATGGAGAATTTGGTATTGATGAAATAAAATATTTGGCAGGCAAACCAGCTTCCCACACCAACAATTTCAGCGCTTCACAGCATATGAGACGCAACCCTTCAAATGCAGATACGCTGAAATTGGGAGACACCATTTCAGTTATAAATGTAATGAATTCAGCACAATTTCTATGTAATTCATAACAATAATTGTCTTTGTTGGAGAAACACAGGAGCCAATGACTTTCTGGCTCAATTAATTTAGTCCCCTGCCAACTCCAGCTTTGTCACCTGCCAGCAATTATCAGGCTCTTATCTATTTCTAGGGTGCTTTGTCATCTTTATTAGTCCCTTGGGAAGGTTCTTCTATACCCGAGTTCTCTAATGGTTTAGTTATTTCCCTCTTCCTTTAGCAGAGAAATTGATTCATGACAATTTATTTTGTTCTTGTACTAATACTGACCTTTATTTAAACAGTTATTTTTCCACTCTGACATTTGGGCCCCGAATGTTTTAACTCGAAGTCATTGACAGCTTGTGTAGTAGAAGGCTTAACAAGACTTTACACCAAAACAGTGCAACAATTAAAATTATCAGATTAATAACAGTAATTGGAAGAACAGGACAGAATAATTTTTTCTAATTTTGCCTTCCAAACTAAACCAAAGATACCGATAACACAAATTCTCATCTTCTATTACACCTCAAACTTTCAGCCACCTCCACAAAACCAGAACTGAAACACAGCTAGATTAAAGAACAGCAATTAGCTGAACCAGGAGAGGGATCTGAAAGACATGAAAAAGATCCAAAAGAGAGTTCCTTTGAAGACAATACTTTTACCTCACTTTATTTTCTGAAGGAGTAAAAAAGTTCAAAACATTTTTAAAATTAAGAATATGACCTCAAACATTTTAACTGTATTCTTCCCTTTTCCTCACTGGTATATTCTGGTTTACCTTTGTAGCATATTTTGATTTTTAAATGTAACAGATGAGTATTTATTCTCACATATCCATTTTACTTCACCCCATAGCTACTGACATACAGCTATACAAGGAGCTGCCCATCTGAATTTACAGTTAAAGACATATTTAGCTAATAAATCCAAGGCAGGGTTTACATGAGAAAAAAAGAAACTATTCCCATATCCCAAATCTAAAGCCCATGCTATAGATCTACTAGATTAGTATTTGCATGGTCCTCACCACTACAAGGAAAAAAAAAAAATTAATCAAGCCCATTAAAATCTCTGCATGAAGAGTAAGACATACCAATACAGCCTTTAACACTGGAACTAGACGAGGCAACAAGGGAATTGCTTTTTCAGCGGCACCTTCGACCATAAGTAATTCTTTAAACCCCTCCTTTGAAACAAATGTATAGGGATGTTTTGTCTCTCTTAGACCCTGTTGCAAATGTAAAACATATTTGCTTAATAGTGAGCTTTCTTTTAAATAAAAACACATGCAAAAAGTTCCACGTAGCCACAAAGTAATGTTTAGATTTTGTTACAGCAGTTCAAAACATAAAATACACTAACTCCACCATGTGGAGTCATTGAGTACAACTCTGCTTACACTGAATATTAATATCACGTAATGAATAATGTCAATTCAATACCTTAGATCTAACTACCCAAGGTAATTTTTCAACAAGATCATGAACAAGAATAGGCTATATTTGTAAATGGTTTTCATATTCTGAAGGGAATTAAAAAAAAAAAGTGAACTATGGAAGGAAAGACACCCCTCCCACCACACACACCTCTGCAACACCAAACAGGCACTTCTAGTGCAGACCTGATTGACAGAACAAAAAGATTCAGCCCTATGGCTGAAGTCTTCCTTCCTTTTGTAATTATGCACTTTATTTCATCTGCCACACTGGATTAAACATATATCTACAATCCTAAAACTTATTTGGTGATAAATGCCACAGATGATGCTACGAAAACAGAAGCCTGAACATAATGTATAGCATTTCTCTCTCACTTATTTACAGGATCCTATTTCCACTCTACCAGTTCAACCTATTGAGGAGAGAGCTCTTATTTCAACAGGTAGGCTTTATATACAGAAAGCATCAGAACAACCTTGTTTACAAAAGAACCTGCAAAGCCACAAATGGATTGAAGTATTTCACTCAACAGTTGGGCATCTGAGATGCAGTCTTGTATCTGGTCTATATCTCAAAGATTAAAGAGCTCTACTCAGCTCTCCCAGAATGCTCTAACTAGAGAGCTACAAATGGCAATGTCCTTGACCATCTCCATTCATACAAGGAGCTCACAAATGGTTTTTTTCATATTTCCCTAGGAGGTGAGTCTAAGATGGCTAGTGTAGTTTGTTACAAAACACCATTTGCGATGAGGAAATCCTACATCCTTAACTTTGCAAGAAAAATTGAGTTTACCTCTGCCAATGTTACAAAAAGAGGATCAAAAGGAACCGTTTCAGGAAGGCATTCCCATTGCAGTCTGTGCTTCACTGAGCCATGCATTAATCTACATAAAGAATAAAGCTTTTAAAAATTAACTTATAGTAATATATAATTTATTTCTAACACCTACCACTTTAAATATATCACCAAGTGGTTTGCAATATTAACATAATGGTATATAAACATATTCAATACATAACTGCATTCCTTAGGGAAATGTATAACGCTATTTAACATTGCATTTGGTATAATTCCCAGGTATGCCAGTTTTCAAAATTCTTCTCCCAGTCACATAGAAAACAGAAACTAAAAGTGATAAAAAGTACAGATTGGAATTCATCACTTACTCCTAAAATAAAGACTATGTATTAGTGATTAGTTTATATATGTATTAATGATTGATTAAATTTTGTTCAGTAATTCTGCATCCACTTAACAAAACACTAAAGTGCTTATTTTCTGTGGAAATATTTAACTGACAAAAGTTAAAATACCCCATTATTATTTACAAGTAGTTTTGTGCACGTCTGGTATTGTTGAGAACTACAGAATCGGAATATTCAAGTAAATACTGTCATACTGCTTAATTCAGACCAAAAAAAAAAAGACTCCACGATGTCTGCTTACTGAAACGGCATGAATTTTATTATCTTTGTTAGCAGGGAGAAGTGAACACTGTTACATGAAGAAATCAACTTCTTTTCCTGAAAGAGGCTTAGCAAACCAACTCTGAAATACCTTTAAAATTCTTTAAAAATGCAGCTTCAGAATCAAGATAGCATAAAAAAAAAACCCGACCCAAAAGATGACAGTCTCAAAGACAAGGAAAATTGCTTTCTGCTTTGAAAGTGTTAAATATCAGAAATCTTTTCAGAAATGAGCAGAATCAACCAGCCTAACCAAAAGATTAAACGTAAACAGATGTATTTCCATCTGTATAAATCTACATAATCATAATATATTTAGTAAAGAAACAATAACAACACACCTGCATGGAATGCCACCTTTGGCGTATATAGCAGCAAATGCAGAAAGTGGTCGAGAATGAGCACCAAACTGTGAGGACAATAAAAGAAAGAGAGCATTATTTATTCATAACAGTAATGTTTGGCAACTATTTTGAATATGTTAAAACTGAAGTTTACAGAAAAAAAGGAACTTCATCATATGATTCTAAAAATAATCAAAGAAAAAGAAACCCAAACCCTGCAGACAGGGGATGGAAAACATACATTTGGAACTTTTATGAGAAAACTGCTTTTCAGAACTGTTTGGTTAGGAAGTTGTAAAAATGAACAAATAGTGTAGAAGGAGTGCCCTCCTGATGGAATAGCCTTATTTTTGTATTTTCTCTTCCAAACCTTAACACTGAAGTCTTATGGGCTCTCTCCTCTCTCGCTTTCCTGATGCTCATACTGTTGTTACATTGCTAACGTGCAGGAGGCAGATTTACTCCAATTCCAACTTGATCTGAGTATAGACAAAAGTACGAGGTGGCAAGATGTGAGAGAAACAACGAATATTGGGCAAGATGGCATGAGGGCACTGGAAATCAGAGGGGAGGTTCATACTGGGTGAGAATCTAGGGAGGACTCACTGGAGCAGGAAACTAGGAGCTTCACAGGAGGAAAGTCTGCAAAAAGTTGGGGTTTTTTTATCATATACATCCTTCTTATGCATATGAACTATGATATTATTTATTAGCATGATCATTCAATGCTACTTCTCAGATTTAACATCTTATTACAAAACTTATAGAAGGAAATACCATGAAATCTGAATTTTTAGCTTTCAAGTGTTTGAACATACATTAACATTGTTGAAATTGTGTGCGTGACTTGATGACTTCTAGGCTTAATTAAGTCATTGAATTAAGTCATTCTACCATTTGCAAGAAAAAAATTCGAGAAAATAATGCCCATGTGAAAGTATTCAGCCTCTTTTACGGCAACTGAGTACCTCACCAAACTACTTCCACATTTAGTTCATTTCCCAAAAAGTCTATGACATTACTAATTGTCTGGCTGACAAGGCCCAGTGGTGAGCTATAATTCACCCACTCAAAGCTAGTTCTCCAGGAGCAATACTTCTGTGAAAGAACTCCTTTCATCAGTCTTCTCTTGAGAGCCCAAGTTCTTCCCAAAGTATTACATATTCTCAGTACTTGGGAACTTTAAGCAACGCTCACTAGCAATTAATTTGCTAGATTTTATAAGGTATTGATGATCTTCAAGATGCTACCTGATTCTTGGTTTCGTTGCCAGAATGGGATCAGTTTCTCTAAAGCAGCAAGTGCCAAGATTTATAACAATACCAAGAAAATCCCCCAACCCTTTTACCTCTAAATCTTCTTTTAGAGAAAAAGTACCTAGAAAATAAAAAAAGTTACCACGTAAGCCACAGTTGTACAAAACTCCCTTGCTAAAAAAAGTAATGAAGAAGTTATACCTCGGGCATTTGAGCTCAGAAATTAGGGACTGTATGATTCACAACAAAAGTTAAGCTTCAATTTACAAAACAGGACCAGAAGAATGTCCTGCACGTATTTCATAAAGTAAGGAAATTTCTTCCAAAAAGAGACCTGTTTTAAACAAACAAACAGAAAACCCACCACGTATACATACCGGATCAATAGTTTTAGGATTTAGCTTGTCACTAGGCTTTGGCCGTGGTTTAATTGCAGGTTCTGGAGAACATGGCAAAGGAGAAGATGTCTTGCTTTTCTGTACTGTAGTCTTTGGTTTTATTTGGGTGCCTGATGACATTCTGAGAACATTATTTCCTAGAACGGAAAGAGATTAAACACATAAAATAATCTTCATTCCTACATGACAGAATATCAGGGGTTAGAATCCCCAGGTCCAAAGACTGACATGAACAATCAAGAAAATCTGAAAAAGTGTACTAGAAAATAAATGCTTATTCTTACATATTCTACACAGTGTATGGGCTATTATTGACAGTCTTGTCACTCCATCTTTCAAATGCACACGTTTCCTAATCCTGTGTCGCTCCCCTTTGCTTTTGTACTTTGAGACCTGTAGCAAAAGTGAAATTAGGTACAGTTTGCCCTTAGGGGAGCCAAAGTGAATCAAATCACTTGACCCACTGTTCATCTTGGTTTCTCTTTCCTGTCATTTCCCTAATATCGCCTGTCTCCAGTGACAGTCTTTTTAAAAGTACTACCCTACCACAAATAGACAATTAAGTCTCTTCAGAACACACGAAAACTTAAACAACACTTACAGTAACTATTCTGTTTGTAGGATGCAAATCATTAAAACCAGGAATAATTTGAAGCCCTAAAAGACAAACAATAACACAGAAAGAAAATGCACTGACTACAAAACTCTAATCACCTTAGAGTTAGAAAACACATTTCTAACTGTCATGAAAATAAGAATCAAAATGGTTTTATGCTATAAAACCACCTGATAAGTTCTTGACATTAGCATTGTATATCACAAAACAGTGCTATCGGTGTCAACCTTTGAAATGTACACTTGCTCATAACGTGAACAGTCATCTCGCTAATAACAACATCAACATTTTTCTCAGCAAAGTATTCAGAAATAATTTAGATGTATTCAAATTGCTTTTCTCTTCCATGAAGTAATCGAGATACACACCAAATGCTTTACTAAGGTTTCAACTAACAACAAAATCTAGATGCATTTGAAAAGTCACTGGTTGTACCATCTGAGAAAGTAAGCAATGAAAGGTGTGACAATGGGCAGGAACAATGACCTTTTGGGTCAAAAGTAAAGATAAGAGTTAAGGTTTTGTAAAAAAGCAACTGCGATAACGTGCCTATATACTGGCAGAGGAGGAGTTGGCAAAGAGTGGGTAAAAAGGACTTTCCATCAGGAGGTCTCAGTCTTCAGAGCAAGATGAAAGCTCCTGTGTAGTCAAGAGCTGGGACAGTCACAGGCATCTGTAGAGAGATCAGACAGCAGGAGTGCAGCTGGGAATCAAACAAGTGACATACGAGGCTTGATACAGCAGTGAACCACCCTATTGGCAGATGACAGACTTCAAGCAAAAGGCAGAAATCTTTAAATAGAAACAGAAAAGGCACCTTAAAAGACGTCTTTCAAAAGAGGAAAAGTGTGGCCCGGAGTCTGGTTGCTAGAATTCACTGAAGAAACCATGTAGGATTTCAAAGACGAGGTTGCTGCCTTACCCTGGGGAGCATCGGCTCTCCCGGAGCGCAGCGAGGGCACAGCAAAATAAGCGACAAGGGGCACTCAGACCGCAAAGCTCCGGCGAGTTACCACAGAGCCGCCGGGGCCACCCTCGCTAACACCCTGCGACACCTAAACACCCAGCGAGACAACGAGGAGAGACACACGCTCCTTCTCAGGCCCCACTCCCCACAGCTCCCACTCCCTCGCGGGGAAGCTCAGATCAAGGCCCTACCGGCCGCACCGACCCTCCCGGCAGGCGGGCAACTCCGTGCCCGGCGACGCTTCCTGCCGGTTGCCGGGGAAACTACGAGGCGCCGTGAGCCCAATCTTCCTCGGCGATCCAAGCACGGGGCGGGGCTGCGGCCTCCCTCAGCGGCCGGGGTCGGGGCCGGCAGAGGGAACATGGCGGGCAGAGCGGCCTAGGTCCTGAGGGCTCGGACCCTGGGCATCGTCCTGTCCGGTTGGAGGCTGTGGTGGTGGCTCTGCCGGGGCACTAGAAGCTGAGGCACTGACTTCAACTAATCAGATCTCCAGTAACTTGCTGAAGAAAGAGCGAAAATTAGAATAAAAGGCTGACCTTTTTTTTTTCCCCAACCTACCTGATATTTTTGTGATTAGAATGAGGGTGGTGAATTTTGAGGTGACATCACCGCCCATTTTTATCCTCCTTCATAATAGGTTAGCAAGGAAAACAGGACTTGGGAAGTACTTCATTTTGCTTTTATATTTATGTGACAGAAGTTTTGCTTTCAAGAATGGAGCCACATTCCCATTTGTGACTGCTTTTGTTTTAAATACAATGGTAAAAATTAATTCTTAGTTATGTTTTTTTCACACAATCCACTCATACAATACTGAAATAACTAACAAATACAGTATTTATTCATACACCATGGTATGTGAACATGATAAGTGCCCTTTTGGGCAAAAGGCTACATTTTTTCCTCTGTGGATCTTATTAATCATGGGAGCACTTTCTCACTTTCGTTAAGAGATGTGTCTATTCCTTCATGCACTCAGCAACAAACCTCCAAATAAGTTGTTTTCTTGGTTGGTTTAAATTGTCTGGGATACAGTCTTTCCAGTGTTGCATTCTTTCTCACATCTTAGTTTATAAAAGGGACTTTAGAAATAGATGAGAGAGGTTATTCTGTCAGTTTTCCACAAAAAACAAAACAAAACAGGAAAATGCACTTAGGGTGTTGGAAAAAAGTAGTTGTCGACTCTTCGAAAACGACCATTGGCCTTAGATTTTGGCCAATGGTGGCATTTCATAATTAGTTTTATCCACATAAATAGTTGGCACCTTGATAATGGGAAGTTGTAAGTGAAGCCATTTGCAGAGTTAAAACAGGGCTGCTTAATGGAATGCCTTTGAAATCCATTAGTGCAAGAGACCATTTGGAAATAACGGAAGGAAAAAATGATAAAAATAATGCTGGAGAAGCAAAGGAGAAGGGAATATTTCTAATTTAATAATAAGCGTTTTAGCTAAACCCAGCAGACATTGCAGTACTTTCACAAAATTAATTAGTATTCCACGATACTGAAGGCAGTAGAGGAATTGGGTGTCTTTTTATCCATAGTTTTTACTAGCTGATAGTGATGTCAGAAGACTGCAATTTTTGTAAAGCAGACCGGGCACATCTTTGAAAATCATATTACAATACACAAACCAGCATGCTCATCTCCATAATGAGAAAAAAAAGAAAAAAAGAACTGCTTTCCCGAGCAAGGTTTCTTTTTAGTTCAGTGTTTGTGTATCATTTTATACATCTATCCGCTATAGTTGCTTTGTGAGTAGGGAACAGACTACAGCTACATTCAAGCGTGGAAGAAAGTAGTAGTAGCACAATTCCTGAGTCAGTGGGAGGTAGGAACTGCTGTGTTGCATGAACCAAAATGCCATTGATCAGCTCTGTGGAGTCAGCGGCTCCCACTGAGTTCCTGGAGGCAACGAAACAACCAGGGTATAAGAGGACAAGTAAGACTCCAGTCCCTGTGGGAGAGCAGGACTTAGTTCGGATTTCAGTGGGTTTCCTGAAAAATGCAAAATAAGAGTGTCAACAGAGCAGTGGTGTCTGTGGTACCGCCGGGAGTCCTGCTATACTTCAAAAATTCAATATACGGACTGTGCTTCTTGCTGTGCAGCAAGATGTCATGTGTGAATCATAGAGTGGTTTGGGTTGGAAGGGACCTTCAGGACCATCCAGTTCCAACTCCCCTGCCATGGGCAAGGACACCTCCCACCAGACCAGGTTGCTCAAAGCCCCATCCAGCCTGGCCTTGAACCCCTCCAGGGATGGGGCAGCCACAGCTTCTCTGGGCAACCTGTTCCAGTGTCTCACCACCCTCACAGTAAAGAATTTTTTTCCTGCTGTCTAGTCTAAATTTCCCTTCTTTCAGTTTAAAACCATCACCCCTCGTCCTACCGCTCCACTCCTTGATGAAGAGTCCCTGCCCTTCTCTCATGTAGCACCAGTGAGAAATACTCACTGAATTGTGGATGCCCAACAGGTTTGTGTCCCTTCCAACATTTCATCTCTTGAAAACTGGGACACTTGGCTCCCAGGGAATTGCCTTCATGCAAGGCCCTTTCAGGCATGAGGTCCTACCTGCCAGGTGGTGGCCTGGCTTTGGTGCAGCACCACTACAGCCCTCCCAGCACAAGGCATCACCCATCACTATATGGGTTCAGCCACACAGACACACACACCCAGCCCAGCCCCGTGCCACACGTCTGCAAGGCTCAAGAACCTGAGTGCTGGGACCTTGGGTGGGATTGACCCTGTTGTGTAGGAGCCTAATTCTCTCCCTCCCCTACGGGAGAAACACAGACTAAAACAATCCTAAATTCCTAGAACTAGGTAGGATGAAGCTGCACCCCTAGGGATGCCTTTTTCCAACTCACATGGTATTTTAAGAGCTGGGAAAGAGAAGCTCTAGGGTTAAACACACATTCAGTCCCTTCTGATTCCTACAGCAAAGTCTTAAAATGGTTTTTATTACACTTTGCCTATGAATTTGCAGCTCCCCTGCTCCTTGAGTAGCTTCCTTGTTATTATACCTGGCCTTGGATTTTCTAAGATCTTGCTGAATATTGACATGGGAAATATAAGTTGTGTCAATAAAATAAAATGCTTTTCATACCATGTCCCACAATTTTTGACAGTTGTGATAGGAACTAGTCTGTGACATTGTAAACGAGCTGGGTGGATGGGCAATTTAGGAGGAAAATTATTGTAAGACCTACACATCATCAAAACTTGACAAATTTTAGCATTTTTCACCATCATGGTGATACCACTCCGTAGTCTTAAATACGGTGTCATGAGCTGCAGTCGTTACTGGTGACTTATACAGCATAAGCTCCAGTTACTAGGAGTTTTCCCATCGGGTATTTTTTAGTTTGTTCAACTTAACAGCCATAGGCCTTTGTAAATGCTTGAAAATAAGTAGAAGACCAAAAAAAAATGAAGAATTTGCAAGGATTTTTTTATCATTAAATGCAATGCGGTCACTTACAGGTACATGAGTGTATTTGGATGCACAGGTAGAAATCTGAAAGTGAAAGCTACCTCTGGACTGATTTCTGCTGTTCCATAAGAACAATTCTCAACCGATTTAAACAGAGGCAACGATTAATTAATTAGCTATCACTGCTGATAAAACCAATATGCAATTTGACTTCTTTTTTTCATTAGTCACGGTTAAATAGTTAATTACTGAGGGGGAGGAGGATTCGCCAAAGCGAAATGGATTCTGAGGCTTAGTGGAATATGGCTAATTAACAGAACATCACTTAAAGCAGTTACGGGTTAGATCCGTTTGTCTGAGCATATTTATACCTGTGTTAAGCTCATTCCTTTGGTGCGGTTGAGGGTTGGCATTCGGCCAGCGCCAGCGGGGGAAATGGTGGGGAGAACATTCCTCCACAAGTGCAGGCATTTGAACGTGGAAGGAAAGGGGTTGGTACTGGAACTTTTGCCATCGTGTCATTAATTTGCATTGTCAACATTTCCTTCTCTATTTGTAGCAGCCTTTTTGTTAGACAAAAGGTGTTGGCTATATTTAGCTAAATACAATAACGGGGTAACCGACAGCCTTAAAAATGGATTCATATTGCATTTTACTATATTCTTCAACAGTTACCTGGTGGTATACAAACTGGTACACCTTCATTAGAGATTATTTCAGAAGTTTCTAGCCAAGTGCAGTTTTAAGCCCAGCTGGGGGTTGACAACTCTTACAACCTACTAAGAACAGTAGAAGAACAAAACGTGGTTCCTCAATTCAATGCACTTGGTAATTCTTTTTTATTTTCCCAGTAACCTTGAAAAGTTAGAAATTCTCACTGGTCTCTCAAAAGTGCAGGTTTAACACTGAAGTCTCCTTAGATAGTCCTTAAATATCATTCCCCAGAGCTTAACCACTCCTCATGCTTTATAAATAGTACTCTATAATAAAGAGAAGTTATTTTACAGGGCTTGGTAAGCAATGTGAGCTACAGAACAGACTGTAGACACCTAATTGTAGTTTTCAGTTCCCTCTGCAAAGATTTAGATGCTCCAGGCGCTTTCACTGACAAGTGCTGCATCAGATGATTAACTCGGTGCCTGCCAGCAGTTGATGGACCTGTGAATATTCCCTTAGTGAAAACTGGTGTGAAGCAGTGTCATTTCAGTTGAACAACGCTGGATAACAGTCCATAGACACCACCGGATTGCTTATTTTTTTTTCTGTAATACACCATAAATGAATTGATTGCCTATTATGAAGTGCTAAATTGCTGCAAGGCTTTTGGACTCGCAGATGAAAGTCCTGCGTAAAAGTCGGAAGCAAATCCCAAGAAGCAGACCGACCCAAAGGAATACTTTTAAGGTTTTTGATGTTGCAGAGTAACAAAAACGCATACAGGTGTGACACCCAAAATTTAGCAATTTAGGGGTACACAGGTCTCTACCATTGGCATGTAGACGTGGTGCTTTGGGTGTCCTTGTTGACCTAAGGTGCAAGGGTGAGCAAAATCAAGCAGCTGCTTGGACACCAGACGAATTCCTCACCAAGCTTTTCAGATTGGCAGGAAATCTCAAGGATTTCCTGCCAATCTGAAATAATTTGGAAATTCAAGTTTTTCATCAGTACTTGAGTGAGCCAGAGAAAATTAAGTCCAAATAGATACAGAGGTGCTAACTCACTATTGCTCCAGTTTTCATCACTTATGAATGTGTTTAGAGCAGCTCTGCAATGGTTTGGTTATACTTGTATCCAGGGCCATACAAAGCCAATTCTATCTCCTGTAGTTAGGAGCCAAAAGAGAGCGATTGTACCCACTGATCAAAGAACTACACTCTCTCAAAAATAAAATTTGGATTAAAATGAGACATGTCAGGATTTGTTTTGGTTTTCTTTTTTTTTCTGATTCTTCTATATTTTCATATCGCCCTCATTAAGTGGCAGTGCAAATTTGTTCTTCATTCTGGTGTTGCCAGTTGCTCAGGAAGAACAGTTCATTCCATTGGCATCTCTCAGATGGTGGCACAATCACAGCTGCTTCTGTAAAAGTACTTTGCTTATAAATGGAGAGAGATCCATTCCCACTAATACAGTCAAAAAGAAAAGCAATAGTTAGGAACCTGTATTTCTTTGAGTCACTGGACCTAAATCTGAGTTTTACAAGGCTTGATTTCCTGCCTCCCTGCTGTTCACTGGAATCTTCATTCCTAATTTGTTTCAGGAGTCCTTCCCGCAGTGTGTGAGTCATTAAATATCTAAGACCAGGATTCACAGAAGGTACCACAGTTGAGCAGGCAGTGGCCAGCACTAGTTCATGGAAAATGTTAAGGAGAAAGCTGTGATTTCAGAGAAAAGCAAGTGCCAAACAGCTTGGGGGAATGGGCAGGAGGGAAGAGAGGCTTGGGTAGATAGCTGTGAATTCTTTTCTGGAATTTACAGTGCTCAGAGCAGTCAAAGTTGACAAAAGGTTTTGGAAGCAGTAGTTCGCAGGA
The DNA here is from genome assembly GCA_013400055.1 of Nycticryphes semicollaris. NCBI lineage: Eukaryota > Metazoa > Chordata > Aves > Charadriiformes > Rostratulidae > Nycticryphes > Nycticryphes semicollaris. The sequence goes on from VXBJ01007579.1 coordinate 339,599, forward strand.
CTCACTGGGCTATGGAAAAAAATCACTGGGTTATGGAAAATTCACACCCAAAATCTTCTTTTTGCCTGCTTAGGAGCATAGACTTGAACCCGGGCTCTCCTGCCTCTCAAACCTGATGAACAGGTGGTGATACAGCCAAGTGTTAGTCTCAGCTGCTTTAGGATGTCCCAGTGATGCTGCAAACTCCCCCAGAGTACCAGCTTTTATTAATTATGCTTTTCATCAAATGGGTGTGGGTACCTGTAAGCAGAAACAGTGAGAGAATGTACCCATGAGAATGCTAAGCCTGAAAGATGAAGTGGCACCCAATGTCAGAGAAAGCAGTGACAGAAATAGAAATATGGCATTCTCCACATAAAACCAGAATACACCTCTAAAAATGGACCAGGATATTCAAAGGTGACTATTTTGTCACAACCGTGGGTGTATTCAGAAACCATAGAATCATAGAATTGTCTAGGATGGAAGGGCCATTTAAGATCACCTATTCCAACCATCAACCTAACTAACAAAAAACCATCACTAACCCATGTTCCCGAGCATCGTGTCAACCTGTTTTTTGAATACCTCCAGGGATGGTGCCTCAACCACTTCCCTGGGCAGCCCATTCCAATTCTTGATAACCCTTTCCATGTAAAAATTTTTTTCCTAATATCCAACCTGAACCTCCCCTGAAGCAACTTTGGGCCAATTTCCCTTGTCCTATCGCCTGTGACTTGGAAGAAGAGACTGACCCCCCCTGGCTACACCTTCTTTTCAGGGAGTTGGAGAGAGTGAGAAGGTCTCCCCTCAGCCTTCTCCAGGCTGAACAACCACAGCTCCCTCAGCTGCTCCTCATAGAACTTGTTCTCTAGACCCTTCACCAGCTTCATTGCCCTTCTCTGGACCCACTCCAGCACCACCATGTCTTTCTTGTAGTGAGGGCCCCAAAACTGAACACAGTATTCGAGGCGGGGCCTCACCAGTGCCCAGTTCAGGGGAACGATCACTTCCCTAGCCCTGCTGGCCACACTGGTTCTGACAAGCCAGGATGCTGATGGCCGTCTTGGTCACCTGGGCACACTGCTGGCTCATGGTCAGCTGACAGTCGACCAACACCCCCAGGTCCTTTTCTGTTCACTATTCTTCTATTTTGCAGGTAGTTTTCGATAATATCATGGGTGCCACACCGTGCAAATGAAAAAAAGAGAAGTGGGATGGTCCTCTGTCCTTCCCTCACAGAGAAAGGACATGGAATAATACATTATTCTCTTCCTGCTGATTTCTATGGACTTGGAATGTGTTTTTAGACACAGAAAAAAGCTTTCATGGGCTAATGCTCTTTAAATGCGAGACAGACACACAGAGGCTTAACCGCGCTCGCCAAGTGACTTCTCTATAATTATTTGCAAATCAGACCTCACTACTAAAATCCCGAGGCAGGGTAAATATAATTTAAAACCTACTTGCCCGGGGTTGTACCGGGGAAGAACGGATCCCGAGGCACAGGCTGCGGTTGTGGATTTATCCCGCTTGGTGGCAATCGTTCCCTGTCTTTCCCGCCCGGCTCCGCGCCTGCTGCGGGGAAGCTGCCGCTCTGCCTTCTGCAGCCTCACCCAAAAAAAACCAAGGGGAAAATCCGGGTTGTTCTTGTCACTTGGAATACCTAAGGTGGCCAAAGAGAAGAGCTTGTTAAGTGGGAATGGAAGTATTTCGTAGGTCACTTGTCAGAGAAATTGTGCTCTTTGTTAGGAAGCCTTTTGCCATTACACAGAGCGGTAGCATCACAGAAAGCGTTTGATTAACAGCAAGTTTACTGGACTTTCTAGCTCTGCACAGAAAGAGGTAGATAATAATACGAAAAAGCCCTCCATGTATTCACAAAGCATCATGAGAGTATTTCTACTTTTCTTTTTGTTTGTTTGTTTGGGGCTTGTTTGTTTGTGTGTTTGGTTTTTTCTCTTATTTTTTTTTGCCAACAACAGGAATAAATCTGTGTGTTTGGGACTTCTGTAGAGAACAGGCTGGGGCAGAGGTGTTGCTGCTCTGACTAACCAGACATACATCTGCAGAAGCTGTAGCTGGGTACAATGTTGTCTTTCAGCACATTAAAGAGAGTTTTCAGCTTTTTTCCCAAGTCCACGAGGTTCCCTTGGCTGCATCAGACGTAGGGGAGAGCTGCGGTGAGAGCACCAGGCTGTGCTTCGAGGAACACACAGCTTGGATGTACTGCTTCACAAAAGCATTTAATGTCTCCCACACACCAACCACAGCTGGCACTTGAGATAACAAATCCAGGGATGGTAGGAAAACAATTTCTTTGTGATATAGAGATGGTTTGAAAAACAGCCTTCAGGTCCATAAGACTCAATTCATGTTGGTTGACGAGAAGTAGTAACACCCTAGGAGTGTAGGGATGGTGATGAGGATGGGAGCTGTGGTAACAGTCATGATGAAATGAGGTAGGTAGAGTCAAAAGTGGTGGTGGTAATGGTTTTCTCATCATCTTTTCTCTTTCTAGAAAGCGGTGTAGCACCAGCGCACAGCCCCTCTGTCCCTGCCCACAGAGGAGTAGCAAGTGGGGGAGTAAGGCTGCTCTGCGCTCACTTGCTGTACTGGATTTTGGAGGAGGATGAATTAAAGGCTCTTTGTAACACAAACAAAAAACAAAACAGAAAAAAAAAAAACCAAAACAAAACCACAACCAACCAACCAGATCAAAACAAAAGGAAATAAAAAAAGAAGAAAATGAAGATTTTTCTGGGAGAAGTGGGGGAGGAGAGAGGGCAGTGCACCAGGGTTCCAAGTGAAAGCAGTGAGAAGGGACGCATGAACGGGTGTAGAAGAGAGAGGGAGATTGGAAATTAAAAATGAGGACATCAGAGGGGAACCTCAAGCAGGGAACAGCAAAGGATTCAAGTTAATGACTCTTAGACTTCCTCTAGTCATGGATTGTAGCTCCTGTAATTCAGACATTGTTGTGGTTTTCCACAGTTCTATTTTCTGAGATGAGAAGAGACCTGGAAAGAAAAACTAGATTTGAAGGAAGAACTACATAACGAGTCAGAGAGAAAAGGGGGTGCAGCATCGGGAGGAGAGAAGCTTTTGCTATATTCCTCATCATAGTATACTTCTGTATCTTTACCTGAAATAGCGTAATATGAGCATGGGTATTTTTGAGGAAGGAAAAGGAAAGGACAGGGACAGTAAGGGTGGGAAAAGAGTGTCCCTGTGGAAGTGCTGCAGCACGGAGGAGCAGATTCTGGCAGCAGTGGGAGCTCAAAGGCTTAGGATGGTAAACATGTCCCTCAAGAGTAGGTTGAAAAGAGTAGTGTTGTTATCAGAAAGGCTGAGAATGCAAGAGCCTGGAAACTAGGTAGCCTCTGTAGGATAAACACTTAAGAGTTATACAGTATGAGATGCAGCAGAGGAGACTTAACTGCTGGGACCAGGTATATACCAAGAGGGAAGGTGCAGACAAGTAGATAGAATAACATTTGCTATTAGCTCCAAGTTTTCAAAAGTAACTCAGTTCACAAGAGCAATAAGTATCCAGAAAATTTTATGAACTTGCCATCTCACCAGAAAATCATTTTAACAGCGTTGCAGGTTCTGTCCAACAGAAGTAATTTGGTGGAATTGAATACTGGGTCGTCTCAAAGATGAATACATCACAGCATCTTACCACTGAGTGTCCCATCTGAGACAGCCAAAGAGGGTGCTTAGGGAAGACTCTGTGAACCTGGGCGACTGTACATAACATTTCCCATGAGTATTCTCCCAGATCTCTGCCGTTTGCCATTCAGGATCATCCCGAGCCAGGGATGACTGCTGCATATTCAGTAATCTTCAATGGATTTCTCTCATGTGGATTTCTCCTGCTGAACCTGAGGAGACTATTGGTATTCACAGTACCCTGTGAGAAAGAGTCTCATGGCTCACCCTCACCTTTTTATGTTGGTTGTGAATACGGTACCTGCTAGCAAAACAGTTCAGCCTGTATTTAGTGGGCCACAGCGTGCTATATAATAGTAATGTTTAACTGTCAGATGGCTCACAATGTACACAGAAATTTTACTACACACGGAAGACCCCAAGGTGTTTTCCCCTGTTATTCTCCTTCCTCTGTTATTTCTTTTGCTACCTGGAAATAGATACAAATTTTTGGACAGGCCATTCCATTCTCTTCCCTGGTCCAGCCTCACCTCTCACCTGCTTCTGTCAGCCCCTGTTTGTGTAAATTTCCATTAACAGAGCTGAAAATGGCACCGTTTTCATGACAAGCCCAATCTAGTTATCGCTGTGTCCCACTGGAAATACTGGTAAAAAATATTCTGGAGAGCGGTACGAACTCAGTCCTGCAGTATTATTTCATTCTGTCCATCTGTCCTTTTCATTTAGCATGTACACCATGAATGCAGTTCTAAAATGAGAGCTCATTGAGACCCCACCTGGAGCACTGTGTCCAGCTTTGGAGCCCTCAACATAGAAAGGACATGGACCTGTTGGGACGGGTCCAGCAGAGGGCCACAAAGATGATCAGAGGGATGGAGCACCTCTGCTATGAAGACTGGCTGAGGGAGCTGGGCTTGTTCAGCCTGGAGAACAGAAGGCTCCAGGGAGACCTTAGAGCAGCTTTACAAGATCTGAAGGGAGCCTACAGAAGAGATGGGGAGGGACTCTTTGTCAGGAAGTGCAGTGACAGGACAAGGGGTAACGGTATTAAATGGAAAGAGGGGAGATTTAGATTAGATACCAGAAAGAAATTCTTTGCTGTGAGGGTGGTGAGACACTGGAACAGGTTGCCCAGAGATGCCCCATCCCTGGAGGTGTTCAAGGCCAGGCTGGATGGGGCTTTGAGCAACCTGGTCTGGTGGGAGGTGTCCTTGCCCATGGCAGGGGGGTTGGAACTCCGTGATCTTTAAGGTCCCTTCCAACTCTAACCATTCTATGATTCTATGAAAATGATTCCTTAAATTAGAGTGTGAGATTCAGTCTTGAAACTGGTACAGTGTTCTAAAGAGAACTTCAGCAAATAATTAGAATAGTGTTATTACTCATGTGGAAAGTGAAGCAATGAGTAGGGCATGAATAGTACTAGATACACTGGTGTCCTTGCACGGTCACAAAAGGACTGTATCAGTTAAGACAAATATTGCCTGCACTCCCCCAGTCACCAAGAAAAGCAGTGAGTTGCAGGGGGAGGTTAGGTCACCAGTTGGGGTTATTTTTATTTGTTCTGACTAGCTGCACTCTTGTTTGAATAAATATTCTAATGCTTCATGATTTTTGCTGAATACTAATTATCCATCAAGAGCAAGGAGCGCCGCATGAGGGGGTTTTCATAATTTACGTTATTTCTTTGATTCTAAATACTACTATTATTAATAATAACAACAATAATATTATTTACACCATCCTTCTCCACCAACATGCAAATTTGCACTCAGTTGGTTTTATGATATGGCTTTGAATAGTGGCAGTAGTAGTTAAGAATAGTTTGTTTTTAAATTGAAGAGGCAATGACTGTTTCAGCCTACTCTGATTTCTGCTATTTAATTGCTCTTTTATTTACAACAACCTTTTTACATCTCAGCCTCGAATATTCTCAGTATGCTCAAACACTGGACCTTGTCAAAAGGAAAACCAGAAAGATTGGTCCACTGCTTTGACAAGCTCCAGGTATTTTACTGATGAGACGAATCTTTTCAACTGGATCTGATAGTTAGATCCAAACACACCTGGGTATTCTAGTTTCGATGTGTGTGCTTTTAAAAATCAGATTATATTCTTACTCCCTTCAGTTTTACAGGTACAAATACAATTTTCTGGTGTGCTCTTCCTTGACCACTAAACGGAGCAAATCCTGGGAGCTGAGTCTTGAGCATCAGCTGTGCCAGGGAGCCTGTGCTCATTTGTGCCCAAGTTGGACCTTAGGCTTCATCTGGAGTCTGTGAAACGCAGTACAGAGCAGCTACAAAGGGCTTCCAGGGCCATCACAGGTCCAGAAGCACTGTGTGCCTACACCACACTGAGCAGGGGCTGTGGGGTTAATAAGCCTATGGACTCCTGCCAGCAACTACCCAGTGCTGCACCCCTGGATCTGAAATGATGAGGAAAAGGATGGCAAGAAAACTGCGTGGTGCCACACACTCGGCAAGAAGCCAGAAGAGTTTATTATCTCTCATCAAGATCTGACTAGGCTCGTTAACTCCACTAGCTCCAGTTCCTGGTGTGGTGGCTGTAGGTACAAGAAATCCTCTCTGCACTCTGAAACTTCAATAGTTATTTTAATAAGAGAAAATTCTTATTTTTGTAAGACCCTGAGATATTTCAGACTTAAAATCACACTATGTAGTGTTGAGGGTTTCCCAAATCCATTCCAGCTGAGCGGATATGTCTACACAGCATAACCCACTCCTTTCAGAGAGCTTTGTGCTCATCTCTGCGGTGGTAAATCTGCATTAATGTGACCCTGCCCCAGCACAATTCACCCTGCCTCTCAGTTATACTGAGTTTGTGATGTTTGTGAGACTCTGCACGATGCCCTGATAATTTCCCTAGGTGCTTGGTTGATGCATAAACAAAACAAAAAGCAGAAGTGATACATGAAGAGACCATAATTGCTAATTAAATTGTGAGATGTTCATCAAGCCGAAGAAGCCTAAGGTCCAGCTGCACATACAGAGGCATTTTAACTGTGCATATGGCTACAGGTTCATTATGAAAAAGAGAAGCACCAAAAAGCAGAGGTGACCATCAAATCCTCAGTGACAATCCCTTGATAACAACACACTGGAAACACGTCAGGTCTACCACAGATTTGGCCAAACCAAATAGGAAGTACCATTTCCAGTGGGTCTTTGAAGGACTGTTGAGCACTAAAGCAGAGCCCTTTGGAGAATGGAATTGAGATTTAGAAAAGAATTGTGAAAAGTGCTCAGACTCGAAGTACGACCATAAAATTTTACATGGGAACAGAAGTGTTCATGGTTGGAGCAAAGCAAAGGGAGAAGGACTTTAGATTATAAAAGGTTCAAGACAGTATTAACCACAGACATTTGGATGTACCTCTCAGCTACAAAGTAAATGGCAATCATGAGACTGAACTTGATCAGGCTGAAAAATGGCATATGACAATTTGTACTGAAGTAATTGTTTCTGCACAGTAGAATACAATAAAACTGATTCTGCCAGGCCCAGTTCAGTGCTTTTATGTGCCCTCAAGGCACCATTTATACTCCAATAAAGAGAATTTGCGCATTGAAAATTATTATATCCTTAAATCACAAACAATTCCCTGGCTTTTGTACTTGTGAAACTATAAAATGACTAATTCAAGACTCCTCCCCAGAAAGTCTAACAGTTAGTATTTTTCCTCCTCATTCCAAAGATGTGCTGCTGGGTTGGGATTGTTTTTTTGTGAAGGAAATGGCTTTGAGGTAATGAAAGATCTTTTATCAAAACAAAAGAGGAGTCTTTAACAAGTTACTCTTTAGCTCCATTGTAAATGTAGTGGTCCATTCCAGATCAGTCAACTTCTCCAGCAGTTTACAAAGACATTTCCAATAGGGCGAATCCCAGATTCTGCCAAAACTCCATTTGTTTGTTTATTTTTTTCTTAATTTGGCTTGCCAAGGGTTTGTCTTTGACTTGTTGCCATGAATGAAACTATTCCTCTTTCAACAATGGGCTCTCCGGGAATGGTGTGGGAAAGCTAATCCCATTACACAGCTCAGGAGTTCCAACTCAGTGGTGACCCGGGAAAGGCGGCTTATCAGGCCCTTAGCAGAGCTGTCAGCTGGTCAGCTCAAGTGGGGAATTCTTCTTCGTGGAGCAAAGCAGGCCAGCAGGAGCAGTAGTAGGGGTTTGTTTGTTTGTTTTAAGTAAATAGACCAACAGGGAACTTTTACATCCTTGACCTGCAAGTCATGTTCATGTAAATAGAAGACATTAATGGTAGAGCATACTACAGTGTCATTAACACGTTGGTCAGATGTGTTAATTAATTTATAATCAACAGATGAGAGCAGTCTTCCCAAGCTGCTTGTCTTGTGGCATTTTCTGAGACCGTCTATCTCGGTTTGCAATAGCTCAGACTATTCAAGTGATTTGCTAGAGACCTCTAACAGAATGGCTTTCCTTCAAGGGAAGTTGTTTTCAGATTCAACTATACCTTCGTATTTTTGCTCTAAGTGATGGGCATCTTGTGATATCTCTTGTCACATGGCCAAGGTCTCCTGATGACATTGGAGTGAGGTTAAATGCCTAAAGAAAGAGTTCCCTGTGCTAAGGTGGAAACAGTGGCAAAACTGCCTGAGGAAGGGGTCTTACTTCTCAGTAATGAGGTGGGGATTTAAATAAGCATTAGAAAATGCATGGAAAAACATGTAACAGAATCTTGGTTTTGAGGAGAACAGGATTACTGCAGAACAGGAAAAAAAAATGATATATTTTTTTCTTTTAATGTAACTCTGTGTTTGATTTGTGAAGCCATTGCTGCATGAAGGGGAGGCTGCATCTGACTTGTAAGCACCTGGAATACCATTTTCCAGAAGCCCAAGCACTGGAGACTGTGATTGGTAGAATCAAGTGCCAGGCTGAGTCTAACTCCAGTCTTATTAGTGTTGGTCCCTTAACTGATGGTCCTAATTGTTCAAGCGAAGCGAAATATTACCTGGTTGTGGGTACAAAATACCACACCGGATCAGGACTCAGAACGATTTTGGATTCAGGGCATGGCGTGGAAATCTCACTGTGTGCAGTTCTTGCTTTCCTTTACCTATAATTCCCAGTATTTCTCTTTTACCTCTGTGTAAGTGTAACGCTCATATTCAGAAGACATAAAGCAAACTGTGCTCATGAGAGTCCTGAATAGCCCAGTGATGACAGCCTAACCAGAAAGTATTGGTGTTTTAAGGTGTCATTTAGAGAATGGCCTTACTACATTTTTCTTTAAGAGTTGATGCATTAAGAAATTCTTTTTTCTTCCCTTTATTGCAAGCAGTTATATTACTTTTGAGCAGCCTGTCATCTCCTAATATATTTCTCAAGATGAGCCAAACTTGTAAGCTACACAGTATCACCAGCTCCCAATGTCAGAGAGGATGGAGCTCAGTGATTCCACAGACCAAGGACTCTACAAGAAACTGTCCTGAAGCTATAGTTTGCCATTTTTTTCACTTTCCTAGGGTGTTAACCAACTGGAGGGCATCATGTGATTCTGAGTTTCTGTGGGTTATTTTGTTTTTTTTCCTCTTCGGGGCAAGTACAGGCACAGTCCGTTTTGTGTAGTCAATATTTACACCGTGTAGCATAAAGGGCTAACAAAATGCAACTTGTCTTAGAGCACTGGGGTGTGCCACCTATTACTTGCTAAAGGAAATAAGGATGCTGAACTAGATAAATATGATCTGTGTTTTAGTTTTGCAGGTCTTTTTTTTTTTTTTTTTTAATTGCCTGTTACTTCATTGCCCAAGGTCAGTCTTGTCAGACAAGTGGACCAACAGTTCTCTAGAGTAACATAAAACCATTAAGTTGCTCTTTGATCTTGCACCTTCTTTAGAACCTTTTAATCAATTAACCATGAAGCTACTCAGCTTGTCTTATTTCCTGCACATAAAACTACTTTGGTTGAGCTGACACATTACTACATTATAGATCAAAGATTGAAGGAAACTTCACATCCAACCAGGATAATTATGTGGATTTTTTCCGAATCCGTTATATACATTTTCTTGCCTCAGATGGAGGAAAACGGCGTTTTGATCTAGATTGAATTAAAGGGTTCATGTGTATTTTAAAGGGTGGCTAAATGGGTTTGTGCATGATTGACCTTACACAAGGTGTGGATAGATTTCATGGGCAGGTTGCTGAGCCTCAACCATCCATCTGTCCTTTGAGAGTACCCAATATTGATAATAACAGGAAACATGACCTGCTGGAACATGAGCATTGACCTCCTGCTTAGGAAGCCTTTAAATAAGAAAGATAATTTAAAATTTTGAATGTATTGTAATGTGATACAGATTGAAATCCTTTTAGCCCAGGGATTAAATTTTGGTTATGGAAAGAGTTGTGGTTTCAGGCTTGTAGGGCCACATTTCTGTGATCTTATTTGTGTGTCCAAAATGTGGGGTTTTTTTTTGTTTTTGTTTTTGGTTTTGGGGTTTTTTTTGTTGTTTTTTTTTTAAACCAGAATCAGAGGTACCTTCAATATTCGTTTCTTAAAAATTTATGATCGTTGATGCTATTATTTTCTAGATATATGGGAATTAAGGTATTCCTTCTGGCCAAATCCTGTAACACACAAACAGCTTCAATCAGCTTCTCCTTTGAGCTTTTCCCTGAAGCGGGACAGAGTGTCACCAACACCAGTCCGATGGAGCAAAGCATCTGCTCACTCGGATTTTGCTTGAGGCATACTTTGCACAGCTGTTCCTTGTGGGATTGGCTTGTTCCCCTTCTGCTTGCTGATGCTGAAAGCGGAGGTGGCCTGATAAGAGTCACCTGGTGCACGCACACTAGTAGAAGGTAGAAATACCAATAACTAGCATGAGTTCTGAAGGAAGGCCCTATGGACTTCTTTAAACCAGTAAAAAAGCGTTTTTGAAAGGATCCACTTTGTGAAGTGATGGTGTAGAATATTCTTCACAGACATCCCCTTATTCTCTGAAGATATTTATTGTGTCTAGACTCTTTATACTTAAAAGTAGTTAGGAAATAGGAACCTTTAGAGCTGCTATAACTCACATTATTTTCATGCTTAAATTTAAGGCATGCTCTCTTTGCAAATCTGTATTGATTTTCCTGAATGTTACACTTCCCTTAGCTAAACAGCTCCCTGCTGATGTTTGTCATCTTCCTTTTAAGCTGAATTAAAAGAGAATGAACAAGTTTGTGGATGGCATGAATAAAGTGCTCTTTGATAGATACACTTCTTGTCTTCTGAACAAAGAAGAGTGCACTCAGCTCTTGGTACTAAGGAAGAAATATTTTCCTTAATCTCCCTCAGCACAAAATCCTCGTTTAAGTCTAAATGGAAATTTCCCAGGAAAGGAAAGGATATTTGGTGAAACTTACTTTTGCACTCACCACTGCATTATGTTTTTCGTGCCGGATTTAAGATTCAGTGGGGTGCTTTCCTTTTGGGATTTGAAAAGACACAGAAATCCAAAAGGAGTCAGTAGGAGGTTACGGTTGATTTTGAGCCTAGAGCAGGCCAAGGCTTTAGATTCCGTTGTTTGTTTTCTTTCTACCTCAAGCTATAAATCATCCCAGATTCATCAAACTGTTTGCAAATCTAATCCAAGCTGGACCAAGTTACAGACTGGACCAAGATGTAGGTTTATAGTAATGCCTGAAAACAGGAAAGACTTTAGATCAGAAAGGAAAAACTATCTGGTTTCATTACATGTGGCTTCAAGTTTCATTACAAAAGGTTTTAGGGGACTTTGATCCCCTAATTTGGCTAAAAACAGAGGGGAAAAAAAAGAAGAAGAAGAAAAAAAGACGTGATCTGCATGTGCACACAGCTATTTCAGTGCGTGCATGTGGCTAAAATAGATATGCCGTACCCCAGTGAACTAGAGTGTGCTCCACGCGGAACCGCTGCCGTTAAATGCATGGAGTGTGAAGTCAAGATAGATTAGGTCAAGCTGCCTCGCTGCCAGCTACCTTGAATTCTTATCATACCTGCTGTTGTTCAGAGCTGCTCAGGGGAACCAAGATGGGTAAATGAGTTTGCATCCTGAAAAACAAACAAACACAAAGTATGTACTTTCTACCCTGTATCTTGTGCATTTACATACACGCAATAAAGCAAAGATTTTACAAGAAGAGTTTGTTTTCCATAATGCTTTCCTATGGAGCCCCAATTAAAGTGAGCCTTTAAAAGTGAGTTTTCAAGGAATGACTTCACTAGGAGCAGTTTTACTACAATGATATTCACTTTTTCTTTTTTTTTTTTTTTGGTTAAAGACCTCCTGTCTTTCATTTTTGATTGCTGTTGCTGAAGAGGAGTTGCCAGTTCTCATGGCAGAGAGCAGCGCTGAAAAGCCAGCTCCTTTCCCACAGATCCTCAGCACGGCTTATGTGGGGAAGAGAGAGGAGAACAAAGGATTTTCCGAAATAGCACAAGCGATGGCTTCTTTAGCCAAGAGGCTGGAGGATGGACCACGCTCCCAAACCCAGGTTTGAAACCATTACCTCCCTTTTCTAGCAGATAGAAGAAGCTGCAGTGGCTCCAGGCCAGCTGAGTTGGGTGCACAGCTGCTTTGCATCACTGAAACAGCATGAAGCAGCTTGAGGCTACAATGACTCTGGCCCTAGATGCCTTAAATCTACAATATTTTTTTTTTATTCTATGGTCTGATACTGGTTTTTTTGTGCATTTTACAAGCCCGTTCGTTACCATGTGAAATTCAAATAGACTACCGTCATTTGTGCCAAAGGGAGTTGTTCCCAAACAGTTCTTTCGCGTCAGTATGAGGCAACAGTAGGATGACTTCTGTGGCTGGTCACTCCTTTCTGGGCTGTAAACGTCCTTTCTACAAAATTCCGAAAAGATATGGCTGTATCGGTTACCCATGAGCAACTGCAGCAGTTAACTCCCTCGTATGCTCACGGCCTAGCAGTTTGAGATACCCAGAGCTCATTCCTTTTTCTCATTCTTCTTTTCTTATTTCCCAGGCACTTGTACCTCACCTTTTTGATCGTTTGTTCTCTTAGTAAAAACCAACCAACCAACCAAAAATTGGTTTGGGCATTTTCTTTGATTGATTGTAGCTTTTGAATATGCTTGCTGAGCAGATTTGCAGTTAGGGTTAGGTCTCTTTGCCCTTCCTTTCAATGAACCTGAAGCTACGGAGGCTTTATCAGAGGGCAAATGATCCACCACGCACAGAGTGGGAGGGGGCTTTATTACTTACACCTTTTATCAGTCACCATTCCTGCTCATTGCTGTGAAAGCACTTTGCTGTAATAGTTTGATAAGTAAAAGCTTGATTTTTTTTTTTTTTAATGGTTAAATATTTATTAGCTTGTACTGGCTTGAGGCAAAACGAACCAATTTTCTGTTCAGTAATTTTACTTTTTAGCTGGGCCTCTTCTAACTAACTAAACTGAAATTAACAGCAGATTGTTTAGAAAACTCTTCACTCTGACGGTGATAAGACCTGATTGCACCAAGGGATGGTGCAGAGAGGCCCTTGTTTATACTTATTGCTAGAACAACCAGGGGCAGGGTATTCTGTTATTTGCCCCGTTGGAGGGTTGGAAGCAGAAAAAAGCATAGAGGGGTTATACCTGTAGGGAGGAGCAGACAGGACAGGTGACCCCAAACTGACCAGCAAGGTATTCCATCCCATCCGCATCATGCTGAGTATAAAAGCTGAGGGACCAGAGGGGTCAGCTCTCTTTCTTTGATGACTGATGTCTGAGGAGTACCTTGTCTGTTTGTCTGCCTTTGACACCAATCTGTGCGTTCCCACCTCCAGAGCTGGAATCCAGCTCCTGTCGGTCACCCAGTGCAGTCTGGGACTTTTCCCTATACCTCATGGTGACGTGATCATCATCCTGGGAGCTTGATACAGTTTTGTATATAATGTATCTATTTAATTATTTTCTTCCTTCTTATTTTTTTTTAATTTTAATTTTAGTATTAACACTTCATTAAAGTAGTTCATTCTAAACTTGTAAATCCATTTATCCTCTTCCTCTCCTTTCTTTTTGAGGGAGGAAGGGCCATCTGTCAGTCTGGTTTTGGTAAACGGGGCTGAAACCATGACCTAGCTGGAGGGTGTTCTTTCCCTCACCACCGTGGTGTTTTGCTCCCACCAGATGCCCTCACTTATCTGAGTGGGTGCACAGGCAGGAAGGTGATTGCGGTGACTCACTGAGAAGGAAAGGAAGAAGTGTCTCATCTGGGAGGGCTGTGGGAATGGCAGGCACAAGCCAGGTCCGGAGCTGGGTGGGTGGGAAGGGGGGAAGCGAGTGGTGTCTGGAACGCCTGGAGCTGGAGGGAAGCTGGGGGTGAATGCCAAAGGCTGGTCTGAGGTTTGCGACAGGGGATGATGAGCACCGTTTGGGGCCAGTGGGAATCAACAAAGCTTTTTGCTTCTCATTTTGAAGCTGCTTTTTGCAAACTTTCTTGATAGTTTTTTGTTTAAGTTTAGGATAACAGTGAACCTTTCTCTGCGGTGGAGTCTGTGTAGTGCCACGTGGTTCCACTGTGGGTGTTCAGACACAGAAATGTGCCCAAACGTTCCTCTCAACAAAAAAGGTCTTAGGTAACTCTTACGCCCCTCTTTTTCCTCCTCTAGCCCTGGACACACTGCATTAATTATTTCTAGAGGTGTACTTGGCTTAATAGCTTTGTTCACTAATAGTGTAAAAGTTTGTTCAGCCAAAAAGGTGGCAACAACAAATGAATAATTACTTCTGATTCTGCTGAGAGTTTAGAAAGAATTGTTTTTTTCTGGTAGAACTCTAGGTTTCCTGTGGTCACTTTTATTTACTGTTGACATTGACTCATGTCCTTACTTTTCCCCTACAGAATAATCATTATTAAACTGCTCAAAAATGAGTGAACTGCTAGGGAAGGAGACCTAATAGTAATAAAAAGATAAAAAAGGAGAGAGAACAGGCAAACTTCATACTCTTTATACAAGCTATTTCAAAACAGCAAGCAACTTCTGAAACACAGGTCAGCTGGTGCCGCTCTTATTACTGTTACCATAGCAGAAACACAGAAATGTGATTAAATAAATAAAGCTAATCAGAAGCAAAAAAACAAGTTTGCAGTAAAAACAGCTCAAGTTAACCTATTCTCAGAGGACTTTGAAAGAAAACATATTTCTAAAGATGTGCTGTGAGAGATTTTAGGCACAGCTGCAGGAAAAACAAAAAAAAAAAAAAAAAAAAAAAAAAAAAAAAAAAAAAAAAAAAAAGAAAAAGAGAAAGGTATCCTTTCCCTTTCTTTAGAAGGATTAAATCTGTCCTGGACATTAACCAAAGTGGACAAATGGGCCATCATACAGAAACAACAGACTGAAGCCCAGAATGTGAAAAACTACGAGAAGGAAGAAAAATGTCCTGGAAAAAGGCTACTGCATCTTTTTAAGGAACTTTAATGACAGCATAAGCAACCCAGGCACATTAATTCTATCTTTACTTGTTTCTTGTGATACGGGAAGTATCCTAAAAGGAATTAAAAAAGACGTTCCAGCAGACAAAACCAGATAACAATTCTCCTGGCCTGTGTCTACAAATCCATAAAATATGTAAGTTTATGGTAATCTATGAATGTCAGACTGTTCCACAGGAGGTAACGTAACATTTTCCGAATTATAAAGGACATAAAAATGTCTGATCTCTGTAGCTGGATGTGTAACCTGTCTCTCTCTCTTTAAGGCAGGTCTTCTGATCCCGCTGCAAATGTTAACGAATACCTAAAAGAGGAACAAAACCCAAGTCTTAATCTCCTGTACGTAGTATCGGGCAGCGACTGAGAGTAGCGAGGCTCGATGTTTAGAACTAAAGGAGTTTACCTCTGAATTGGAATGAAATAAAAGGATGGAGTTGTAAAGACTGAAAAGCATTACTGAGATCAACATTTGGAAATTAAGCTGTGGATCTGGGAGGCAGCATTAAAGTCTGTTCCCATGGCTGAGCAAAATTCCTGCAGCATGGGTGTCACGCTGCAGAGCTGGAGCGTGTTTGCTGGGACTGTGGACAGCCAGAAGTCTTGCTGTTCAGCGAGATGACTGTTTTCTCTCAGCTTGACAAATGACACACAGCACTGACAGAATACTTCTCCTTTGCTGGCCATCACCCCTACGGACACTGGCCAGAACAGCAGCAGCAGCAGGAACATACCCTCCAACTCTGATTTAATCAGATGGAGCCCAGGAGACTAGTGAATAGAGCTGTTAACTCTCCGTTTGGTTTGCTTTTCCCATCTGTGTTTTATTAAACTGAGAGCAAGATTTATTCACTTTCTTAACATCAGGAGCTGTTGGTGTCCAAGATGATGGTTGATGTTAAGGTATACATACACAGTTTAACCTGGCTGAGGGCCAAAGAGGCCTACGATTTCCAGCCTAGGCTGTTTGCAAAAGGACACAAAATCCCTCTGCTCTCAGACGTTTCTGAAAGGATGAGCACCACGACTTCCCGCCCTGCCAGGAACACAATACATAAAGAAGGCAGTAAAACAGTTGGCTCTCCAGGAGGAGCCAGGCTCTCCAGGCATGCAGGCAAACACTTCAGTTTTACTTTACTCCTGACAACCCCTACATAGTCACAACTACCAATGATTTTTCTGACTTCCACTCCAGGAATCTTAAATAGATTGGAGATACCAGCTCAGTGTATAAATATTTAATCTAAAAGCCAAGCATCCTGAATGGCTCAGCTGGGGAATTGCACTTTATGGGAACTGAAATGATGTGCCAGGCTCTCTGCTGTAAGGTGGGACGGCTGGAGCACAGACACTTGCGTGCCTCATCAGCTACCACGAGAATAACACTCGCTGCTGAAGGAGGGGAACCAAAAGATGGGATTTTGAATAGCTTCGAAAACAGCAACTTTTCCTCAGACAGTAGGGTTAACTCAAGATAGAAAGACCTCAAGAACATTTTTTCAGAACTGTAATGAGATTGATTTTAAATACAGGGGTTTCATCAGTAATACATAAGGCTCCCCGAACCCAGTGCTCGAATGTAAACAGCCTCCATCCAACCTTCTTGATGCTTTCCCAAAATTTCTGGGCATTTTCTTCTCAACAGCAAGCTTCTTTCCAAAACGTACCACTCTCCCCCTCATCTCTTAATCATCACTCATCTCATCTAAAGGAATGTGGTGGCATCCACTTTCTCTGTTGCCTTGCTGCTGTCCCTGCAGGTACACTGTAGAACACGAAGTCTGCCAGGTTTGTTATCGGCAAAAAACTCTGCATTCGTGTCTTTCTGGGCAAATGCCTTCATAAAATTATACAAAAATCATATCAACTGTGGTACCTACACAGAGCAGCATCATATTACAATGAGTCTTGTTGTACTAAGCTTCATGGTACCCCTATATGGCAACAAAAAGTATTCTGAGTACAAGACAAAATTGTTATTTCAGTAGAGCTTGGAAAATAAACTGTATCTCCCAAACTACTGGGTTCCTTAAATCAGTGTTTGTGTCACTCACATATCCATCCATCTTCCCCAGAAACTTTAATACATGCTGCAGAATCTGGTTCCATGTGTGATAGTTCCTGTTCTAAATTGACTTTCAATGTTAAACAACAACAAAAAAAGACCAACAAAACAACAACCAAACAAAAAAGCAATGGCTTTTGTTACTGTTTCATTCAAGAAGAATGGTCTTTTTTTCCATGCTCTTTCACATTTTTATCATCTGTGAGATGACAGTAGGAGCTGTGCGTGTGCCAGTACAAGTTAAGCAGTTATTCATGTGCTTTCTTTTTTATAGCTTTTAAGAATACTGGCAGAAAATGATGGAATCTGCAAGTTTCGGTTTTCTTGGTTTCTAATGACAAAAGAATTCGAACTCTATGCAGTGTTAACTCAAAGTGAGGAAATTGGTCACTGTACTGAGTCGTAGCCTTCAGACCCAATGCCGTTTGCCCAGTTCATTCAATCTGTTAAAAAGCAGACTGTATGAGAGTGATTCCTACAGCAAGCAGCAGACCCTAGGAGAGGAAGCTAATCCCCGAGCACTGTGTTAAAAGCTGGGTAAGTTATGTTTTGGAATGAAAACTGATGTGTCCGGAGTGTTCTGTACCAAACTAAATTCTCCACTGTGTTAGCTGTGCCTACAGCTACAGTTCCCTCAGATCCCCGCTTCCCTTTTGGGGAGCACAGCTACAAGGCAGCCTATTATGGCAACATGACAAGAAACTTGCTTTAGGCATGAGAAAATTTCCGTGGTGACCCATCCCACTGATAAAGTTATCTCTTGTGCCAGACCCTGTAGATATTGAAGGACTTTCAGCGGTGAGAAGACAGGGCTGCTGAGGTTTCTAAGGTGACTCACTCTTTGATGTAGCTGCCTTATATTCCTCCAGAGAGGTAGATGCCAAAGTTGTTTGGGTTTGTTGGGTTTTTTTTTTGGTTTTGGTTCCCCCACTCCCTCCAAATTCTTAAGTTTTTGTTTGTTTCTGTTTATAGACCACACACACACAAAAAAAAAGACCCTGTTTTGATGGCCTCAGGACCACCATTGCTTGAAATCCAGTGCAAATTTCCTCGTTCTCTGTCAGCATGAGGATGGAAAACAGCCCAACTCCAGGTAACTGCTACAGGGATTTTGATCATACACAGAAAAACAGTACTGTTTATCCAAGCATGCTATAAAAGTACTGGTGTGCAACAGTGGCTTCTTTTTCCTCAAAGCTACCCCTATTTACAGAAGATGATTTCAGAAGTCATAGAAACTGCAAAGGCCTCACGTCAAAGGCTGTTGCATTGGGTATTTAGACAAATTCTAAAGTACACTAGTAAAATAAATAGAGAAGTATCTGTAAAAATGATATTGCAGAAGAGAAACCTGGTTAAGTATCATCCCATCTGAGTGCTTAAATTTAAAATGCTGACTCCAAAATTAGTGAAAACGAATCCCTCTGAAGAATCCAATTACTTGCTAAAACAACTGTCAAATTACAGGTTGTATAACCATTAAAATATTAGGATAGGCTCAATTTGCCTCTTCATGCAGTGTACTTTATTTCTAGGTCTTTTGTTAATTTTGGTATGAGTTCAGCTGTGTTCGTAATGAACTGACATTTTCAGATGTCACTGCCTGTAGGTGCAATAATCCCGAGTTAATTCCTTCTTCGGATTTTCATCAATGAATACAACTAGATCTAGGGTTGGGTTTTATTCTGTTTTTTACCAAATAGTCTCTGCAACTACAGATGTTTAATTAAAGGCTGTTAGACAATTTAAACTTCTCAGAAGAATACAAATAAAAGCTGTTAATGAAGTAAATATCTGTTTAATTTACAAACATCAGTAGCATTACTGATATCAGTCCAAATAAGACAAAGCACACTGCATTACACATGTACATCTAACTTTTTTTTGTAAAAAAAATAATAAAATAAAATTGAAAAACATCTGCATTTTTACAGGGTACCCTGGGTTTTACTGAAAGGAGAACACAACCCACTATCGATTACCAATTCTACATCATAATTTAGCAGCAACATGTTAACATGGGGAACATTAGGGCAGTAAAGTAGTTTTATTATTTGGGGAAAGTCACAGTTCTTGATAGCACAGCCTTTTTTTCTTTTGTATAAAAAAAGGTAAAGAGCTCCATGGGAATATTAATTTATAAAGATCTACCTTCTAATGTCATTTTCTACACGCCATCTTATTTTATGTAAGTACTGTATATAGGGAAAATTAACTTGTCTACAATTGCCACCTACTGTAAAGACATTTTCTGTCATACATCACAGGTTCTTGGAAGGTGTCCTGAATATCTGCTGTCTGTGAAAACTGCAGATTGTCATCACTTTCAGATTCAGTGACACCAAGCGGTCAAATTCTAAGGAAAAGAAAAAAGGAAGGGGAAGGAGAGGAAAAAACAGACCGAAAACATTTACCCCAAGACGACATGCTACGTTAGTTCTATTGCAAAAAAATCCTGATTTTTAAGTCCTTTTAAAAAAAAAAATTACAAAAATACTGGGACAAATATAAATTAATATATATTAAAGCATTGAAAAACAGTAAAGGGATGGCCTAAAAGGGTTAAGTACAATGTACTTTGATACAATAAATATTTCTCAATGAAACCAAATACTGTATAGAGTTGTTTAGAACTCATAGAAACAGAAATCCATATTATTACTAATTTATCCATCAATAATCTATTTTTATCATCCCCCAAACATTTATATTACAAAAAATTAATACTGGAAAAGGGCAGATAAACACTTTTTTATGCTTCTTTTGCTAACATGCTGACAACAAAGTATACATCATCAGGAGATTTCAGGATTATAGTATATTCTCGTATCTCCCGTTTCCCATTCCTTAAATGGGACCCCATCTTCTCAAGATGCTTAATAATTCCAAAAGGTAAAAATGTATTTCATACAATTGTTACTTCTGTATAATCTGATTCTTTTCACTCATAATGCTTCCTCATCCATAAGTAAGTGATTTGTATGGTCTGTCAAGACAATAAAATATACGAAAGTGAAAAAAGAAGCCTCATGTTCTGGTCAATATTTCATCTCTGAGCTGTTAAGTTGAAAGTCACATGTGTATAGTGTCAGTGTATCTTCAGCATGTTATAAAGAAGAATCCATGTTAAAAGCAGTTAAAGTTTCCCATTTCTGTTGCAATGTTACCAGGTTGGGTTTTTTTTTTGTTTGGTTTTTGTTTTTTTTTTTTTTTTTTTTTT
>VXBJ01007582.1:0-57798 GCA_013400055.1 Nycticryphes semicollaris
CAAAGCTGGGAAGTGTCATGGTAGTTCCCCAGGTGCTGTAATGCTACTGCCACACTGGTAAATAGTGCTTCCTACAGAAGGGGATGTGTAGAGGCCAGCAGTAGGTGCTAAGGCCCTAAGATCCGTGCAGGGTATGCTGAAGAGAGGTTATTTTGAAGTAGCTGTAGCCTGGACCTATGGCATTAGCAGGTGTCGCACATGAGGTGTGATTCTGAGCACATAAAATTTTGCCAGGGTGGGTATAGGCAGCCGTAAGTAGAGATATGTAGGACTGCCCCTTCTGGCAGCAGTGAGATTTTTTTGTGTTTTTAAGATGTCTGTGCAGTTATAGCAGTAATCTGCGGTCAATGGAAGGTGGAGCACACATGGTATAAACTTTAGAGGAGGAAATGTAAGACTGCACATTGTATTTCATATCTATACCAAGCATGCAATCAGTTATTGCTGAGCAGCTGGCGTGCAGTAGTATGTTAAACTGTGGTATCTTGAGGAGTCTTAGATTAGACACCAATAAAATATGTGTACAAAGAAGAGGGTGATAGACATACAATAGCATTAGACTGTTTTCTTTTAAGATTTTTCTTTTTCTGGTTATTCAAGAGGAAAGTAAAAATTTGGTTATAAAGATTTGGTCAAACAACGATCATGTAAAAAGCAGGATGCATCATAATTCCTTGGGCCTCAAGCTTCTGAGTTTTACTATACTTGAACTACAGTTTTTCTGACTATAGTGAACTAAGGATTAATTTGGTCTCAGAAATGGTTCAAGAAGAACTTGATTTCACTTTTTATTCTGTACTTTTCTAACTAGAATACTAGCTAGATACTGTTCTTGAAAAGCTAAAAGATGAGGTGAGATACTTTTCTTCCAGTTCCATAATTATGTGTACACAATTTACCTGTTTGTATCCAAAAATGAGAATATACGGCAAAGACAGTAAAGTGTGGTAGGTATGTATGTATGCTATGGTAAATCTGTTTGCAAGAAACTGAACATACAGAACTTCCAACTGGTTCATTTCCAGGAAGCAACCCGTTTGGTCACAGGTGGCAGTAGTTACATTAGACCTTTCTGTGAGGCCTATCCACTTGAGGAGAATGCAAAATTGATACCCAAGTAACTCTTCAATTTGGTCCTATTTTAGGACTGGCAATAGTTTGAGAACACTTATTTTGCAGCAGGGAAGATAATTGACTGTGTTAAACTTATACTGAGGAGAAGTGTTTACTTGGAAAAAACGTCTTTTGAATGTTATATAAGCTGTAACGATATTTGGGCATTGCAGTTGATTTTGCAATCCTATGGGTGAACTGTGCTTGCACTCACATGACTAACTCAATTTCTTTCTGTCTGATGGGCAGAAATAAAAGTGGTTTGTTACATAGCTAGTATCTAAAATTTTTGTCTTAAGGCAGTAGAGGAAGTTGAGATGGGTTTAATATAGACAAGTCAGCTTTCTACAGAGGTTGTTGCTGAATGTTTTATTTCCCTTGGTTTCTAACTCCCTGTTAGGTTTCTTACTCACTCATTGCTTATTTTATGAAACCACGCATATTTGTGTAATGATTTTCTACTTCATTTACTTCCTTCTGTGTGCATCAGTAGCATGAATGCTGTTAAAAAGGGGCAACACAAAAGTATAAAGTCTTTGTCCAACACTGATTAGAGATTTGTCTTGGGTATTTTTGTTGTTCTTGTTACGGTTTGGGGTTTCTTTGGTGACTGTCATGTATTTGTCCAAAAGGGACAAAAGAAATGAGGTGAAACCAGAGGACTCTTTCTTCTACATCATTATAGCTTAGACATGTTATACATCAAATAGAAGCTGCTTCTCACACTGCCTTTAATTTCTGGATGAACACTCAAGTAAATGAGATACATTAAAAATAAAAAAGATTAAAAAAAAAAAAAAAGGATTTAAAACCAGTCTACAAAAAGCAGGAGAAGATCAAGCCATTTGATTTAGGGGGTGTTAGGAGCCCTCCCTGGATACTCTGCTGATTTATGGCAGAGGACAGATAATTTTTGAAACCTAAAGACGTATGGGTGAGACACTGGGACAGGTTGCCCAGAGAAGCTCTGGATGTCCCACCCCTGGAAGTGTTCCAAATCAGGTTGTACAGAGGCTTTTAGCAACCAGATCTACTGAAAAATGTCCCTGCCCATGGCAGGGGTTTGGACTAGATGATGTTTAAAGGTCCCTTCCAAGCAAAACTGTTCTGTGATTCTATGACACCTCTATGAGAAATCTGCCGGACAGATTCCTTGTGTCAATGATAATCTGTAATTTAGGAACTGCTGGGTTGTCATCTACAGTTAATTCAGTGTATTTGGCCATGTTACAAATGCAGGGAACACAGAAATCTCTGTGAGCAGAAATTACAATAAGTGGTAATATGTATTGAAAAACATTGTCATGTAATAGTGATTGTCTCATGATCAATGTCTGCCAAGTCCCTGGTGTACAAATAACACCACTTAATGTGTAAGACATGGTCCTGTGTGGTACAGCAGTGCTACTGTGTGACCTCCCCAGATCACAGCAGTTGGAACCACAGCAGCTTACCCAAAATGTTACTGCTCGCAGATCAGTACTTTCTGTTTTGTTGTATATGCACCATTTTCTGAGGTATGTTCTCTTGCGATAGAGGTAAGTGTACTGGCTTTCATGAGAATGTTTCCCCTAGCACTAATATTTGCAGAACATGTTTTCTATTCTCTGTTTCATATTTTGAAGGAATAAGATATAAGAATTTACGAGAAACTGAAGTAACAATGGAATCAATGGTGGCACAGAAAAAAAGCAACAGAAGGCAGAATAAAAGGCAAAGTTGAATTTAAATGAGCAGAGTTTAAATGTGATCATAAATCCAAAAATGTCTGTGGTAAGCCAGGATGGGCACATCAAGAGAGATCCTCGTAAGAGAAACACTGTCAGTAAAAATAAATAAATAAAAAGGACAAATTGGTCTACTCAAACAGCAACATTTTGAAATTGAAAAATTTAAAAATGTTCTATTTTTCTAGAACTGTAGTTATAGTGATAGCAGAAGGGAAAGTTTCAGGTGGTGGCTGTTTCTGGTAGTGATAGCATCAGTTAATACAAACTTGATACAGCTTTTTCAGATTTTTGTCTGAATTTGGAGACTTTTTCCACAGCAATCATAAAAAAAATAGCGTATTACTATAGCTCTTTATACTGTCATCATGGTATATTCTTCTCTTCATTATTTGTGTCTAAAGCATTTCTGAACTACACAATTATATTTTGCTAAAATGTACCTAAGGTTTGATTAGCTCTCAAGGAAGTGACTGTACTGTAATGACAAAATTTTGCCTCATTGCAATGATGATACAGAAGGAGGTGTACCTTGAGACAGAGAACTAAGTTCTGACCTCAGTATTCCATGTTTGTGTTTAGCCTTGTTCATTAGAAATGAAAGCACCCGTCCATCAGGAGGTATTCAGCTGTGGATGAACAAGGCATCCACAGGTGAAGGTACTGTGGTAATTGTTACACTTGTGTATGTATTCACAAGACAGATCGGAGAGAGAGAGAGGCCTAAACCAGGGAATAAGGCCATATCACTTTTCAGAAGAGACAGCTTTTTGGGCATAGTGTTACTTTTGTCAGATTTGGTAGGTATCTTTCTAGTCTACCTGGGTCCGTGCTGTGGAAAGGTACCTGAGGAACTTATTTGTGTTGTCAATGTCACTGTAGGGAAAGTCAATGGAATTCTTTGGAGATAAAGCCCACGAGATCAAGCCTAAACTCATCCCATTTGTAAAAAAATTGTTCCTCTCATTTTGCCCACTCCACAACCT
This sequence comes from Nycticryphes semicollaris, assembly GCA_013400055.1. Taxonomy (NCBI): domain Eukaryota; kingdom Metazoa; phylum Chordata; class Aves; order Charadriiformes; family Rostratulidae; genus Nycticryphes; species Nycticryphes semicollaris. Next base: position 3,827 of record VXBJ01007582.1, read on the forward strand.
CACTGAACTTAGTGAGAAGAATGATGAAGACATGAGGGTTGACTTTATACAGATTGAGCAAGTATTTGTTTTGAAACACAAATTAGTAATTAGCAACAGAAGGTACATAAATGATGAAGGTGTTCTTATTACATGCTAGTTAAATAGGCATATGAGAATAGAAGTGCAGCCACTCTGTTGGCTGATACAGTGATGGCAGGAATGTACCATGCTTTAGGGTAATTGCTTTAATTGAAACAGGTGTGCCACAACGCTGCAGCAATTTAGCTTCTTCGTGATCTCACTCTAAAGTTTACAAGCAGGCTTTTATAATTTTCATTTCCATTAGTGGAACGTCTCTGAGAAGCAACATGACTTACTTGAAAACATTTTCCATTAACTGCAAGTAGTTCTAAAGTGCTTTCTGTTGTCCTTCCCACGATGAATCCATTTTGGCTTGCTTCAGGGGATTTGCCTTGCAGAATTCCAGCAACCAAGAGCTAAAGATGCTTTTTGAGATACATTTACTGGATGTATGTCAGGTGCGCTAACTGGGAAAATCAATGCCTTCTGGATGGGTGAGGGGCAGTTCATTATACTAAGGTCTCTCATTAGTGCTGAATTAAGTGTTCCCATTCTGTTTCCAAATGTTAAATTGCAGAGGCTGTTTGAAGTGTTAGTGAAACTTTTTCCATAGATTCTTATTTATCATTTTAAGTGATCAAGGCAAGCAGTATAAAGAGATGAATGGCTGAATCTTTGTGAAAAAATTGCAAAGGGGCCAAGAGACTAAAGGTCTCCTGGTTCCGGGGTTTCATTTGAACTAGTATACATGCTTGCCATTTTCATCCTACATACAGCTCAAATAGAAATTAATCTTCTTGAGGTTAGGCTAAAGGTTTTGTAAATCTCCAAGCAAAGGTGGGAGTCTGAGTCTCTTACACTTTCTTATGCTCAATTTTTTGTCATTGTGTCATGACCCTTGACTGTACATGTAGTTTTATTCTACAGAGTGAAAGGAGTGTGGGGGAAAGAGAAAGCAGGGTAGATGCTTCAGAGGGAAAACAGACATTTTTCAAACCCTAGCCATTTTAAAAACCATGGATGAAGACTCTCTAGATGAAGAAGGGATCCTTCTGTGGAAACTCATGGTCATGGGAGAATGTGTTACACATTCATCTTGGGTGACATTTGATTTGGACAGTGAAAATAAAATCTTAAGATATATAAAAGTCTAATCAGATGAGAACGGTCAACTTCTAGTCATGAATTCTCCTACCCTTGCTTTCCTTGCCCCAGTATGGGATGATACTCATGGTAATCCTGGAGAGTGTAGTCCGCTATTCACAAAAGGATTAATGATGCAATGGATGTCATTCTGTATTGCTTATATTCCCCCAATTTTTCATCAATGTATCACAAGAAAGTGAGCAAGAACTTCAGTTCTGTGCTTTTCCACTTCTCTTTTGAGATATTCAGCAGCTGTATGTACTTTAACAAATTTTTGCTGATAGACAGTACTCATTATGTACTGATGGAGTTCATACACTTCTTTCTTAAATGTCTTTCCTTTTAAGATTGCCATTTAAAAAAATAATAACACAACCTCCCCTTCCCCAAGTGAGGACATCTGTGACAGAAAGAAAAGGAATGAATTTTCTTTCTCTGACAGCCAATCCTCTTTTTCTGAAGGTAGTGTTTGAGAACAATTTGAATGGGAGTTTTCTTCACACAGATATGAAAAGCTAATAATATGAAAAGTTGAGCAAAGGATTGTAAACAGACTTGGATCACTGTTTCATTAGGGTACACTGTGGCAAGCTTTTTGTGTAATTGTAGGAATTCCTGGGCAGCTGAGTGAACAACAGGGAATGACATTCTTGTGCTCCAGTACCTGAACTGGAGAAGGCTGTGTGTGACCCCTCTTTCAGTTAAAACTTGGGTAAATGTTGATATTCAAGTATCAGGTTTATTTTTACCAAAGCATCATAATGCAGTGGGATTGTAAAGCCAATTTTTAAACCCTAGCCTAATTGAAATCAGACTTAAATAAGTCAAAGTATGTTAATGCTGATTTGCTGGAAACTGCTGTAGGAAAATGCAGGTATCTAGAAATAAAGCACATCATCCACAACCATTACCTTTAAAAGGTAGGGAATAAGTTGACATCTGTGAAGAAGACTTGTTTTTCTGAATCTCACAGTGTTAGCAAAGATGAGTGTTACCAAGCACTTGCTAACTTCTAAACACACAGATTATACAAGATTGCAAGATTCATACACTGAGGTAGCTGTTTAAGAGTAGCCACAAGCCCTTGGTCTTTATTTTGTTTCCTTTACCTTCTTGATGTGTTTAGTTCATTACAGAGTTCTTGAAATTTCCTTTCACTTTCTAATATAATATAATTGCCTTTTTTCTTTTCTTCTTTTTCCCTTCCATACGGTATCTTTTAATTGATGCTGTAAAAGAAATGTTCTTTTGCCTTATGTGTGCAAATTCTTGATTTCTGTTTGGTTATGCTAGTCTACAAAGATTTCTTGTCTTGTTTTGTTCTCATAAGATTCAGCAGGAAGGGTTTTTACAAAGAAGGCTTCAGGTGGTGTGTTTCACAAGATAATGCTTTTTTTGGGCAACGACACATCAGTAACTAGAGAATAGTTTTGCTTGTCTGAAGAACCATTTCAGGTTATGGATGACTGCGTAATTTCTCTTACTGTTTCTCATTGCTGAACTAATAATACATTTTACTTCTACCTTTGAATCAGTTTCCCAGTAGAAGTAGTTGAAGCATGGCTTAATTTTGTCAGGCTATGGTAGTTTCTCTTACATTAACTTTCAAGGGAACAAAATTCATCTCAACTTACGTTATATTCCGAGTGCAGTAACTTCGAAGTAATATTCAGTGAGAGATGAAAATAATGAAGGGGAAAAAACCCTAGTTGAAAAGTTAAGCATCGTTACTGTTTATTCAACATTGGGTAGTGTTGCATTAAAGCTAGACGTCAGCTTTTGTTATTTCCGGTTAAAATGATCCTGTTTTGAAGGCAGAGTTTTGGCTGGGCTTTAATTTTAAAGTAAGCTGCATGCAAGTGTCTACATCTTAATGAAGTTTCTGAAGGAAAAAAAAAGGCACACGGAGTAGATTTTAGATAGGAGACTTCATAATTATTCTGGGACTAAACTTTGACTCTGTATTTAAAGTCAGGCAAGCATTTCAGAATAGTAATACTTCAACTTTTAATGCAATTTTGGGGAAGTAAAATGTAAGTCTTGCGTTCCTGCTTAATATCAAAGTTAACTCTCAATCTAGAAGGCAGATCAATTGCAGAAGAAAAGTACAAGTATATGATTCAAAACAAACCCACATTTGGTTTCCCACAGGTAACTTGATAGCACTAGCTCCTTTCTTCAAACGGATAAACATTGCACCAAAATGCAGCACAAAATACCTCACTTTTATGACTCTTTTCTCAACAGTATAACTCTTCCCTCTATATAGACAGAAAAGACAAATTAAATATGGCAGCCATATTAAATTAACGTTTTATGAGATATGTTGCAGAGACTTTCTTTCATCAAGTGTGGTGCTAGTTATATTTCACTCCCTTTTCTTACACAAATAAAGCTTTCTTTCTCATATATAAAAATCTATATAGTTAAAAAGAAATGCAGTCAAGCCTTCAATAAACGTTTTAAAACCCCTTATTCATATTCAGCTAAGATCAAAGCTGTGGCCTTAGATGCAGTTATATCGTATGGAAATAGAATTACTTCATCTTCTTTTATCATTACAATACAATTTCCACACTTCTGTCTTTAGAATTTCTTGAGTACTCAAGTTGTACTGTCCATTTGCACAGGGGTGAACTCTTTACCTTATGTATATTTTTGTTATGATTATTATATGTCAGCTCTTCCATGCCCAGCACACAGGGTGCTCTTCACCAGTACCTGAATTGTTGGTTCCAGCAGTTCTTTCCTGCTCTGGGATATACGAATGCCCTTTGGGTGCCTCCAGTCTGCACGGGGATGAGGCACAGCTGTGTTCTTACGTGGAGAGGAACTTAGGTTCTTGGCCAAGTGAGTGCTGTGGAAGACAACAGCAGATCCATCTTCTGTACAATCAGGACTCCAAGTTTCTGCGAAGCTATAAAAAATGTTTTCACCATTCAATTTAAATATGTTTTTTTATCCCTCCCTGCAATTCCACTTAGTTGTGTCCTTAACCAAGTCCATCCTAACATAAGGAAACGCAGCTGAGTGTGAACTGAAAATTAGACCTTTTAACTTAAAGACTTCACATGGACTTCCCATGCATATCCAAAGCACTCTCAAGTGAGAATATTTTACTCTTCCCATACACTGTACCAAGGAACTCCTACCCTGTATACAGTTTTGGGTTCCTCAAAAATATTTTGAAAAGGCAGGAGAGTTCACAAAAGTGCAGAAAGAACAGTAGGAGTTCTACAAACCCTCTATTGTAGTTGGAAGAGTAATAATCCCAGTTTACAAACTGTAACAAAAGCAAGGCTGAGTCACTTCATGAGAGTCTGAAGACCTTAGGGGACAGATTTCTAAGACCTGTTACTTCTTTAATCTTGCAGAAATAAATACAATTATTTTCTGTGACTGGAAGTTGAAACTAAGCAAATTCAAACAAAGTGGAAAGAATGAATTCTTAAATCTCTTCATGGATTAAGCATCCTCTTTAAATCTGTAGTTTTAAAGGACCACTGCAGTGCTTTTAGTAAATAGGGACTGAAAATAGAAGGTGATTCCATTTCCTGTGATATGAAACAGCTGACCACCAGTGTGTGGTCAGACTGAAAAAGCTGTTGGCCTGAAAGCTTTCTCAATATAATTTCTCCTTTTGAAACTGTGCAGCAAGCTTCATAGTTTTTTTGTTTCTACTTCTGTTTGCTTGCTTGTTTTGTGGGAAAGTTATGGAAAATCAAAGTTTCTGAAAACAAATAACATTGCAGCAAGTAGGTTTCGTATCCTGGTGTCATAAACCACATAACGTTGCTCTGAGTTAAATGAGAAATACACTCCTATTTATTTTTACAATTAAACCAGCGTTTCAGCAGAAATGGTCATTTTTCAGAATGCTTTTACCATGGAAAATACAGCAGTCACCCTTCCAAATAAATTTTGACAAATATTACCCATCTGTAATGTATTAGTCATCTTGAAACATCGTCCACTACCATATTGAGCACGGTCCTATATGATATCCTATGACAGAAAACTTTTTGAAAGTGTGAGTATTCACAAATGTTTTGAAGATGGCAGCTATCCTCCAAGCAGTTTATGGGCTGAAGAGACTAAGCTATAGCATACCTACTCCACAAGCTTCAGTCAGCCTTCAGCTGGGCAAACTTTGTTTGAAGTATCTCCCAAGTAAAGAATGAATGAACGAAATTTAGAAATAATTTCTTCTAAAAAGAAGGGTGGTCCAATAATTAAAGCAGTAGATCTGGAGTGGAGATCTAGGTTCAGTTTGGGGATTTTTTTCTTTTCTTTTTTCTTTTTTTTTTTTTTTGGTTCTTTGGTTCTCTATTTTTTTTTTTTTTGTTGTCCTTGTACAACAACTTATCCTTGACAAGTTTTTTATTCTCTTACTGTACTGTGCTTCCAACAGCTCAGCCCACTGTTGGAATACTGATCCATTGTGTGCCCAACAAACATTTCAACTCTGTGTATGGCCATCATTTTCATGTCTCTTGGAGTTCACAAAGCAGCAGCTTAGATATTCATCTGCAAAGAAGCTGTGGTGCATTTTAGACAAGTACTAGTCAGGTTGCCTGACCCATCAGGAGACTGGGAGACAAAGTTCAGGGGAGGTAAAGTACAGCAGCTCTATCTATCCCTGAGTCTCTTGCTGTTGTTTTACAGAGCTGTGACTGTGAACTACTCCAGGGGTATTAAACTACCCAGGCATTTTAATGTATATTGTATTGGTCAGCAAATTACATTTTTTTTATGGTTTCACAGAACAGTTGAGTTCAGAAGTGATATCTGAAGGCCATATTGTACAACTGCCCGGCTCAAGCAGGGCCATCTAGAGCCAGGACCTGTCCTGGCACCTTTTGAGTAGCTCCAAGGAGGCAGATTCCACAACCTCCTTGGGCAGCCTGTGCCAGTACTCACAATGAAAAAAAAAAACCAAAACCAAAACAAACACAAAAACATTTCTTGGTGCTCAGAGGGGAGCCTCCTGTTTTTCAGCTTGTGCCTGCTGTCCCTGTTTCATACAGTCACCCTAGTAACACTGTGGGAGAGTATTAATCTTCTTACTAGTATCATGGTTTACATCTTAAAGGGAAAGCAGAACTAAAAAAATGTATTTCTAGATTTATTGTTCTCAAGTTTGTAACTTTGTTACAATAAGGACAGTAAAGAAAGATCACTAACTACTGTCCTAATATCATACTGCCAAAATAGTCTAAACGTAGCAGTTCTGTTTCTAATAAGTCATATCATGTCCAGTGTTCAAATACATGTTCTTTACTTCTGCCATTAAAAGCTAACTATTGCATTTTTAATAGTATCACCTAATTGTCAAGAACCTGTGAGAGAGCAGAATGTGTGAATAAATTTTGCTTTCTACACTACAATTTCAGTATTTATTCTGAAATGTTATTTGAAGCTATTCTAAACATAAAATATTGTGAGATACTTTACCAGCATTTCCGTGGATGATCTTTGTGCCTTGGTCTAAAAATAAGCAGATGGCTGTCATTTCAAGGTGATGACCTGTCCTGTTCCTTCAGAACCTCAAGGTGGTTTTTTGTGGGGGAGGGGAGGAAGTAGCAATCTGTCTTTTGGTACTTATAATGAATTAAAAATGCATTTGAAATTATTTTTTTTTTTTTATGTTTTCTTCTCTCTAGAAAATACAAAGGATATTCTCATCATATATGAACAAGAAGCAGAAGAGTGGGCTCTATATTTAAAATCTCTTTTTGGACACATAGTGAACGAAGGAGGAATCTTGCTCTACAATCTAGAGACTTTGTCTTCCAAGCGCCAGGAGCTATACTCTTTACCCTATTATAAATGTAAACTCCTGATACTATCGTGTGGACTTCTTAACTGCCTGAATCGAAGGAGAAGTTATTTTCTGGAGCAAGTTCTGAAACCTCCAGATAATGTGGTGATTCTTCTTTGTGGGGTGGAGAATTCAGAGATTCTTTATGAGATACTGACCTTAGATGGAGGCAGCAAAGAGATTTCCACTGATCAGGAACCCGAGGAGTATCTCTCTGTTGTCACTGGAATTATTCAAGCAGGTAATCTAAAAATGAAAACTGTATTATTTTTTTAGCTGTCTTAATATCATTTGGACAAAGCAAAAAAGGGATAATTCAGATTTTCTGGAGAATAATTTCTTTTCAGCTTGGTCGAACAGTTTTAGTTTGATGACACTGTTGTACTCTTAGTCCAGCTTCATTTTTACAGGGAAGTAGCTTTGGAAAGTCTAAAAACTGCCACTGGCACCCATGAACCTACCATCACTACTTCTGGTAAGACTGAAGAGCTGACATACAATTGTTTCTCTTTTTCCTGAGTTTAAAAATCTCACAAACTAAAAAAACTATGGGTTTATGTTTAATCTGTTCAAAATGTCTTATTGTGAAAGTGTACATATCTAGATAAATCTGACAGAGCAAAACATAGTTACTGACTAAGACTCGGTTTCATGTGTAGCAGAATTTTCTGTGCAAGAGCAGAAGTTCCCTTACACTTTTACTAACCCAAGTAATAAGTCTGTAGTGGAAGTACTAAAACTATCTAGCTTGTAGGTGTTTGCACATCCATGGAAGCTACAAAGAAGCACTAATGTGAAAACTAGCACTTCCAGAATGTAAGAAAAATTCAGTACTGAAATGGCCAAGTCTGTGCACATGCTTTAGGTTACCCCAAAATTTAACCTTGCCAGGCTGCCCAAATGAAACCAAGAAATAGCTGTAGAAAGGCAGAAGCATGGGGGCTTTGGAAAGGTGAATGTAGGTTGTACACAGGTTTAGAGTAGATGGCTAATGTGTTTCCTTTGAAAGCATATTTACTAGTACTTTTTTGTAGTCTCTAGGTATCTTGCCTCATCTCAGCTCTTGCTATTTTGTCATTAATTTGTCTGCTAAGCAGAACATTGTGTTTCTGTCTTTGTTACGTGCCAAGTGCCATTTTACTGGTATGGGAGCTTGTGCTTGAGGAAAAGCTCCTGAACTACAGGATGTCTTACTCAGACATTAGCTGGTTTTAGATGCAGATGAACAACCAAGAATATTCTTTTGAATACAAGGGTAGAAAGACCCCAGCTGAGCCAGGGTGACCTAGCTGGATATCCCTGCTGCCTTATGCTTGAGCAGATAAGCTTAAGCATATTATAAGGCTTTCAAACCTGCCCAGATGGTGTCTACACACAATCTGGCTCTATCAGATCAGTGCTTTCAAAACTTTTAGACTCCTCCTTCCCAGCCATTTCTTGTTCTAGCACATCATCTTGTTTGGTATTTATTAACCTTTTCCTCAGTATATCTTTTCCTGAACGTCTCTCAGACTGTAAATTTTGGGGCTAGTTACAGTTACCTGGTTTGGTTTCAAGAGGTAATATTTGCAATTTCTAACTGTGCCTGATATTTAGCTTCAGATTGGAGTTCTTTGTCAGCTTTTTAGTGGAATGAAAATAGCGGGTCTATACTATGTATGTCTCTGCCTATATAGGAAGGAAATGGGCCCAAAGGCAGTCAGTTGACTCATGCACAGGAAATTGCAAACTCTTCTGCAAAGATAAACTGTTTCCTAGAAGACAGATGATGCTTTGGTCTGTGCATTCACAAATGCACAAATCCTTGGGATTTTATTTACATTGAAATGTCAAGCAACTAATAGGTGCTCAAATGATCTTTTCTTTGGCAATGGCTGATATCAGCAACTTCAGAAACAAGTACAACAACTATTAATGAACATCTGTTGAAGGGCTCAGTCTCAGTGTGTCCGTCTTTACCAGGGATGCATACACTGTGGCTGGGATGAAACAAGTTAAATTGACTGAACTAGATCCAGGACAGGGAGTAGTGTTGCTGCCTGGTGCTTCGGGGTGTAAGGCCTCCTACATACACATAGCTGAGAACTGCTTTGGCTCTGTTTTTTCTGTGCTGATGTGCCCTGGCCATCAGGCAGGCTAGCTCAGGTCAGTGCTTGCTAGGAGACCTCTACACTGCTCTCTGGTGCACAGCGAAAGCATTCCAAGTGCGAGATTTGCTGTCACCTGAGTGTTGATTTAACCTGTGAGGAATGAAGATGTGCATGGCTTATAATTATTTACCTTAGCTTAAGGATGATGATAACTGCTTGCAGTGTCTGTATTTATGATACTCTTGTAGAATCCTGTTAAACTCTTAGACTTTCTGGTATCTGTGGTGGGATTTTGACAGATTACACATCTAGGAAGAAGATTTCCCCCTTGTATTTAAAATGGCTTGCTAAGGGGTTAAGTATACTTGGATTATTTTTCCTTTGGAGCACGTTTTTATGACTTTCCTCAGGACTAGGCACTCACAAAATTTCTCATGTCTCTTCATATGGATCATCATCTTCTGTATCTTTTGTTTTCAGTCCTTCTCTCTTATTCCATCTATTTCTGCTTTTGGAGATAGTGATGAAAACACTTTTGTGTATGTTCTTTGTGCTTTTCTGTTCTTTTTTTGTACCTAAGCTGTTCATTGCTGTTAACTTATTCCTCCATACATTTGTACCTTCTTGTTTCCTCAGTGTTAACAAGACACTCTACCAAAGTTTAAAAACTTAGTGATTTGCTTTAATTACAATGATTACATAGCAACACACTGTTGTGCACCACTGCAGGTAAATTCTGTTAATCCCTTAGCACAGCAGGCCATCAAGATCCTAGGTCTGATAGATGCCAGTGCTCAGGAGTGGCTTGCGGGTAGTTAGAATAACTGAAGACAGATGCTAAATTGGGCTGTTACCTCACAGTCCTGAAGAGTGTTAATAGTGGCATAGCTTTAGGTGCTAGTACTCACCACCCTTCCACTACGGCTTTTTCCATGCTCTGCAAAGTTCCTAGGCAAGGTCTCAGCTGTCTCTCCTCCCTTAGATGTTATTCTTTCTGCACTGTGTCTACAGTCTGAGATGGAGTGCAAAATAAATCAAATTTTATGTGCTCCCCCAATTATTTTGGCAAAACATTTCACCTCACAGATGGTGCTAGCTTCACCTTTTTGGAGCAGGCAGGGCTTTTACCTGTTAAAATTTTCGTCTTCTTCTAAAGCAGTATATAAGCCAAAAATTCAAGGCAAAAACCAGCGCTCAATAAAACTAAGTAAAATGGAANGGAAAAAAGTAGAACACTCAGAAATTGTATTATTCTGTGTTAACACCTAAGATGGCCCAGTGTGACTTTAGAATCCTGCATTTTCTTTAGCAGATTTCCTTAATATGTCAAAGTAGAATTAAGAGACTCGTTTTATTTGCATCTGCCTTTTTCTTTCACATTTTCTTTCTACAACTTCTCATTGGTCCGCTGAGCTGTGTGTATATCTTTTAATATTTAATTGACATATTTTCAATGTATTAATTCAGTCTCCTGGGTTTTTTAGCATAAACATAGCTGTTTTTTTTAGTTTAGTCCTGAAACACTTCCACTTCAAATTCAGGCTAGCCATATGTTTAAGCAGGGAATTTGTAGATATAGATCTGCAGTTGGAGGTAGTTACGTAGATCTTTAAATGTCCTGAATTCCTCCTGTACGTATTTGTGCCTCAGTATTGATGTGAAATAAAATAACAGGTCTTATCTAATGCAAATAATTTTCTGTGACACTGGTTCTAAAGTGTGCTGACACTTTAATGAGACTTTTTGGTGGGATACAGCTCAGGAGTCATAGGTATCCATTAGATTGCTCACTGTTTTATTAGGTTTCATTGTTTATAGTTCAACAAAAGCATTCTTGTCGCTTCAACTTCCTTCCAGCCTTTTCTCTAAGAAGAGGTGTCTTTTGGTTTTTTTCCCAAAAATGCGACAACAATCTATTCCTATAACCTTGATAGTTAAGAACCCCTCAACAAGCCTACACTATCTATTCATTATCTGCTATTGTACTGAAAAATGAGAAGAGATACATAAGGTAACATAACTTAACTAGAAAACTGTATCCACAGTCTTTGACAGCCCAGGAAAGATTATCAGAATGAGTATGTAACTTTTACCTGAGACAGCTACATGCCACTAATTTCTGATTGCTACTTAAAAAGTATCCAGTGTACCTGTACACAATTTTAACCACCAAGAAGAGTGATGCTAAGAAAACTACTTTTGCAACCACTAGTACAGTATAGATCTGGAGTAATAAGATACTAGCATTGGATATTTGTCTCTAAATGTAGCACAAACAGGCTGGGAGCTCTAAGTAGGACATAACACATGCAGGTCTTCAGACCGCTTCAGATATGGGGCTAAGTTTGATTCGTCAGGTCACAGAAGAGAGAAGTAAATCACTGTATTTTTACCATAAGCTTTTATGGTATCTGTCTCCTGTTTCATTTCAACAGTACACTGGCATAAATTTTATTGGACTTGTACCAAGAATTTGGGTATAATGTTGAATACTGAAGTAATACTTCGCATTTTGAATCCACTGTGTTATGGTTTGAGAAAACCCATAACAATTTATTGTCCTTTAGACGATTATTCTATCACCCAGTGACCCCTCCCCACTTGGAAAGGGGAATCAGGGAACACAAACACAAGGGTTGAAATATAAATACATTTAATAGAATAAGACTAAATAATTAACAACAATTCTAAAGAACCAATATTAATCCCGGTACTAATATAAGATATACAAGAATTATACTCAGCCAAATCTATCAGTAGGAAGCTGTGCACTCCCAGCAGTGGACAGCCAATGTTGGACTCTATGAGCACAATGGCTTTCGGAGGGAGGAAAGGACTCAGAGGTCCAGCACTGGGAAAGGAGTTCTCGGGACCACTGCCATCAAGGGAGAGACTTTCTGATTTATATTGAATGTGATATTCACGGTATGAAATAATCCTGTTGGCCAGCCTTGGTCAAATGCCCAGGTCTTGCTGCTTCTTGTCCCTGCACCTGGCAAGGCTTGAAAACACTGAGACCTTGAATCCCACATAGCTGGCTGTAAGGTAAATATTTTCACAAATTCAGACACTAGAGTCTTCTAAAAGTGAAATTTTCCCCAGCATCAGAAGAAATGTTAGTTCTGTGTCGCTCAACCCAGGACACACTGCTTTGCTTGTTCTCTTATAAAATCCTCTTCAAGTGCATGCCTAAATATGAGTAACTAATGATGATGGATTTTCTTAGTCTGTCAGGAAGACATTGATGAGCTAAACTCGTTAATTTAAGTGGGAACTTTACCATTATCTTCAGTGGGCAAGTGTTTCATCTGGATCTTGACACTGACTTGGTGTCTTTGAAGAAATGAAGCTGAAGTGCTAAGAAGAGACAAAGTTGAAGAGAAAACAAAATCACTATAATTTTGGGGTGGGTTGTTTTTCTTGTGAATACTGAATACAGCATGGTTTTGTGTCTATGTGTGAACTAAAATCTTCATTGTAAAGATTTCACACATGGATACACAAGACTGAGTAAATAGAGGTAAGGTAAAATAGGTGATTCTGGCCTCATTCGCTGCCAAGGGAGGTTGCAGTAGAAGAGACCATACACTTGTGCCTCCCTTTCCTCCTTCCCCAATGTATTTACATTCAGACAGCACATACCACTGTTGGTACTTCAGGCAGTGAGGTCACCCAGCATCTGAAGGGAGCCGACAGGAGAGCTGGAGAGGTTCTCTTTGTCAGAAAGTGCAGCATTAGGATGAGGGGTAATGGTTTTAAATTGGAAGAGGGGAGATTTAGCTTAGATACTAGAGAGAAGTTCTTCGCTGTGGGGGTGGTGAGACACTGGAAGAGGTTGCCTGGGGAAATTGTGGATGCCCCATCTCTGGAAATGTTTAAGGCCAGGCTGGATGGGGCTTTCAGGATCCTGCTCTAGTGGGAGGCGTCCCTGCCCATGGCAGGGGGAATTAGAAATTAATGATATTTAAGATCTCTTCCAACTCTAACCATTCTATGATTCTGTGATCTTATTGAGGAACATCTCAGATGCCAATTAAACCTTTTTGTTAAAAAGAAAATAATCTGTATGTATTTATTCTAAGCAGCAGAGGCATTTTGTTAGCAGAAGTGTGCTATGGCATAGCCCAAACTTCCATTTTGCCCTGCTGATGAGTCTTTGAACTGGTCTGCAGGGACTGCTGCTAAGAGAACCAAATTAATAAATCTTCTTAAGATGTCATGTTTCTCCATCTCCATGCAGAATGATTGCTGGGATGCCAATGCAGTGATGAGTATTTGTTATGGGGATGATGACTGTCAAGAAGAAATTTTATTTCATGTCACTAACTTGTTTCATCTGGCATGTGATCCTGGCTATTTCAAACCAGACAAGAAACTGAAGTGGCAGCCTGGAGGTGGCAAGCACAGATGGGATATTGAGACTACTATGCCCTTTTGCTTGAACTGTTTAAGCTCTTTGTTCTTTCTTCTCTTATTTCTGCAAAATCCCGAGCAGACTTATTTGTTACATAATCAGATTTCTTAGCAGCTCATGTTTCAATCTGTCTAGCCAGTCATGGTGACCTGTACCCTTGGATTCTGAAGAATGCATCCTGAATGTGATGTTTTTCCTCTTATTTTTGACACTAATTGGATGAAAACTGCTTACACCTGGAAAACTGAATGCACTGACTTCTTAAAGTGAATGTTTTTTAACAGCATTTAGGACAAGCTCATGAAGAGTTTTATTAATAATAAAAGTCAAATTACTAGAAAATAAGCATTAGTGCAACAACATGTACTAATTTAAATTAATATACTGTGATTTTACTATTATTTAGGGTATACATTTTTTTATTTTCAAAATTAATTAATGGATTTATCAGCATTAGTCTGCTCTTTCAGAGTTGCAAGTGGACACCATCCAAATGTATGTCTTGTTTATGGCACAGCAGTTGTGAGTCAGTATTTAGTTGCAGTTTTTAAGCAGCTAAAGGTTATTTCTAAAGCTTACAAATAATTTAAGTTTAAGGTTTCCAGCAGATATTTTCCAGGTAGAACTGTAAAATGCCTATGCGAGTCCATAGTCTTAGATGTCCTTCTTATAATGTATTATTGGCTCTTGTTGTGTTTTACACTGTGGTTACCAATTATAATTACTGAAAAGTTATTTTTGGAAGGCATCTGGAAAAGCATTTTTTCATATGGCACTCAAAATTTTATTATAACAAAATTGCTGTTTGTCATTTCAACATGATGACTTTCTCTTAAGCTATTGTCTGCTTCTTGGAAATAGGATAAAATCAGTGTTGTGTTGTTTTCCAGATTAAAAAAAAATATTGTAAAACCTATTCCTGAAAAAATTAAGTGTCTAAGTTCATACTGGGGAAAAAATAAACTTTTTTTTTTTTTAATAGAATTAGATTTTGCTTTTTGTAGAGTTTCTCTGTACTTAAATGGCTGTCAGGAGAGAACTTGGTCCAGAAAATGTTATTGCAGTTACAAATTAGGTGTTCAAAAATCAAAAAGTTACAGGTGCAAAGTAGCCTATTAAACTTTAGTTAAGACTCTTGTTCATATGCACTGATTGCCTTCAATTATGCAAGTGCAAGTCCCCCCCATCACTGCTGCCAAGAACCTGCCCTCATTAGTACACGTGATAAATAGTACTCAGTTAATTAGCAGTTATTTGATACTTTGTTTTGTGTTTGAGTTCATAGTTGCATTATTTATGTATTGAATGCCATTCAGATCCTGTTGAGAAAACAGAATTATTAATTTCCTAATGTGCTTTTCTGTGGAACTAATTTCTGTATTGAGTGCATTCCAAATGTTGTTTTATCATCATTTTACATATTAGTATTTAGCAAGTGTAGGGTGAAGCATTTATTCTGCTTCTGATACCACTTTAAGACAGTTCTTTTTATAAAACTTAGCAGCATACGGTATTTTTTATGTCCTTATTCAAACTCCCTTTAATTTCAGATGCATGTTTGCTCAGATGTCTGCAGGTCAGCTGTAAGGTGTTTCACAGAAAGTGCAATATAAAAACTAATGAGCATTTCTGAAAAGCATGTTTTAAATGCCTTCTAGCTTTTTGCCTCAAAATTTCAGGATGGGAAACAAAAATCATCTAAATTCTCTGGAGTCACATTCAGCTAATATCACTGTCCTTTCTCTCACTGGAATCATCTCCTCATTCACTGAACTCTGGCTATTACCAGAATAACTGATTCTGAGTATGATAAACAACAACTTCTGTAAGCACAAAACCACAAGTCAATGCTAGAATAGGTCTGCTTTGTGCACTGTCCACAGTACAGACCAATTTAAAAGAAATAGTCAACAATATACTACAAGGCAGCTTTTGAGAGTTTGGTTTTATGCAACCTTGATAAAGTCATCGTAAAAGAGTTGCTTTCCCAGGCTCCTCTTCTTACCCTAGCCTTGGTGTCTTTACCCAGCGACTCTTACTTTTCAGTCTTGGTCCCCTGTAGTAACACTGGTCATTCACTTCTGGAGCACCCAGCAATATCTACGTGGTGTCCTGATCAGGATCCCACAGATGCTGTGCAACAGCAGGTTTGTTGAGGTAGCTGGATCTCACAAGATGCAGCTCAGGCAGACCTTGTATCTCTTATGTCACTGTTACCTCAGATGTGGAAAAATGGGTGATAACTCGATCCAGCATAAAAATAACAGTGGCATAGACAGGTATTGCATAATAGGGCAGAAAGTCTCCTACTAGTTATTAAGCCATCAAAATCATTTCAACCAATGGGAACTGGCAGAGATTTTTAAAATTTGACCAGTACCTTACATAATGTGGTCATTGCTTTGTGACCTAGTATTGGGAACTCTGTAGCCAGATTTATTGTATTATCAAACATAGTTTGCATAGTTCTCCTGTCTTCTGAAACCTAATGCCTGCATACGTTTCCCGTTTCTCACTTTCCTGCACACGGTTCTATTCTCTTTCTTTCTTTTTGACCAACTCTTCTCATGTTGCTTACCTTTCAGGGACACTCTTCTTCCTCAAGCCCATGTTTCTTACCTGCTATAGTGAATTGAAAAGATCAGTCACGGGGATGGTTACTGAAACGGGATACAGTTCCATCTAAAGATCTCTCTAGGCCTCTTTTTCTCCACTAGCCCTTGGATTTTTTATTTATGTTTTTTCTGTCTGGAAAACTGTAGCTTTAAAGTATCTGTATCTTTCATCTAAAATAAAATACAGAATTTCATCTAAAACAAGAAAGTTGAAATTAGTGTCATTGTATTTCCATGTTTCTGAGGGCTTAGGTTGTTTGTCCATTTGTTTTCTTAGTTCTTGTTTTATTTTGCAAATTTTTCTGTGGTTTACTTTTTTTCCTAGCATGATTTCTGATGCTTCCTCAGAGCAAACTAAGTATTCTGTTTAAACAGTCAAGTAGGATAGCAACGATCACTGTCATCAGACTTGATGACCATTTAAAGATATTTACAAGTAGATGCCATTAAAGAATTATTATTCTTTTCCTAGGTAAGCCACAGAATGAAAATCCTGGAGACTCTTTGTCTTACATCTATGAAACAGTTCTTGCAGACGGTGAGTTGAATTTCCCTTGCATTTACTTGAATAAAACCAGTATTCTTCAGAAAATTTAATTTGTTTTCTTACATCTTGTCAGACACGGAAGGCAATAAACTAAGCTTACCGTAGCATACAGTTGTGTAGAACATGCCTTCTTCTCAGGCATCCACCCATACATCTGTACACCCATGTATTGCATGAGGAATGTGAAGAGGGGAGGAGATTCAACAGGGATGTTACCTTTTTCCTTTCATTTCAGAGGAGAGAAAAAGGATGACATGGAGGCATTTCCTTTTCTGCTCCCAGCATGAGGAGTTTTGTTTGTAATAAAGAGAGCGCTGATTTGAAATTTCAGGTAGAACAGTCCTAATGGCATTAACATTTGTAGCATGATTCATTGGAAGCCCTGTGTGGGAGAAGCCCTACATCCCAACTTCAGCCCCTGTTGACATTTGCCATTCAGGTCTGTCTGTATTTGCTAATGCCCAGAAAGAGTCTTAGTAGGGAAAAGAGACAGGCAAAATCTCCACTTGGTTTTAGTAAAGAGCTACATAACATGTGTCCTATGCCCAGTTCTTTCTTAAACAACTTTATTTCCGGGTTGATACTGTCATGAAGTGCACCAGTGTGCTGACTGGTGGAGCAGGGTAAGTCATTTCAATATTCCTGGTGTAGCAATTCTGGACTCTGAGGTTACTGGCTCTGTTGGCTCTATGTTGCTGGCAAGGTGTAAGGGCAGAAGGATGCTGCAGGCTCACTGGCTCTTCTTACTGGCACGAGTTTAATATACGTGACAGTGATGTATGGAGTTTAGAATTTTAGGGTTTTTGGTTCACAATGCAGTACGGTCTTGGAGCATGTGGGTTGGATTCTTTTCAGATAAAACTAAAATGGTAAGTGCACTCAGGGAGATCACTGGGTGCACTTCAGGCACTAAAAGGTATGCATTATGCAGGTCCAGACCAGTATTAGTTGAAAATACACTGCTTTGAAATGTGTATAGTGTGGAAGGGAGTATTTAGTGCCAACCATTTCATTCTACCAAATTCTTTCCTATTAGTGCTCCTTCATTTCCGATAGAGACTGTGACTGTGTTGGCATCTAAGTGTACTTGTGTGATCTCAAGCAGAAAGCTGCTCTAAAGTTGCACTGCTGTATCCCTACAGATGTATTGTCAAGGTTTCTAAGGATGTCTCTTTTGTTCCTGTAGTATGTGCTGTGGGTCAGTGCATTGAAGAAGTTTGTTGGTATAAAGAAAGCTGTACTGTCAGTCCTGGCTCATCATCCAGGTGCTCAATAAGCTGGCATCACTGTTTTCATCTGTGATCATGATCTCCAAAAATGAGACAGTAAAAGAGGGAATAGTCGAAGAAAACAGAGAAGGCCAAGTAAATAAACAGTGGGTAGATGTTCCTCCAAGCTACTCCTGCTTTAAACCCTGATTCTTTGTGTATGAATCCTTTGCTGCTTTTATATGGGGACTTGAAGAGCTGCTTTAAGTCAAAGTTTCCCATCTGCTGAATGGCTGATGTTGGAATAAAGCGAACTGAAGATTTTCCAGCCAAGAAGTTCTTGCATTAAGAGCAAAAATGTCACTTGAAATCTTTGCTGAACTTGCCTGGACTACAGTTCTCAGTCAGCTTTTGGCAGTCGTCTTGATAGCACTGATTGTATGTAGTCTCTGCTGATGAATGATGTCTAGTTATTTCTAAGAGGATCAAAGAGATTCTCAAACTCACTGTGATGAGTGAAAGGGACAGCTAGAAAAGAGCGATTACCAGTAAATGTATCCTGTACGTGAGGTTAAGATAGACTCCTGAATGAGTGTAAGGCAATAAGTGGTCAACATTTCTTCTGTGATGGTGCAACAGAGAGCAGTTATCTGATATCACTGCAAAACTCTGGAGGGAAAAGTACTCCAAGAGGTGAAATGATTGCAGTTTCGAAGATTCAGCGTGTCGGTGTTTATGAAACCAAGAAAGGTAAGATGCAGATGAACCAGTGTTTGGGCCCGGCAGAAAGTGGGTGAATCTTCAGGTAACCACACAGGATTTGACTTTGAATAAATTGTGAAAAAATGTTTCCAGGGACTCTCTCTTCTGCTTGCTTCTTAACAAGAATGAAGTGTGTACAGTGCTAAACTGCATATATGACACAAAACCGGTGTCAGGAGAAATTATAAACCAGGAAATTATTTTTGCTAGAATGCTATAAATTCACAGAAGAACAGCATTTTATGTAAGGTTTTAAGTGGAGACGGGCATGCTGAAAGCTGAAGTTCGGTTTGAGTATACACATATAATACAAAAGAGAGGATAAGCTGAGAGAAGATGGAATTTTGACTTAATTAAAGTTGAACAGATCAGAAGTGTAAAGCTAAATGAGAAATCTAAAGCAACAAGGGTGGAAAGAGCAGCGAGTGTGTGACAAGGTAAAAAAAACCAACAACAAACAAACCAAACTATATCCAATAAAGCAAAGATAGATGGGGAGTGAGCAAGTGCTAACAATCAATAAGAAGTGATTGAGTAAAGTGAATTGTGCAAGGCCTTGAGGGAAAAGGTCAGGGAGTACATTGGAAAATGGAAAACAATATGGTCACTGAGATCCTTTGGGGAAATAAAAGCTACAGGCAGATGTGAAAACAATTGATTTGCTGGGGAGTGATTGAAAAGATCCAGCTGTGGAATGCTAATCACTGTGATAGGAATTTATGAGGACTTATTCCTGTAGGTGATGACTGACCAAGTCAGCTCTTTAGCCACTCACAAATGTTATGAATTTACTTTGCTTCTAGGTTTCTATATAGGAAAAGTAGACTTATTTTTACTGCTAGGAAGCTCTATTATGAGAAGTTCCTCAGGAAATGTTCTACTCCCCCAAAAATCATTATTTAGAATTTGTACTAAGGTTGACAAAGTGAAGCAACCTTACTGGGATCTGGGTCTACAGCCTTGTAACAATGCAGATAAAATGTGGATGCCTTATTGTGGAATCAGCACTCATTATTTTACCTAGAAAACAAAGCTAACCTCAGATTTAAATACCAATTAAGTGATATGCAGCTTTAGAAAAGGCTGCGCCCCTTCTGTAAAAGAGTTTGTCTATTTTAACATTTTTTCATTAAGACTTGTATCCTAGCACTAATGAACTGAACCAGAGACGGGCAAGGGGAGCACAAAAAGAGGATTTTAAAGTGCAATAGCTGTCTACCTATTAAGTTTAACCGCAGGCATCTTTTGGTCCTGCTCAGAGGTCTTGACAAACTAATGTATTTGTGCATACATTACTGAAGTAACCTGAAGAAAGGCCAGCACTTTGTAACAAAACAGATGGCATCCTTTCTGGAGATAAAAAAGAGCTATCAGAATAACTCTACTCCACTATTCTTTACTTATAATGCTATCTGAAATCCTATTTTAATAAAATGTGCCTATTTTGGGGTCTAGGTGTTGGATTAAAGGACAGTGTCTTAAAAGAAAAAGACTTCGGATTACTTTCATATTTATAACTAACAAAAAGAAAATAATCAGGAGCTGGAAAGCAAGCATGGTTTTCAGATGTGTCTAAAAATATCACTGTTGATTGTGTTCCTGAGAAAGCAGTGTACCTTTTAGCCTGCTTTAGGGGTCAGTAGATTTTAGCTATTTCAAACCAAAGGTGGGAGTAAATTGCAAAGCAGCCTGTCCCCTAGTGAGTCAGTCTTGCTGACAACTCACTTTTTTTTTTTTCCTTTCTTTAATACTAAATGTGTCTGGCATGAGCCTTTCTGCTGACAGCAGCTGTGGCAGCATGGCATGGGGAGACATGTGGTCTCTTAGATAGAGGAGTCCCATGTAATTTAGAGCTGTACAGATCAAGAAGAGCATCATGAATTTCATCCAGGCATCGATAAGAGCCCTGTGCAGGTACTGGAGCTCTGCTGTCACACTCAGACTGAGATGCACTATTTGGTAAATGAGCTGCTGCAGTCTGAGATAACTTCTGTTACCAAATCGATTTAAGGGCTGCTTCACTGTCTTGTGTAAGTAAACATTTGTATACTATTAATTATATGGCCTGTACTTTGAGTAGGGCAAAGGCTGAGAGTGCCAACTACCAGCATCTCTCCCCCTGCCTCTCCCAATGCAGTTGCTAAAGGACTTTGCAGTTATGTTAAACTTAATGACCTTCCAGCTATGTAATTTTTTCAACTTTGGTGACTGTAAAGAATATGCTTCATCAAGAGAATAGCTTCATATTTGGTCAAGAGGGGAAGATTTGTCTGCACACTAGTAGTTCCTTGAGGGTGTTATCTGTAAAAATGTAAACCCTTATTTGGCCAGAATTCTGAGCTTTTGGCCTGCCTGCCAGGTGTGCTTCCCTGAAGTATGACTTGAATCTGAAATGCTCTCCTCTAGCTATGTTCTTTTATATCTTTGTAATTCAAAGTGTAGCCACGTGCCACTTGTCTACCAAAGCACATTGTCCAATTTATGCCAGGCCAGTTGCAAGAGGCTTGAACTGGAGGTCAGAGATAATAGAGCCACTAGGGAACTGCAGCTAGCCCCTTTGGAACAATATGAAAGTTGCAGGACCAGTTTATCAGGCAAACAAGTTTTGGAGGTCTGCTCACAGCCCTGGATGCCCCTGCTATCAGGCTGTTTATTCTCAGTGGTAATTTGAGTCAGCAGCAGGAGGATAAACACTCTCTGCTCTTGGAACAGCATGCTTCAGATTTTGGGTGATATTTGGTGCAGTATAATCCTTCACTGAAACAGAGGTGAGACTTGGGAGGTGAATGTCCCCCTGTACCACACACTGGTGATGCCCCATTTCAAGTACTCTGTCCGGTTTTGGTCCTCTTACCACAAAAAAAGACATTGAGGTGCTGGAGCGGGAGCAGAGAAGGGCAATGGAGCTGGTGAGGGGTCTAGAGAGTAAGTCTTATGAAGAGAGGCTGAGGGAGCTGGGGCTGTTCAGCCTGGAGAAGAGGAGGCTGGGAGGAGACCTTGTCGCTCTCTACAACTACCTGAAAGGAGGTTGTAGAGAAGCAGGGGTTGGTCTCTTCTCTCAAATAACAAGTGATAGAACAAGAGGAAATGGCCTCAAGTTGTGCCAGGGGAGGTTCAGGTTGGATATTAGGAAAATTTTTTACACCGAATGGGTTATCAATCATTGGAATGGGCTGCCCAGGGAAGTGGTTGAGGCACCATCCCTGGAGGTATTAAGAAGGTGGGTTTGACATAGTGCTTAGTGACATGGTTTAGTGATGGGGTTTTTTTCTGGTGTTTGTTTTGGTGTTTGTTTTTTTTATCAGAGTTAAGTTGGTGGTTGGACTAGATGATCTGAAAGGTCCCTTCCAACCTAGACAATTCTATGATTCTATGAGATATATATATATGCTCATACCTCAGAGAAATGGAACAGAAATGCCCAAATGTTCTACTGTGGTAGAACTCCAGTAATTCTGAAGTGGACAGATAGACTCTTTAATAAAGCATTGGGCTTTAATAACTGAGAACTGCTTTTACACACAGAGGGCTGGACTTCAGTTTGCTTTTCCCTGGAGAAGAGGCAGGGTGAAAATATGCAGAATGTAGAAAATGGAAATAACAGGCTAGGGCTCCATCAACAGTTCTGCTCAGCACCTAAATGATCTCAGGCTGGTAGTTATTATTTCCAAACTAATTAGTGTGCTTAATAGTTTAGAAACTCTTTGGGACAGTTACTAACTGTCTAGAGCTCCAGAGAGCGGTCATATTAGTGCTCTTGCTTTAGCTGAAAGTCATAGATTTGCTTGCAGTAATAACATTAATTGTGTATAGTAAAAGATAAACTTAGTCCCAGAAAGCCTCTAATCTAAATGTGCACGTCCTAACCAAAGCACTGATAGCTGAGGTTAAGTCAAATCTTTCTTCCATGTCATAGACCAGTGAGGAACTGGTTAGTTGTCGTAGCCTTAGATTGCCTCTGAATATACAGTTAAAGTAATATGAAAGTATATATATAAACAAACACCTACAGTTTCATGCAAATTATTCTTAAAGATTATTGATAAATTGGTATATTAGTGGGTTTTTTGCTATTCTGGGACTATCTGAAGGCAGAATTTCTTGGGTTTACTGTCGGATCTGATATGGCTATACATAATAAGACTTCTATATTAGTCCATTAGGCCACAATTATATCTGAGTGGTAAATTGTTGTGTACAAAAACATACCTGATAACACAAGAAGAGGTAGGTGTACAGCCTTGCAGTCAAATCATTCTTTGCCTACATGTATATAGTAATGCACAGAACAATAGATGGGGAGGGGGGGCTAGGGATTGCTCTGTTTTGGGAAAGAAATAGACATGTATGAAAATTGCAGCACGATCGGTTGCTAAGATGACATAAATACTACTTCCAAATATTCAGGAAAGGAAAAACCATTCGTCATATCTTTTAAAGGAACTGTCAGTTTGATGCTTATTTGCAAGAAAAATTGTTCACCATAAATAAAGTAATAGAAACATTTTGGAGACATGGGCAAAATAGGCCAACTCAGAGAAAGGTACTATTTTTGACAGAAGAACTCAACCATGCAGGAGAAACTGGGACTGGGAATGCTTTTGAGAAAAACAAAGATAACTGTCAATATATTTGCAAAAGATAGATGATTCAGCATAGAGAGAAACATTATTTAAAACTTGTTCAATAATGAATATGTTTACCTTGGCCTGGAATCTATACATGATAGCAAACAAATGAAAGAAATTAATATTTAAGTCAGATATTTGTATGTTTGAGTATGTATTTAATTTTCTGTTATTTTTAGAAACTTTTCCATTCCTAAGCCTTCTCTCACCATCAGTAAAAGAAAACTTTTCAGCAAAGTAGAAAAGGGGATTTGATTTGAAGTAGTATCTTAGAAAAGGGGCTTATAGTAAAAATGAATAAATCCCATGTTCATGCTAAGTAAAACAGGCTCATTGAATGAAATCCGGTGTGGTGGATGTTTTGTGCCTTTGTGTTCCTCATGGCCTTTCTCAGGTCATTTATAGAGCAATTTATGCAGTTAGAGACTGCCTTTCAATCCCACTCTGCAGCACTCTCTGCTGAGTTCATACAGCATTTACAAATACCCATACTTGAAGAGGATTCATGATCATAAATGTTTATGATAAACTCATGGTAGATTCCAGGAAAAATATGATGTGCATAAGTCTTTTTTTCTGATTTTTTTCCATGTTACAGAAAGCTACTTTGTTTTTTTATGTGCAGCTGTACTTTGATCCACATTTCTGCAGAGCACTTGCACATACGTATGACTTTAAGTTTTTGATTTCCAACTAAATCATTTATATATGAGCACCTTTTAAATTATACGTCACAGAATCCAGTGGTTCTGACACAAAACCTCTGCCTTTACCTCACATTGTGCTGGCGAGTGGTTCTACTATATATCATGGGATGACTCCTGCACTGAAATCTTCTTTATTTTAGTCTTTTACACTGGAATATCATGTCTTTTTATTTCATGTGGCAAGCTGGCCACATGTACTTAATTACCTTTCCATTCCTTATCATCTGCCTAACCTGATTTGCCCCTATTTCTCATCTTCTTATATGTTGTGTAATATAGGGATAAATGAGGACGTTTTTTATAATGTAGTTTTGGTTCTTCAGCTAGCATTGCTTTAGTAAGACTTGTGGAAAAACTGAAATTTGCAAAACTAACAGGCATTTTCCTTTTGTAAAACAGGCCAAATTTGGCCTGTGAGATTTATTCCATGGATAGCCTTAGAAAACACATAAATCTTTCATAAGTTTAGGTTTTCTGCTATTTTTAATACCCCAAATCTGTCACATGCATTGTTGACTCAAAACATGTAGCAAATACCAAATAATCAAAGCCAGAGACAATTTATAATCCTCATGTAGACTGCAATAGGGATAGCAAAAGAGTATATTTGAAAAGTTAGAATTTGGGGGTGGGAGGAGGAGGAGGTTGGATGTGGCATTAAAGTTGTTCAGAAGCCATGGTGAGACATTAATTGTTGAATCCACAAGAGATTAGAGAGACTTCATTAAAATGTCTCAGTTTATGTGAAAGAATGCAATTTCAAAGTCATTTCATTAATTCAGTTTAAAAAGTTAAATTGAAAGCAATAATGCGTTCCAAAAGGTTTTGTGTAAAATATACCAAATTGATGTATTGAAGTTACATGAATTAAGAGAGAATATTGAAGGAAAATTGAAAACATCAGCACTGTGCCTAAGTGAATAACTGTTACGGTAAATGTGTGCAGTATTTTATTATTTAAATATGAACTTAAATTTAAAATCAGTTCTTTGAATGTGACCATCAACCGTAGATATTTGTCAAAAGTATGCCAACAAAAGTAACCTGATGGAAATGGTGCATTACCCTCTATAATAGATGATAATTCCCAATAGGACTGCTCTGAATACTCAAGGGAAGATTATCATAGATTTCCTTTCTTTTTAGCTTCTAGCTCATAGTGCTGTTTCTTATACTTTGATCCTACAAGAAAGGGTCTAGTTTTATTCATCCATTATTTTAATCGTTACTGCTACATTTTAGGAACCTCACGGATAGGTCAGCATTGTATAAAATGTTAAAAGAATACATTCACCAAGCAACAAATACCTTTTAATAAATCCTCTGTCTTAGATATTCCAGCATTATAATGATGTTCTCTTATGTTTCTTTTAAACTGATCTTCACCTACAGTTATAAATTCTTGTTAAAGGATAATTTTTCTGAAAGCCTTAGCAATTAGGAGACCCCCCCTAGCCGTTGCTTTCAGGTTAAAAGACTGTAAAGAGGGTTCACAGTGAAGATGTTCAAAAGACCTGTACATCTGGCAACACCTTCTGTCCACATTAAACAAATATTGTCTATACGTTGCTTTATTTGTCTTTCTAATATGTCATTATTCTATATTAAACCCTTATGAACTACTTTGTTTAGGCTAACGCCAAGCCAAGGCTTGCTTAATCTCTGGTGAATTGCTTGATCAGCAATCACAAATTACACTTCATGTGATTGTTTCATGTTGCAGGTTTTAGGACAGATAGTGTGCAACTGCTGGTAGGAATCTGAGTGCTGGTGACTGTTTCTGGAGTTTGGTTATTGAATATGTAGTAGTGATAATATAGATCCCTGTTATTCTTGGACTGCTGTTCATGCTTTTCATTGACGATCAGGTAGACCTGTCAGTGAAAGAGGTCTTGCTTGATGGTTTTTAGCTAAGAAATTGCTAACTGCTTCCACAGTCAGCAGGCAAATCCCTCATTCTCTTAAATATCTGAGTCCTTGAGGCAAGAGCCACATTTCTCAATAATTTGTCTAAACTCTCAGGCTGTGCAATACCCAGTACTGACTGGGTAGAAGTCCTGGTATTGGAGTCATATGTCACTAGTCATAATAAAAAGATTAAAATGCCATTCGTGTGAGAGGAAAACATTATCCTAATTTAAACCAACTTGTTAGCACTAGCATTGACCTTCTCAGTAGATGAATTATTGTGGGCATTAAAAGGTGGAAGTACCTACTGTCATCTTAGATAAGCAGAGTGCAGACTGCAGAAATAAAACTGTCATGAACTTCACATAGATTAGAATGCATCCACACGATCCTTGAAGA
Organism: Nycticryphes semicollaris; assembly: GCA_013400055.1. Taxonomy (NCBI): domain Eukaryota; kingdom Metazoa; phylum Chordata; class Aves; order Charadriiformes; family Rostratulidae; genus Nycticryphes; species Nycticryphes semicollaris. Next base: position 30,135 of record VXBJ01007582.1, read on the forward strand.
ATGATCACTGACAGAAAGCTGATATCTGAGGATCCAGTGCCTACCAGATTTGTTATTCAGTCCTTCCATTTTGTCAATCTGATACTGAAATGTTTCTTGTCTTTGCTAGACTCCTTCACCTAAAGTGGCAGAAAAATTTCAGAAGCATGCACCTCAGCTGAGTTGCCTTCTAAAGTAAATTCTGTGTGCTTAAGTGTAAGATTTATGGGTGACTTAAAATATGAACATATAATATTCCCACAGAACTTGCTGTGGGCATACAGTATCCTAACTGTTGTCCTCAGCAAGGGTTCAGGCCTTCCTTTTCCTCAAGGGTGATACTAAATAAAGTCTAGTCTTCACAGTGATAATCAGATAAATTAATGTACTTACATTTTCAGCTGGATTAGTTAAACTGCATTGAATTGTGGTCATTCAGAATAAAAATATCCTTTGTTAAGTGTAGACTATTTAACTTCCAAAATAAATTAAAGCAAATGGAATTAACACTACTTCAATTCAGCAAAGTATGTCTACATATAGGTTCAATATAATTTTACCAATCTACACTGAATTCACAGCTTGAATTCAGAATTAGTTTGCCTTAAAAGCATGAGAATGCAAGCAGGACTAGGCTGGGGAGGTTTTACTAGCTGATGATGATCCCCGAACCCACCTGCTTTAGATGTTCAAGGAACCTTTAGCTTCCTCAGTGAAGCACAGATAAATGCTAACATTTTTTCTTTTATTTTTTTGTTAATCTTTTTTCTGGGATCTCTCTAACAATCAAAGCACATCTCTGGGGTCAAAAAAAAAAAAAAAAGGAAAAAAAAACTACATCAGACGATCAGATGTAGCATACTCAAGTTTCTGTACTACATTCCCTGGCATAACTTCACTTAGCAGGAACATTTATTATAGATGTTTATTAAAAAATATGCCTTCTTAAGCAAGACAAGGTTGGTAAGGAATGAGAACATTCTGTATCAAACTGATACATATGAGGGAAATAAAGGCAAGCCAGAAGTGAGGAAAACTAGTTTTAAATTACCAATACCGATGCTGAATGGAAAGAATTCTGTGCCACTTACGAGCATTTTGATGTTTGTGTACCTCAGTGTCTTGGGCAATTTTGAAGAAATACTCAAAATGGCTGTGGTACTTGTTTGCACAAAGCCAAATTGCTCCTGTTCTGTATTCTGCCCATCACTAATTTATATTAATATTCTGCATCCATTTAAGAGGAAAAGGTGTGCCTGAAAAGTTATTTGTGTCCTTGAATGTAATTGACTATGAGTGTTCCATAATTTACAGTAATAAAGATACTGTTGATGTCTCTCAGGATATGTTCTCACCAGCCAGTCAAGATTTTTTAACTCTGAACTGCTTGGAATGATACCATTAATCTAACTAGGTGACTGCAGTATGCTGGGTAGTCCAGCGTGATGAAGAGCCGCTGCAGTCCTTTGAGATGGGTGGCAAGAGCATTTTGTACAGTGTAATAGAGTGTCTGGAAAGGAGTCGTAATGATACAGCGGAGAAGTAGCAGGTGTGAAGAATAGGTTTTCTAAAACACAGGCTTAGTCAGAGCTCTGTGGGTGCAGTTGTCAGTTCTTCTATATGTCCTCATTAAAATTCTGTGATGTGGTGAAGGATTCACTATGGCTCTTGGGCCTTTACTGGTACAGCAAAACAGAAAAGAAACTGGTTGCAAGCTCTCTGTGTGACTGGTGTAGCATTTCCAAATCCACAATATCTTACACATAACAAAAGTATGCCTTCAGTTCACCTTTTTGTCCATGAAGGAGGGCAAAGACTATAGAATCTGTGTCTACTGCCATAGTTAGCTCGTCACAGGTGTCACTGCCCTCATGTAAATGCTCCCTGTAGACAGGTGGGCTGATCTAACAAAAGTGTAGTGTGTCCTTGTTTACATATAAGGAAAGGGAAGAGTGCTAAAAATCCCAGTTTATTCCAACATAGGAGATTTTGTTCTTCTGAGACTACAAAACTAGCTGATCTCTGTGACCTCGTTGGTCACAAGGACTTTGGTGTAAAGGCCACATCCCTTTTGACTTTAGTAAGATGAAGCTTATGAGCAGAGTCAGTCCTTGTAAAGACTGCAGGATCAGGACTTCAGGCAAGGTTTTTATCAAGTGGGGAAACCTCACCACGTTTAAATGAAAGGAATTTTGCCAGATTTTCATGCGGTGACCTTAATGTGACTCCAAATGTATGAGTCTCTAATATGTTGGAAACCACATCATTGCCATGTTTTGTTCATCTGAGATTATTAACAATGTCCTCATTCCACATTATTTATTCCAGATCATCAGACTAGCTCTGACATTAACTTGGCAGATGTCAGGAGAGCATCAGAAAAAACAGACCTCAGTTTTAAACCAGAAGTACTTTCTGAAACAGTAGAAACTAATGAGCAGTCGATATTGGTGCTTCCAGAAAGAATATCATGTGAGGTAAGGTTTTGAATGCTAAAATCTTTGGGGTAACAGTCAATGTTTTTCTCTTCCTGCTACAGTCACATTCACACTATCAGTTTTGAAAACAAATAGCAGATAGGGGGCCTAAATGAGAGCGTATGGAGACTGCAACAGGATTTATTTTGCCTTTGTGTCACATCCACACTGCAGCCAATGGATTTGCAAATAAAATAGTTTTGAGATCACCTTTAAGGGGTTTTATCTCTGGTATAATTATTTGACAGTTTGTGTAGAGCTATTACTTGCTATGTGGACCCTTTATGTGGAGCTTAGAGGGAGCATGCAGTCAGGCATGTCTCTTAGCAAGAATCCATGATGAGTGTATGGGTACATGCATATGTGCCCATACTAAATGAGTTACACCAGTGCTTATTCCTTGTTAGATTCTAAATTAAATTAGAAGTATTTATATATACATATCTGCATGGATATCTGATGGACAAAAATGTTCATATATGTTTGTTTTAATCAGAGCTGTGGTGAAAAAATACGTGAAAATGTAAATAAAGTACATTATCTGGCACTGCATTCCTTTATATAATTAAGTGGCCACGATCAGATATGGAGGTTGTGGTGTACATGGAATGTCACATGTTTTGCTTGCTGTCTTTCAAAGATGACTTACATGCATTATTTCCTCGTTGAGAGCAGTGCAGTTCTAAGGAAGTACCATTCCCTCTGGTTCAGAAGGTGGTAGAAGGGTATTGTCTCATATTGCCTCCTGCTTCTGGTTTACTTTACTGTCAGTTCAAAGAGTTTGAGTCTAAGGTATCTTAGATTCTTCTTATTAGGCTGAACGCCATTTTCCCAGACTATAAAGTGGAATGGTCTTAGAAACTGTAATAATTCACCTACTTACGCATTTAAAATCCTATTTTAAAATAATGTTAGCTAACCTGAATTTAAAATCTTACATTGAGTCATTCATTTCAGTAAAATGGGTAATACTGAGATGGCATCATGTTTTGGTATTGCGATTTATTATTTATTTTTTTTATAAAGCTGTTGGTAAAGGAACTTTCCTTCCAACTTATGTTTTCATTTGCATTTTATACTTTCAGTATAATTTTCCAAAGGACTAATGGGAATATATTTTAATTTTATAGAACCCTGGTGAAATATTCATTTTGTTGAAAGATGAAATAGATGATGAAACTTTAGAAATTGAATTCATAGCAGATAATCAACAAATTAAGACACAGCCAGCCTCCTGGAATAACAAGGTCAAGTACATGAAAGCCTTAGGTAAGAAAATAACTTTTTACCTTTAATCAAACAGAAAAATTTGGAATCCCTTCACTTTTTCTGATAAGTAGTTTTACTTCCCACTATTTTGTAGGTGTTTCCTGTACATGGGTTTTGCACAAAGAGCATTTATTAATAATGCAGAGAAGCAAGGCCTTCTGATTTATGGGAAACTAGGTTCTATTAGATTGTTTTTGTGTGGTTAGATGGCAGGTGGCAGTCTTAAAATGTCATTGATTAGTCACAGATTAATATTCTTCAAAATCACTGCCATAAAATGCAAAGCTAATATTATTTTCTTATTACTCTATTACTAAAATATTTCATTTTATATTATTGCAGTATATTTAGTTATATTGCTCTCTATAATTCTTACTCATACAGGAAATAATGTTTTTTCTTTGTTCATGTGCATGCCATTTCTCTGTATCACTAAGCTCTGCTGGCTTCTAATGATTGTATTTTCTACTGGTCCGTCCATAACTACTAGCCAACACTTTCAACTACTTAACAACAGCTTCTCTTAAGAGATCTGTGCAGATTTAAGGGCCAAACCTATCCTCACTCACTTGAAGTAAGTTAAAAATTTAAAAAATTTTCACCTAGGTATTCAGCATATAGCTTATTCTTTCAAGACATGCTGTGAATTTCCAAAGAAACTTATATTTTATTTTAAAACCACTGCAATACAAAATTAAATAGGCTTCTTGGAGCTACCTTTGGGTAATTCTATATCCTGGTTGTCATTTTGAACATTGTCCTGAGATAGGTGCCACATATGGCCTGAGAGTTCTTTATTACTGTGATGGTGCAGAGAGTTTGCTTTTAGAGACCTGGTTGGGAAGTCCATGACCAACAGGAAACTTCTGTCTGTAAATGGATTTGAGAGAGGGAAATCTCAAACCCTCATTCACAGGTCTCAAAAGATTCCTCCAGAATTCTTCTGTGAGAATACTGTTTATCCCAGGAAGGTTTCTATAGTGAATGAAGAAATAAAATATGAACAGTAAATGAAATATTATTAATAATTTGATAGAGCGCTGCAGTACAAGTTTAATTTTGTTTCTTATGTAATTTGCATTTAATGCTTCTCCCTGTAGGCTTTTTTCCTGTTTCAAAAGCAGGAAACATTGGAAGTTTCTGAGTACACTTTTAAAACAAATATATTTTTTCTGGCCCTATTTCTCCTCTCCATTTTCAGGGTTGCCCGTTTTTATCGCTCTTTTGTGGGGAGAGTTAGAGTTTTGAGAAAACCGTGCTAGTGCTGGTATGATCCAGCAGGATGCCTGGCACAATGAATACTAATGAATTATAAAATGTGCTCATAAAGAGGACTCATGCTGCATACACCGAGCAAGTCATACTTAAGTAACAGACTGTACAAATCCCTCTTTTCCTTTGCTTTTACTAGGTAAACAACTGGAATGGAAGTAATTATCCTGCAATTTCTGCAGCCTAGTTCAGATCCAATTTTGAGAACCTTGCCTGCAATTAAGAAAAATGTTTCAACAGATGAATAGCAATTCCACTATTTGTAATAAATGAACTTTTTCTTAATTTGTAGGCATAAGGGAGCTGATTATAGGTCATCAGTCTATCAAAGGGAAGTTGGAAATTTGAAGTATACTGTTTTCATCTCCTTTCTAATGTGAAGGAATACAATAGGTTTGTTTTATACAGATTTACAGATAATGTATTTTCTTTTTGTCAGCTTTTTAATGTTAGACTGAAAGACCTGAATAAAAACCTAACTACACTGAACCATCTGTGAAATGCAAATCTAGTCATCGACTCTATCCATTTTCTGTGATATTTTCCTGTTCTTTTACTCATTCCATGAAACCTCTGCTTTGGCATTGTAAAATATTTTCAGCTACTGTTCTGATTTGTGTTTTATAAGATTTTCCTGCCGGCCTTGTATATGTAAATGTCTACTGTGGGGGAGTCATTAAGACCACAGCACAGATCGAGTACTATACTGCACTAGAGGAGGTGGAGCACATTCTTAAGAAAGTGGCTGACCCAATCTCTTTCGCTTGTCAGGTAAGTTGAATTCTGCATTTTTAATTTAAAAAAAAAAAGAATATTAAGTGCCAATATAACCAAAGAGGTAATACACTGTGCTGTAAAAACTTCTTTTGATTGCATAGTAATGAGTAATGGCTGAATAATAGGCTCAGGATTACAGAGGCCTGTCTTTGAGGTGTCTAGTGGTAAGCAAGTCAGGCAAGTGAAAAGGAATTGTCTTTTGGTTGGTCGGGTTTTTGGGTTTTTTTGTTATTGTTGTTTAGAGAGAGATATAAACATCCTTTGTGTTGTATATGCCCAGTGAACAACATCCTGCCTTAAAGAGGATGAAAATAAAAACAAACAGTCTCTCTCCACTGAAAGTGTTCTTTTTAGTATGTTTTTAAACCAATAGAAGCAAGCAACCTTAAGTCACATTGTATTTGGTGTATTATTATTCATTCACCAGCAAACAGGAATTTTCTGGCATAGCTTCTATGAAGACAGTAGGTTGCTATTCGCATAGAGTCCATTTACAGCTGCTGAATTATCATTCATGTAGTTTGCTGGTTGCCATGCAGATTCTTTGCATATATTTAGAAGAATTCAGGTTTTGAGATGGATTTCAAATCAGCACAGCAGGCTACAGTGCTCTGCAGCATGTCCTTTGCCAATGGCACACACAAAATAATAAGAGAAGAAAGCATCTATTAGGAAAAGATGAAATCTCAAGTATCATTTGTTGAATGGTGGGTAGCCCAAGCAGACTTGTCACGTTGTCTATATTGTAATTGCAAAGCCAGAACAAAAATAATAGTCTGTGTTTCCAGTGCAGACAGTCTCATTTTCCTGTGACAAATCTACCTTATCTACCACCTAAGGCATTACACTCACAGTGAAAGGATTAATAAGAAATGATGTATTGCATTATTAGTGTCCTATTAAGGATGGGAGTAGATTCCTTCCAACTACAAGTCACTTCTGTTCTAAGACACCAGACTGTTGCACAAGAAAAATAGTGCAACTCTAACTACAAGTGCATTCTTAAAATTCATATAGTATATATCATTCTTTAGCCTGTATCTTGAAGGACATCAAAGTAAGCTTCTAACAGGTTTCATTTAAATTTTATGTATAAGAAGTGTGTCATAATGATTTAAAAAAATATAATTTACAATGTAACCTAGATACCTACAACATACCTGGTGTTTCCACTGGAGAATTATTTGTGTCTGACCCTACATTTAACCATGACTAACAATTATTAAGACACATGAAATTCAAATTATATTCAAATGAAAAATAGTTCTGTGCAGAGCAGTAGTACACACCAGGAAATACAGCTATAGTGTTATGACTATCAAGTGTGTTTAATAATTTCCTCACCTTCATCCATCTGGATAATAAGCAAAGGTTTAAATGAGGAGACACTGTTTGCCTGCTCTTAATTTTGTTGTTTTGGCAAGTGAAAAATTCACGCCAACAAAAAATTTTATAACTGGGTAAGTCTTGCCATCCACACAATATTATGGCTGTTTGGTGGGAAAATATACTAATGGTAATTCATTTCTAAGTGTATATATGTATTGGAATATTTGTCATCATACTTAATGGTACCTGCTGGTCATGGAGTGAGGTACACTAACTAGGTAGGTAGTTAAACTATTTCCACACACTTTTAAAATACTGTAAACTCTCATGTAAAACTGACAATGGCAATAAGATATATCGTACATATGCAATTTACAGAACGTGATTTAACTTAATACTTAAAAATATGTTCATACAAGGAAAACCAAAATAGACTTGATACTAATTACAATTCCCATCATGTAGCAGGGGTAGTAATAACTTGTATTTAACCAGGATAATTAAAACCTTTGAGACTATCAGCTTATTTGAAAAAGTATCCTGGGGCAACAGTGGTTTATCTATGCAAAGTAACAATCAAACACAACGGAAAACAAAATTAAATTAAAATAGAAAAGCTTACAGCCATTATTGATCAAAGCAATATCACTCTGTGGTTCAAAGAAAAGTTCAAGATTTTCACAAATGCTTGCAATCTGACAAGTGTCTCCTTACTAAAATTCTGTGATGAAAGCAACTTGCTACAGTAATGCATACCAAAGACACAATGCTTTGGTAAAATGCTTTCATTGTATTGTATATTGGTTGCCAACCCTTTCAGCTACTTTGAGATGCTATCATTGTTGAGATTATTGTCCTCTTCTCTATTTTGTGCCCCGGTAAAGCCAAATGGATAAACAAAACCCAACATATAGGCTTACACCTGTGCATGTCTTCTACTGATGGCAAGGTCAGTTCATATATCTGAGTGGGAGACCAGCAAAGATTGGTAGTGCTGCACTTATGAATTTCTCTTTTTAGAAAGGAATTGAAGATTAACACTAGCTGTAGTTAAGATTAAACGTATTCTAAGATTTTTATGAAAGTTTTTGGATTAAACTCTTTGCCATATCTGATGCATTTTAATTTTCTGTGTTCCAAATTGGTCCAAATTTAAAAAGCATTTACTAACATTACCAAGACATTTTAATATCATAGAATAGGTAGAGTTAGAAGGGAGTTTAAAGATCATCTAGTTCCAATACCCCTGCCATGGGAAAAGACAGCTCCCACTAGACCAAGTAGCTCAAAGCCCCATCCAATCAAGACTTGAACATTTCCACAACTTTCCTGGACAACCCATTCCAGTGTCTCACCACCCTCAGAGTAAAAAATATTTCTTCCTTACACAGAATCTAAATCTACCCTCTTCCAGTTTAAAACCATTGCCCCTTGTCCTATCACTACATTCCCTCATAAAGAGTCCCTCCCCATCTTTTCTATAGTCCCCCTTTGAGCAACTAGAAGGCTACTATAAGGTCTCCCCAGAGCCTTCTCTTCTCCAGGCTGAACAACCCCAACTCTCTCAGCCTGTCTTCATAGGAGAAGTGCTCCAGCCCTCAAATCATTTTTATGACTCTCCTCTGGACCTATTCCAACAGGTCCTTTTTATGCTGGGGGCTCCAGAGTTGGGTGGGGTCTTATGAGAGCAGAGTAGAGGGGGAGAATCACCTCCCTTGACCTACTGGCCACTCTTCTTTTGACGCAGCCCGGGATACAGTTGCTTTTCTGGGCTGCAAGTGAACATTGCCAGCTCATGTTGAGTTTCTCATCAGATACACCACCAAGTCCTTCTCCTAAGGGCTTCTCTCAGTCATTCTTCATCCAACCTATATTTGTGCTTGGGACTGCTGCAACCCAGGTGTGGGACATTGCATTTGGCCTTGTTGATCCTCATGAGGTTTGCATGGACCCACCATCAAGCCTGTCAGGGAGGTAGGTTATGGTATATATTGAAAAAGAAGAATGAAAATAAACTGCAGTCTTTTCCAGGAAAACTTGTAAGAAATAGCTCTATGACTTATATGGTGATATTATGTATGTGCCTTAACCTGATCCCCAGAGATACTTCCTTTGAAACTGGTTTTAATATTTCAATCTTCTAAGCCACATCAGCAGCTGTTATTTTAAAATGTTTCTTTCTTCTCCTATGAAGTAGGATGAAATATGTCTATATTCTACCACTGACTAAATTTGTCAGAAATGCCTAACTGATTTTTAAGCTTAGCTCATTCTCTTTGTCAGAAGTAATCTAGATATTGAATTGCATATAAAGTAGCATCTGATATGTAAGAACTACCAAAGAAGTTCATCTTTATGTAAATGTAACTTCGTCAGTACTGCTAAAGCCAGTGAGAAATATGTTAATTTACTGCCTGCATACACTGTGTTTCAGTAGCACATATTTTCAGGGCTTTGTTAGCAGTTATTAAAGAATATAGGTCATCTCATTCACAGAAGGAGCAAAATACGTACTTCATCTTTTCCTTTTCCAAGGATGTTTTTCGAAGCCCAGTTCTGATGGTCAACACTTGGAGGTTCTATTTTTTTCACAGCTGTGCTGTGTTGCTCTGAAAAGGGGCTGAGGGAGTGGAGACAGTGACTACACCTGGGGAGGTGGTACTGAGCAGGGGCAAGCTGCTGGTGACGAGCTTTGGGACAGGTAGAAGTAGTTGCAGAAGGACCAAGATTGAAGGGTGGAGCAGGAGCAGCTGGCTGTGCTTCAGAGAGCATGGGAAGAATTGCCTACAAACTCACTAGCTTAATTTTGAGCTGCTCCTGGAAAGAAGAACATGAAATTATGCCTTTACTTCTTTTCTGTTATGTTTTAAATCTTTATTCAAATAAATGGTGGGCTTTCTCAAACTCCTGACTGGCTAAGTGTTCCCTTGCAGAGTGTTTAACTTTAAATGTTGTTCTACTTTTACTGGCTTTGGTGAAGCTTCAGCAGGTATGTAGTGTTGGTGGGATTTCTTGGGAAGATTTCATGGGCCTATAGAGTCCTGTGCAGGGTGTATCAAAATATGTATGTGTAGTGTACTTAGAGTCTGTGAGTGTTCTGGAGCAGGAATGGGCAGTAGAATAAAATTTAGTGTTTGGACTGAATTCTTTTGGGGGGAGGTGACCTTTATGTTGGTGTGGAGTTGGGTAGTACAGAGTGGTCCTATTGCCAGTTCTGCTGTTATTTTCAAATAAGTACTGTAACAAGCACTCCTGTATGTGAGATAAAAGACATTAACAGACTTTATTTACAAATAACCTAACCTAGATTTTCCTATTCTGTCTCTGTTTCAAAGTAGCAGAACAAAAGCTACTCCTTATGATTTAGTTAACAAGGTAGCTTGTCAAATCATTGATTGAGCACTCAGATTTTTAGTGAGAAAAAAAAATTAAGGTGGAAAACTTGAAGCAAATTTCATTGATAGCTCTAAGAGGTGCCTCATGCTTGACTTGAAAACCATAGAAATGGATAGGCTAGTCATCAGAAGGCAGGCCTACTAAAGCATGTGAAACTTAACTCTAATTTAACATGCTCCCTTTGGGAGATCGGACAGTATTCTGAACTTCTTCAGAACTTCTCAGCAGCTTGTAAAAACTGGGCTAGCCTAATGCTACTAAGCCATGCAACTGTTCATGGGTTTCAAAATGTTGTTGCAAGTACTTGAAGCGGTGCGTTCTTCTCGTTTCAAGAACTTGCTCCCTCTATGATTGTGAAACATTGCTTTATCTCATGTAAATATGGTTGGCTGAGTGCAAAGTAAGAACTGTACATTCTTAAGGTACTCTCTGCCTCCCAGCCCCTGAGTTCTGCCTCAGTATAAAAGGGAGAAAGAAGGTTTCCTGCCTCGGTTCATAATAAAAAGCAGAGGAGCTTTTTAAGTAAGATTATTACTTGCTGAAAAGAGACTGTAGGGTGTTTACTTGGCTTTGATACACAAGCCAGTCTGAAATGGGTTCTGTCTGAAATTGCTCATTGGCCATTTCAGTTCAGGTGATAAGAGGCAGGTGTTGTTGCGGTGGGTTTTTTTGGTTTTTTGTTCATTTTTTGAACTGAGGGGGCTACGTAGGTAGCAAAATGTGTTGGGGATGTCCCTGCCATTTTAAATGGAAATTTAAAATGTTGCTGTTGTCCCAAAGTGGGGTCATCTACCCAGTGTGTAGACACCAATATGCACCCAGAGTAGAGATATTACCTGTTTATTTCATTTCTGCAGAGATGTACATTCTACCTCCTTAAAGTGCCTCATTACTTCATATTTAGTTTGTCTAGAAGCCCACCTATGTGTTTCTTTTCAATATAATGGAGTTCCTGCTATATAGTTGCTTCAGTGAATACCAGTGGTTTTAAACCTCTTTATTTGTGGCACAATTTCTGCATATACACACATCTGAGCTAGATCCTGTGTTACTACTTATTTTTGTCCTGCTCTAGATTGATCTCCTGTGCTTTAACCCCAGCAGGCAGCTGCTCACTTCCCCCAGTGGGATGAGGGATGGAATTAGAAGGGTAAAAGTGATAAATCTCATGAGTTGAGATAAATGCAATTTAAAACTTCAAAGACAGATGCCCTAGCCCTGGAAGTGTTTAAGGCCAGGCTGGATGGGGCTTTGAGCAGCCTGGTCTAGTGGGAGATGTCCCTTGATGATTGTTAAGGTCCGTTCCAACTCCAACCAATCTATGATTCTAATAGGTAAAGTAAAAGCCGTGCACAAGCAAAACAAAACAAGGAAATCATTGACTGCTTCCAATCAGCAGGCAGGTGTTCAGCCATCTGCAGGAAAGCAGGTCTCCATCACATGCAATAGTTACTTGGGAAGACAAACGCCATAACTCCAAACGTTCTCCCCTTCCTCTGTCTTTCCCCAGCTGTATATGCTGAGCATGATGACACATGGTATGGAATATCCCTTTGGTCAGCTGGGGTCAGTGGTGCCAGCTGTTTCCCCTCCCAACTTCTTGTGCACCCTCAGCCTACTCACTGGTGGGGTGGGCGTGAGGGGCAGAAAAGGCCTTGACACTGTAAGTGCGGCTCAGTGAGAACTAAAACATCGCTGTTCTGTTCAGGGGATATCCCTGTTTTGCAGGACAAATCCAAAACATAGCCCTGTACCAGCTACTACGAAGAAAATTATCCCAGCCAAAACCAGCACAAACTCTGTTAAGGTGGTACCATATCTAAGAAGACCTACTTGGAATAAGAGAGAATAGTATGGTTTCTTAACTGAATTTTAATATTATTCTTCTTAATATTGTTTAAATATCATGTGGCTATTTATATTCATAGAGAGGTTTTTTGATAGATATATGGAAGGTTTTGCGTATTCTTTCTCAATTCAAACTATGTCTGGTACTTTGATGAGATCTTTATTCAGGAACAAGTCTTAAAGATTTTTTTTCCCCCTAGGAACCTTTTTGTAATGCTTATTACTTTGATTATTGAGGGCTAAATTAAGTATTCATAATTATTGAGTAACAAATACAGAAAATGTAATGTGACAGTACAGAAAGGGTGAGTTATGGAAAGAAATAGGTCGCACGTTACTAAAGATAATGGGGTTTGTGTATCATAATCAAGGGCCCGTGTTATCACAGAACATCAGGGATTGGAAGGGACCTTGAAAGATCATCTAGTCCAATCCCCCTGCCAGAGCAGGAACATGTCCAGGAGGGTTTTGAATGTCTCCAGAGAAGGAGACTCCACAGATTCTCTGGGCAGCCTGTTCCAATGTTCTGTCACCCTGACTGTGAAGAAGTTTCTTCTCATATTTAAGTGGAATCTCCTATGTTCCAGCTTGTACCCATTGGCCCTTGTCCTAAATTATGGGGGGAAAAATTTCATATTTTACTACTGGTAGCTCCTTCCTTGCACAAACTTGTCTTCAAATTCTGGGTCATTTCTCTAGAACTCATGAAATTATATCCTGCCTGTGTACTCAACGTTTTCTGGTCACATCACTCTTGTTTTCACTTCTAGTAGCCTTGGGGATTAAACTTTATGTTTTATCAGTAGTCTCTTCTGTTCTTTTCTGCTTAGCACATCAGCCTTGGAATTTCTTTTTAAGTTTATATGCTAAGTGTGTCTGTAGATGTTCCCTGTTAGCGATACAAAAATCAAGTTGAACAGAAGCAGTTCAGCTATGGGAAGGCAAACTTTAATGCAGGACTGCTGACATGCAAGCAGAGTAAACCAACTCCTCCTGAGCACTTCTCTGCTGTGGCTGAGCTTACTTTGGCACACAGTGCAGCACAGACTGGACTAGCACCATAGTACTCAAAGTAAAATATCCTTATTATTCAAATCTCTGTGGTCATGCTTCTCTTGTCACACCAAGCAAAGAAACAATAATGGCTACCTTGAGAGTCATTAGGAATAGATCTTGGCCTTCTGTCCCCGAAGAGGCAGTCAAAAACAAAAGACCTCATAGCAGCCACTGAGGATTTCCCTTGTCTAAAGACTATGTATTTAGTAGGAAGCTAATCTCACTGGTAGCTATCAATTTCTTATTCTGTCAGTAATATTACGCCTTGGCTAATGGAACTGAAGCTGTTTCCTACCTAGCAAATTACACAATCTTAATGTAAAGGTTTTGGGTAACAGAGAGCTACTGTAGTCTTTAAACTCATCCTGAATTACTGCTGTAGTAAGTCCTTGCATTTATTAGCAGCTAACATCTGTTATAACAGTTCCTGGTTATTACACTGCATTATTACAGCTAAATCAAGAGTTGATAAATGCAAATCTTCCTGTCCTTACCCATCATCCAGAAGTTTTTAGTCATGGCTGAATTTCATAAGTTATAATACCTGTTTCTCTTCAATTGGATCATGTTACTGTGATCCTTCTATATTAGAACATCTCTTCTGTAGCTTTCAAAACCCATGCAGCTAAGAGTGAGTTGGTAATAATACTGTTTTAAGTAATTTGATTGTTCGGTACTGAGGATAAAGTTAAAAATACATATGCAACAAATGCATTTTTCTTTTCTTTTAAACAGGCTTTTAAATTTTCTTCTGTCGAGAAGCTGGACAATGTTGTGACTTTGCTATTGAAAAGTAAAATATCTACTTATGAATTCGGCACATTTCAAACTGAAGAAGAGCACCATCAACAAACTAGTGAGTCACTTCTCATATGCTTTGATTTTTATTACTGATGCTATGGTTGTTACTTATAAATGTTAATAAGACAGTCTTTAAATATATAAAGCCACTAGTGAAATGCAAATATCCACAATAAAGGCAACATAACCAGGAAAAACAGGGAAAAGAATTGCGTAAATCATTACTTTGTGACCCAGCACTACGTATTTATACTTGTCTGGATGTTTGATCACCTCAGGATCAACTGCAAATCGACAGCTTTATAGCTGAGCAAATTTATATTATGGTGAAATTGGGCAATAAAAGGAGATGCCTGTATGTTATTAACTTTTTTTTACTAATTTATCTTCTTCAATACAATTTAAACTTCACTTTCTCAAAGTTTGGTGATATAAAAAGAAACTTGGAAAGATTTCCCTGTCTAAAGAGAATGGATGGATTTTGAACTTAAAACAGCTCTAAGCTTCTCCATTCATTTTAGTATGTATGAACTTGATAGTTTCCATTACCTTTGACCAAAAGGTAGTTATATCATCCCAGTGAGTTAAAACCTATTGTCTATAAAGTAGAGACAGTATTTGCACATTTTGTGTAGTGTATCAAAAAATCCACCAGTTAGTACCCAATGGAGCATCCTGATTGAATTCATTAACCACTAATTAAGGATTCCAATTGGTTTGCAATAAACCAAGAGTGTGATTATTGTAGCTTCTCTTTTAAAAAGCATCATTAAGATGTTATTCAGATGTGTGTTAGGCCTTAGCTTTTCTAAGAAACTTTTCGGGAAAAAACAAAAATCAAGAAAAAGTGTTTCCCTTATGAAATAGTTAAGATATAAGTGTTTGAGTTATTGGCCAAGTCCTGTTTTATGTACCTGGTCTATGGTTTCGAGAAAATAAGCTCACTACATCCAACTAAAACATAACATTTCTTATAACCAAATACAGAAAATTGTGATCACTACCATGCTTCCTTTCCTTTTCAGTAAGGTTTCTTTGATGGAATTCACCCCTCTGTACCAGTTAAACATGATTCTACTTGTATTCTAAAAATAAGCTTAAATGCAAGTCTAGGTTGGTAAAAGCAAACAGTTAGGGTGTTAAGTGAGGCAACTGTCTTTGATGTTTTCCCATGAAAGACTGCAGGATGAAGATGTATAGGACACATTAGACAGCCATTCCTAATGTGAAATGTTAGTTTTGAATACAAAAGATTTTCTGCTTCTCTAGTAACTGTCTAGATCTGGGCACATTTTTGAATATTGAGAATTGCACTTATCAACCTGCAGTCCCTGTGTGAATCAAGAGAAAGTTGACTGCTTGTGAACATGAGCCAAGTAGTGACCTTAAAATTAACTGGTTTGAAGTACGGTGCAGCACGAAAGTACAAAGTTAGATGCCTAGATCCTTCATGAAAGAAGGATGTGGTTGCAGAACTGGAAGTGTTCAGAACACGGGAGGCCTAGGCTCCGATCCTCCTTTTGCCTGAGAGGTATCTAAACTCATGTCTCTGACTCCCTGTAAGAGCATCCCAAACAGGCATTAGGCATATCAGGTCTAACAGAGGACTAGCATCTCCTTGTTCAGCCATTTTTTATAGCCTTTTATTCCAAGCACCATTTTTTCTTCCAATGAGAAAATATCAAAGAATGAAGACTAATTAAATATTTTTGGGAAGGATGTGAAGCTATCAGATGAAAAGCTCGGTAGGACTGAGATTAATTTTTCTTGTATGGCTGAACAGGCAGATGAATCACCCCTGACTTCATAATTTCTGTAGGTGCTGCTTTTCCCTAGTGGTCAAAATAGGCTAACTTATGTCAGAAATCCAGTTTTCTGTTTCCAGGGGGAACACACACACTTTGCATCGAGAGGTACTTGGTTGAAATAGAGACATGTCAATAAGTCAGAATATAGTTCAACTTCTCCGTGACAACCTGTCATTCTATAAGATTCCTGCCCGCTTCTAAAGGCTTCAAAGCCTATTGGAGTCAACAGAGAGAGGCTTTTCTTAGACTTCTTATCAAATACTTAGTTTGTAAAGCTTTGAATACGTAAATTTCCTCTTGAAGCTGGAGTGACTTTTTTGCGCATCTAGTGTCTAATGGACTGTACTGTGTCTTCTGGCTTTCCAGTCTGAGTGTAGTAGCTCTAGTTCAATAATAATACCTCTACCCAAAGGTAGATGCAGTCCTTGGAAGCTAGATGCTTCCAAAGTAAAGATGCACTCCTTTCAACCTAAACAGTAAAAACAAAAAATACCTCTTTAAACCTTATCATTTGACTGTTTCATGACTCCATTCATTCGCATGGCTACAGGAGATCAGTCTTGCAGCATGAG
Organism: Nycticryphes semicollaris; assembly: GCA_013400055.1. Taxonomy (NCBI): domain Eukaryota; kingdom Metazoa; phylum Chordata; class Aves; order Charadriiformes; family Rostratulidae; genus Nycticryphes; species Nycticryphes semicollaris. The sequence continues at coordinate 46,719 of VXBJ01007582.1, forward strand.
GCTTAGATAAGAGAAACCCATCTCTATGGTTTTACCTTGATTTTAACTTCATAGCAAGCATATCAGGGTACAGATGATAAATTGCTGTACTTGAGACTTCTCAATATGAATTGAAAGTGAAGAAATAATGAAGAACTTGTGATTAATTTTATTGAATAACTAAGGAATTGCATGGTTTGATTTCTGACAAAATGTAAACTAAATATAAAATCTAATAGGAAATGCGTGATGTAATCAAAGAAAAATGCAATGTGATGCTTGCTTATATTAACAGTGGTTTAGATCGAGACATCACCAGATGTGTGTTTGCTTACATCATTTTTCAAGAGGCGCTCCCCTTCTCAGAATGGCTGTTTAACAGCTTTTTAGTATGAAGAATACAGGACCTGCATTTGGTGTCTAGGCTGGCAAAGTCAAGATGGGTGGCAAAGGCGTAAAAGGTCAACTCAGATGCCATCTTACTTTCAGTGCACCTATTACAGATGTCTGAATAATCCTCTCAGCTAGCACTTCTTTGTTTGGTTCACTCTTCAGTGCATAATTTCAGATTTGCTAATTTAAGGCGATCTTATTTTGTCTTTATTTTGTATACAGAATCTCTGTAAGTGGTGCAGTGTTATCATTTTATGTGACTCAATTATAATATTTTCAGTATTTCTTTTAAATACTAATTTTTTAAAAAAAGGCAGGATGTTCTGAAAAACTTCCTATGCTATCATAATATCTAATAGAACAAATTTACCTGCTTAGGATGGGTATATCACTGGATATAGCAATTTCTGATAAGGGACGTTTTGCTATCAATTATAAATGCGTATTCTGGAAATTTTAATCTCTTGCTGTCTAAGCAAGGAGAATTGTTTGAGCAGCAGATCAGACCTTGTGAAGTTCCTTGCAAGCACTTTAACATGTATGAAATATTCTTTCTCTATGGAATCTAACTTGCTGGACTACATGCAGGAGGGAAATTACATCTCTGCCTAAATTGAGGCAATGACTATACTATAACTTTACTTGTTTTTTTACCCTCTCTTAAGTTTCTCAGTATTATTCAAAAGAAATTGATTTATAAAAGGTAGCAATTGAACATGGTAAAAAATAGGAATACTGATTTTTTTTATTTTTTTTTTACAAACCATGGTTTCCAATTATAGTTATTAGAATGTATTTTACCATGTATAAGATGAGTTTTAGTTGCTTGCTTCTCATGAAATATCCTATTGTAATAGTTATTGGAGAAACCAAAAAGTGAATCGGGAGCCTTTACCAGAAAAATAATGTCGGAACTATTGTATGTGTAAAAAGGTGTGGGAAATAAGTTGTACCTTACAGAGTTGAACTGTGCCATTTCGTTTTGTTTTAATTGCTTGTCGTTGTTGCTTGACACGTTTCATGTAGTTCTAAAGATTATAAAAGTATCCAAACTTTGTCAAAATATATTTAGGATTATGCATGGATACTACCTACTAGCAGTATAGAAGAACTAAGATTTTCTTCAGCTTATCAAGAGGAAGAATGTTTTAGTAATGAGTAATATTTAAAGAGATTATTCTGCATCCTCTGAAGGGGAATACTGGAAGCCCAATACGCTGAAAAAGCTAAATGCAAACAGGATAGAAGTCACTGGGAAAACGTAGTGTTTAACAGCAGCATTAACTGAAAGACAGAGCCAAAGCATGTCTGTGATTTTTAGTGGTGGTGTCCTCCATCTGTTGTGGAAAAGCGTGTAACTAAAGCAAGAGAGGTACTGTCCTGAATACTGTACATTGCATACCAACCTAATTTCAGGGTACCTTGTATGTATATTATTCCTTTATATTGTGGCAATAGAATCCAGTCAAAACATGCTAACAAATCCAAATTCGTGTTTGAAAACTTTTCTTCAGCTTGGGAAGCTCTGATTCTGCTCTTGAGTCCTAGGGTTTTGGAATTCTTGGTGCATTGGTTCCTGTCCAAGGATCGCAATTTACTTAAGGAAAACCTGTTTCTTTCGCTACTGAGTTTTTCTTTTTTTACAAGTTATCTGTTGTTATTATTACTCTGGTTATACTGAAACATCAAACCTTATGAAAAGCCCTGAATTTACTCTTTTTGTAAAAAATACTGATTTTTGTCACTTAGCGCTGCTAGCACCATAACAAGTCCTATACTGATTTCTCTAATTCATTCTTTCAAGCTGAAACATCTATCTCAAAAAAAGAATTAGTGTCTGGGTTTTCAGCTGCTAGCAAAACAATGAAAGAAAAGATAGACTGGGCAAGAAGAAGCAGATGGGGCTTTGAGTATTTCTTTGGTTTAATTGATATTGACACTGAAGAAGTAATTTTAAATGTCTATTTGAATTGCTAAAAAAAAAAAAAACCGTAATGTCCTGTATCAATAATTTGGGAAATAAAAGAATGATGTCTTACAATATCTGCAGAACTATCACTGTAGGCTGTTCTGTTTGCTTACTGCAATTTTATGAAAATTCCCGCAGGCTAAGACAGTGCTACAATACAGTAATATTAGATTTTATGCTGTTTTATAGCTGAGGTGTTCCAGAATGTTCTGCAGAGAAGAGCAGAGAAGGGATTGTGACAAGACAAAACACTTGAAACGGCAATTCCCTCTTCACCTTGTGTATGTCAACTAAAACTTCAGTTAAAAGCAAATACTGGCCTCAAAGTTAGTTGAAAGGTGAAGAACACACTTAAAAATATGCCACTTGGGCATTCTTAAACCTTTCCTTCCCACCCATGAACACCACATAACTAGTTCTTAGTGTGGCTGCCAAACAACAATAGCTTTTCCTCTGTTGACATTCTTCATTAAAGGACTGCTACTGAGTAAAACCAAATCACTTCTAGTTACACTAATAACTACTACTTTTGTTCAGTTCTCTATATTTAGCTGAAATGTACCAGTTGTTGCAGTTTCACAGCTGAGAAAAGTTCCAGCAGTTTTCCCTGATTCAGTGTGACAAACTTGCAAATTCAGGAATGGTATTTTCTGCCTGAAGCATGTGTGCTTTCAAATAATTACAGCATCTTGCTACTGTGCATAATATAAAACTTCAGTTAAAGAAGTTAAACACAGTATGGTGGAAATTTCTTTACAGTGGAACATCTAATTTGACTTAAAAGCTCACTGAATTTTGTGAATTGGCAATTAAGTGAACAATATTGGTGTAAAAAAAACCCTGACATAAATCTTGCAGTGGGTTATTCTTACTTCGTTGTTTTATCAATGATACCCTTAGTTGTCATTGACTTTTGCTGTAGAAACTGTAGGAAAGAGGTAACTTCTTCACTTTTCTTAGGTGACTTGGGAGGGACTTCAAACAGTTAGTGGTGCCTCTTTTCAGGAGGAGGGCAAAAAGAAAGACCAGTAGGCTTCAATTGGCTTTTGAGGTCATTTCCCTTACTATATTTTTAAATTAATTAAATACGTATTTGGGGGAGGAATTTGAGAGATCAAGTCCAACAGCATCTTTTCCCCCTCACTGAAGAGGTGGCAAAGCCATTATCTTATACAGGGCAGGAAATCACTTCTGGTACCACAGTTGCATACAGAAATGGGCGTTGAAGTGTTACTGAGGTTGCTAAGGGAAAAGCAGCCATCACAACTGTTGGTATAACATTTACAAAGACAGAGATCATACCAAAGTGGCCTCAGAGTTTTCTGTCAGCAAGATCGGGAAAGTTTGGCCCATGAAGGTTGCATCCTAGTTTTTGTAAGTGCAGGGGGCTGCCAGTTGTGTCACCTCAAAAGGCTTTGCAAGTGGAAGTGTTAAAAGCTGTCTTAAATTGGTGGAGTTCATATGATCATCTGATGGTCCTCACAATACCTTTCTGCCTTGTGTTACAACTGGATGGCACCAGGCTTCTGTTTGATGGGCATAAGAAATTAAGTCTGTTCATTTGAACCACTTAGTAAAGCCTTTGCTTGCATCTGTATGGTTGGACTTGATGATCTTGGAGGTCCTTTCCAACCATGAAGATTCTGTGATTCTGTCTGCTCTAATGGGCAACTGATCCTGCACACCATTGAAGAAAGAAATGGAGGTCCTCCCTTTCTGAGAATAAGACCAGTAGTGAAATGGAGTTAGTGAGTGTGGATTGAGAGCCTGCTTGTTTTCTGTATTTTTTCAACATACCACCATATATTAAAACTTGGAATGATGTACTAGGAATAGTATGATGTTGTGGTTCGGTGATGTTTGGATTCCTTAAAGGAAGAGTCTCCCCAGGTAGTTTCTTGAGTTAGAAGACTGTTATTTCTTGCCAGCAGAGAATGTTTTCCATCGTTCATTAGGGAGTATGGACACCTGGCTTAGGACAGCACAGTGATGAGTCTTGTTAGCTGGGATCACCAGCTTAGGATGGCAAGACTTGTGTGACAGGAGTCAGCTATTCTCAGACAGCTCTTTGCTCTTGATGTATCAATACAGTAGGAGGCCACAGAAGCCGTGTGTGGGCTCATCTGATATGCATCTGATAAGCGTCCATGTAACCACCCAACTGTATAAGACCTGTGTATTTCATATCTCCTTGAACAAGAAAATAGGTCTTTCGGTTCTGCTCATTTTGAGCAGAGTAGAAGCATCATGAAGTTCAGTAATGTCTGAAAGGAACGACTTGAAATTTTTGAATGTGGCTGTATGTTGTGGCTGCTCCATCCCTGGAAGCGTTTAAGGCTGGATGGGGCTTTGAGGAACCTGGTCTTGTGGGAGGTGTCCCTGCCCATGGCAGGAGGGTTGGAACTTGATGATCTTTAAGGTTCCTTCCAATTCCACTGTTCTATGATTCTATGATTATAGAAAGAGATTTCATCGTAGTATTTAAATTTACCTGTAACAATAGATGTTATAGAGACAGCTCTTGAATGAAATTAGGAGATTGGTTACAATAGTTTTGTAATGTCATTGCAATTTATGTTATTAATCCTTGCTGGATTTAGGGTCTTTTGATGGCGTTCTTGTCTGTTGCACCTGCTTTAAGCATGGGGTGTAAATTTGTACTGTGAAAGTCAAGTCATTTGAGTTACTCTGTGAACAGAACTTTCCCTTTTATGCACGTTTTTGAAGTGGGTGCCATGAAAAGCTATAAAGGATGAAATAATTTATAATGACTGTCAGTAATTTCTGTCTTGAACAAGACTTGTATTCTGGAATTAACACCTCAATAATTAAATTCAGTCTTTAGATTTAACACACACCCAAGAACATAATGAAATCCTTGTAGCTTCTTTGTTGAGAGGTGTAAAGTGATGCTGGCATTCATGCTTGTTTAAAATTAATCTTTTTGGAAATTGCCTTTCACTCTAAGATCTCTATGCATCTTGTACAAAAAGAAAATCTCTCTGTTATTGAATACAAGCAGTCCTGCTTGTATCTGCATATATGTATGGAATATTCTTGCACAGAGTTGCTGACTGGTAGGTTGGTATGTAGGAATAGCACCATCCTCAATGGCTCCTTCAGCTACACTTGTAACTAGAACCAACATTTTGAGGCTGTATGATTTTATAACAAAATTCACATAATCCAAATAGTTGTGAAGGTGCACAGGTCAGATTTATCTGTACACTCACTCTCAAAATAAGAAACAAATGAAACTATTTCCATCTTCTGTTATTGGTGAAAGTGTTTAATATTTTTTTATGTGGTGTTAAAAACAGTTGTTTTACTTAAGTCTTTTTTAAGTATTATGTTAAAGATCTCACTACCAGTGCTGCTGCTAAAGTTTTCGTGCCTGAAGACAGCTGGTTTTTTTCTGTTTGCTGCAAGGAGCAATACAAAAAAAAACCCCAAAACCCAACCACTTTGTTTTAGGAAATTGACTGATTTTTACCATCCTCCAGGGCTGGCTGAGGTGTTTCATTAGTTAATGATGTAGTCTCCTCTACTTTTCCAAGTATGTAAATGTGGCAGTCCTGCTTGAAAATCAAACATAGCTAGGGAGGGGTTGAGAAAAAACATCTCAACTGTGAAGGAGCTGAAGGGATTTTGGAGTTGGTTCTGGGATACCCCTGTTTTGTATGACTTTGTAAATTCAAATACAAGCTTAGGACAGGCATATAAATACCATTGATATTGATGAAGAAATGATGCAACCAGTCCATTGGTTAAATTGACTTGTTTCCCTCTTTGGACCTGTAACCAGTTGTTTCAGGCTTCATTGCATGGAACAGAAATTCTTTCAGAGTGTGTTATTAATACTTCGTTAAATCTCCTTTTACTGACTGTATCTGGCCTTTAGAATCTGCTAACAAGATGCAGAATATTGATGAGAGTTCATGTAAATTAAAAATTCTCTCTTTAAAATTACTGCTCAATATCTATTTCATTGCTGGACATCCAAAAAATAAATAATAGCAAAAGACAGATGGATTAAGATGCACAATTTGACAATGATTTGTGATGTTTTTTTGAAATATTAGGTTGGGTTTGGACACTTTTTTTTTTTGCTTAAGAGAATCCTGAGTAATAAGTAAAAGTACACTTAGCTTTGCTGTTGTCTTAAAATTACTTGCATACATTTTTACTGCTTGTGTAACAGCTTCTTAAGTTGTTATATATTTCTCTCTATCTGTGGGGGGTTAGCCAATTATAGACAAAAATAAGAGGTCAAATGGCTCCTGGAGTAGAATTTATAGTTCTTCTAATTACACAATTAAGTCTAGTTTGCGGAACTTCTGTTAAAATGAGCAATACACAGTAAAGAAGTTGTACAACACCTACTTTGCCCAAAAGCTTTAGCTACTATACAGTTTTAAGATTGCCTATTTTAACTCAAAGGCTTTTAAAGCACACAAGTACAAAAGAATGTAAGCTAAAACACATATCCTTGTCAACAGAAGCTTAGCCAGCAAAGGTTTCTAAAATAAATTACTTGATTTACACAGATGCTGTGTATGTAGTTTCTTCGTTGGATTTTTGGTTGCCTGGTGGAAAAAGGCAAGCAACACTCATTTTAAAACAATCTGTATAGGGTTGACAATGTGATTTTTGACTAAAATGTAGCCCACTCAGATACCCTGTGTCAAAACAATATTTGAGTAGGATGGTGGTGGAATATTCTTTGTCCAAAATGCAGTCAAGAATTGTCCTAAAATTTTTTTCAACAATCAGTGCTTAGCTATGCCATTCCAAGAACTGTCCTTGAATCCTTGTATCTAATGGTGGGGTGAGGTGTTACTCGCTCCCATATTAACATTCTGCAGGAGCAACATGAGGGAGAGGGGAAAGTTACACAAATTCACAAAATTTTAATATGTAGAAGAATGTAAAAATGAGGACGTTTGTTAAAGACTGGCACCCAGGAGAATTATGAAGGGAGTCACAACTACTACTCTGTCTTCCAACATATGAAGGGCTGAAAATGTGCTGGCTTGTCTGTAGGACAACTGATGACTGGGATATAAAAGCGAGCTCAAGAAAGCTAGAAGAAGCTGTGTAGATTTCCAAGCTGTAGTCCTGGTTGAGAGACATGTTGAAAGAGACTGTCTGGAGTTGCAGGAATCATAAAGTTATATCAAAAAAGGGCAGGCTGAGCACAAGGAAATTACCAGGACTAACTGGTATGCATTAAGAGCTTTGAGGAAATTTAAAAGTGAAATAGCTGGGTTTCTAATGGCAGCATGGAAGTTTTTGGTTCTGTAGTACTAGACGGTGTAGGTGTGATGCCAAAACCCAATTTCTCTGGGGTCCTTGAGACCTAGAAGCAGGTTCATGTGTTGACTCTACCAGACAAATTAATAGAACTTGTACTAAACTCAGTTTTCTGCAACGTGAATTCCTGCCGTAGATTTCTTGCAGTTTTTTGTAAGACTCGGCAAACGTGATCGAGTCAGTAATTGACTGGGCATGGATGAATAACTGGCCAAAACCAAGAGGCGGACAGTTGGAGAAAACTTACGTTAGTGATGCAAAGTATTCAGGGTCATAAGGAGGAGGGCTAAATGGGGGGAAAAAAGTGGTAGAAAGGCCTCATGAGATTTAGTAACTGTGTGGTAAAATGTCAGATGATGTTAATTATAGGTAAAAATGAAATGATGCAAGTAGAAAAAGCAGTCCTGTTTTGTCATACAAAATGAGAGGCTTTGAGCAGGCTCTTAGCACTGAGGAGTAAGACCACGCAGTTCCAGGAGAACGTCAACTTGTTGCTAGGCAGCAGATCAAAAAGCAAATGAAATAGTAGGAATTATTAGAAAAGGAATAGAGAACAAAACAGGACATAATTATGACAGCGCATAAATTACATGGTTCACACCCAAGTTGAGTATCATGTACAGCTCTTCTCCTATCACCTCAAAATAGTTAAATTAAAGCTGGAAAAGGTTCAGAAAAGAGCAGTGGAGGTGGTGGTGTTGATTCTTTGTAAGGCACAATTAAGTAGATGAGCTCTTTGAGAAAGAAGTTCTGAGAATGAGTAAATCACTAGAAGTGCAGAGAGGGCAGACAGAGATGGAGAATAAGATGAATTAGGGACTGTCAGTTGAACCTAGGGGCAGCCAGGTTAAAAACAAACTAGGGGAAGCTCTTCTTAATGCAGTGGGTAGTAAAGAATATGGCAAAAGACCCTGAGGGTGCAAGAAGTTGATGGTGCCTGGGGCAGGCTGGATGCATACTTGGAAAAAAGGTACACTGCGTGCTGATACAAAGGCAAATTACAACATAAACAAGCCACAAGTGATTAGAAAGTAGAGTGTGAAAACCAAGAGAAGTATTGTTTATGCTTGGTCCTGCTTCTTTTTTATCTTTTTGTTGTTGTTGATGTAACTTGTTACCACTCTTAGAGTCAGAATATAGGACTAGGCTGAAATGATAAACTGGCTTCAGTTTAGCTCTGTCCCACTTCTTTAAGGTGCAAGTCTGTGACAGAAGTGCATATCATGCTATTTCAGATAAATCCTAAAACCCATTATATATATTTAAATTCATATTTAAAATCTCTAATTTTTCATTACAGGGATAAGCAAATTTTTGCAAGTCTCTGATAGTCACATGAATCTTCAGAAATGTCTTTTAATATGATAACATAGCACCCTAACCCTCTAAAAATGCCCCATTCAAATGTCTCAAATTAAAAATATTCCTAAAGATTAAATAATATACACCTAAGCAAAAGTTTTAGAGTTTTCTTCCCCTTGCAAGAAAACTTATTTCTCAATAGAACTGAGGTGTTCTAAAATCCCTCTGTCAGGAAAAAAAAATTAAAAAGATTCTTTAGTTATGCTAAAATATATATGTGAATTGTAAAACTGTTAGTTGGAGGAATTATTCTTTGGATGTCAGCTCTGTATTGGCAGTTTGATAACTGTGATTCCATAGCACTCAAAGGACTTTTACAAAAGGAGGTGGAAGGTGTTTTATAAAAGCAAACCTGTTCTTTATGAAAACTTTGTTTCCACTTACAGATAAACATTTGGAAGAATTTCCTACTCTACTTCACTGTGCAGCAAGATTTGGCTTAAAGAACCTTGCAACGTTCCTACTGGATTTTCCTGAGGCCACACAGGCTTGCAAAATAACCAACAAATATGGAGATGATCCAGCAAGTATCGCTGAGAGGCACGGACATAAGGAAATAAGAAAATTAATTACAGAATTGTCAGTAAGTTCATGTGCTTTTTCATATGTCATCTATAACCAGGGGACTGTGACAATGTACTACTGAGATCCCATAGTGTCTCCTCTTGTGAAGCCTAATATATTGTAGTCCTTCAGTCTGAAAATATTGTTCTACAATCCTGTCTCAGAAAGAGGGGACAAAATGGAGTACAGCTGCTTTCTTTGTGCACTGTCAGAACGGAGATCAGAGTTCTTGTGCTGCTTGAATTTCGGGGTGGTAATGGGAGAAAAAACAGTGAATCAGAAGTGCCCTGTGTGGCCTAGTTAGATTGGTGCTTTCAGTGCCCAAACAAGGGTTATTTTGTAAGTAGTCTAGCCCAACCATATAGAAAGTAGACCATATAGAGTAGGAGAAAAGACTGCTTCAAAAGTCACTTTATAAGTGACTGAACTCTCTTAGCATTGCCACTCTTAAGAATTCAACAAAGAGTGGTCGTCCTGCCTTGACTGTCCACTCCACTGTGAAGGAAGGCTATATTTTACCACACTTTGTTAGATGGAGTAAACCTTTCTTCAGTTTGGGTATGTGGGAGAGGTTCTGGGCAATAGTTGCATTTCCACATGACAGAATAAAACAAAGGTCTGTCCGTAGTTCTAGCACATAAACTATTGGCAATAAAATCTAACAGAATTGGCAGTATAAAAAGCAATATACTACAGTAACATTTGAGAGCTTTAACCTATTTTACGGCCTTATTGTGCTAAGTCTAATATGAGCAGAGATGATAATTCTTGCCCCAGAGGTTTTAAAGCCTAGAGAACAAATCAGCTAAAGCATATATTGAAAGAAAGACAGGATGTGCATGTTGGTATTAGTAAGCCTATGTTGTGAAGACTTGGTGCAGCTTTGCTCATGGTGATGGGGGTGTGTGGTGGTGTTTAGGGTTTTTTTGTGTTCTTTTTTGGTGCTTTTTTTTTTTTTGTTTGGACTCCATGTTCATAGACAAATGGTAACAAGAGATGTGTAAGAGGAGAAAATACAAGGAGTGAGGTAGCCAGAAGTTTCACTTTTCTGTTAACCGATCATCTTGATGTAACCATGGATAGACATAAGACCAAAGATAACATTTGAAGAAATAGAAGATAATAACTGTGTAGATTATGTCAGAGAGAATGTTTTGCATGACTAAGGAGGAAAATGCAAGAAACCTAATGTAGAAACTTTCTACATTAAACTGCTTAAGGCTAATGTACTGTAGAAAGAGATACAAAGAATAGAAACACTGACTGAGATTAGTTATTAACATTCTGGAGCAACGCATAGGGTTTGGTCAAGTTTTTCTTTGATAGGGTTAAGATCTAATATATAGGTGAAGAAGAGGCATTGTGAAAAATCAAAATAAGTTTACTGTGATCAGTGTTGAACCATGAAGATGGCTTTAGCAGTGTTTTATGAGTGGATTTTTTTTTTTAAATGAGTTCAAAAGAAAGAATATTGCAGACTCAAAGCCTGAAAGTAAGGCA
>VXBJ01007582.1:57890-68309 GCA_013400055.1 Nycticryphes semicollaris
GAGGGCTAGAATATCTGCAAAGCAGGTATTTCTCCTTTCCTAGTACTGTTAAAGAAACCTCGTGCCTAATTAAGGATGTGATTTGATGTCTTTTCTGAAGTGACAGAATATTTCCTTGCACTTACTGGATGATGAATTTTATCAATTCTCAAAAGCGCTGCAGAGCTTTTGCTGTTGATGGAGTGTAAAGGGGTGTTGTACTACAGAGGTGATGCTTTTACCTCAGTTTTTGATACTGTGGTTGAGATCAAATTTAAGTAAAGAAAGCATCATCCTCCTTACCATCTAGCATAAAGCTGTCCACAAGACTGAGCTGTCTTCCTGGATCAACATGTTAGTAATTTCACATTTAACAATTTCTAATTGTCATAGTTCTCTCACAGTCATCCTTGCACTGGTGAGAGGGCTCCTGCCAGTAGCAGTCTGATGTATAAGGTCAGGCCCCATAGCTCTTGGAGTTTGCCAGTTTGCCCTGAAGAGAATGGAACTGTGTTCCACAACATCCCTGCTTGTGGATCTGGCTAGATACATTCTTTGTATGGTTGGCTACCCCTGGTACGTGCTACGTGTAAAGCATTGGTAAGACTAGGCAGAATGTGAGTAAGGTAATATTAGATTCCATTGCTGATTTGTAACGTTTAATGATAATGGTTAATTCCAGAGAACACTTCTTTTCATGCTAGTGTTGTAGAAACTCATGCCCCTGCACTTCAGACATATCTTCCTTGTGTACGCCACGTGGGACTGGAGGTTGCAGAAAATGGGTAACTTATCTTCTTTTTCTTAAATCATTGGAATCACACTCATATTCAGCCTCATGCTATAGGTTAGGGCCTCTGAAAGTGGAGACATAAGCATACATGGTGCAGTCAGACTACAACGGATATGAGAGAGTGTATTGCGCTTCTAGAGTCTTTTAGATTTTAGTAGACTGTAAGAGACAGAAGGCAGTATTTGTGAGGATGATATTTCACTCTGAAAAGCGTGCAAAGTATGTGCATGCCTCTGATTAGCTTTTGTTTTTAGTAGGATTATTAGTTGTCCTAATAAAGTCTCAGTATTAAATTATTAGTCTAAAACATGGATTTATAATGATAACTCTGACTTCATCCTACGTAATTTTTCATTAAAATGGTTCCTTTATAGTACGTATCTGCTATTGTTTGCATGTAAACAGTTAACAATAGTAGTTCTCTGCTCGTGATGACTGCTTTCCCTAGTGTGAATACTTATATCAGCAGTGAAGTAAAAACAACTCTACTGTGATCATAAGCATGTGTAGTCTGGTTGGGACATGCAGTTGTACTACCTATTTTCAGTTGATTCAAATGGCATGGCTTACTAATGTAACACAAGTAAAATTGGAGTATGCTTCAAGTCTGCCAGTGTGTAATATGGTATTTTAGAAATGCTAGCTCCAACCACTGGAAGAAAAATGGCTTATTTGTGTCCCCTGTAATAGTGCACTTAAGAACAAAAACACTTACTGTACTTCTGTAATTGATGGGAATGTGGAAGAGAAATATTTGCATGGCTCTGAGCCAAGCAGAATTTAGTTTAACCACGTTCCAGGAACTTCCCGTTACAGCTGGAGTATTGAAATTGCTCATTATTACAGTGGAAGTACTTTTGTACTTGGCTTACCTCTCACTGTTTTGAAATTGTTACCTCTGTTTTGACATTCCTTTAAGGAATAGCCCCAAAATATACACAGTAATTCATCACTTTTATCATAAAGAGCAATAAAGTTCCAGAAAAATTAGTGTATTAAAACATACATTCAATTAATCCAAAATCCTGGAAAGTGTCTTTCATTTGCCTTTGTGCTGGAGAATCCTTCAGGGAGTAAGAATTCCCCAAGATGGTTAGAGAGAGAGAGCAGCAAAAGAAGAAGAAGTGGCAACACCAGAGCTACTTCAAGCCCAGGGCTTTGCTGTGTAGCCCTCTTTGGGCAGGTCTGTGTCCAGGGCTTTTTCAGTGATGTGACTTTGCTGGTAAGTTTACTGAAAATGTGCTCAGGGCTCAGGTGAGCTGTAGGAGCTGGCTGACTTGCACACTGGGCGATCCATATGGTGCAAGTTTCCTGTCCTTGTTTAAAGAGGTGGTGTGACCTTGATTCCTCTTTTCTGGAAATGGACACTAAAAGTGTTGATGTGGGGAGTGTTACAGCCCCCAGAAGGCAGATCTGGAGTGCTTGGTGGGCATGCTGGGAGCATCTCCTGATTTGTGTCAAAGCAAAGCACAAGGGAAGGATCGTGTAACATGTGGCATGCTGCTGTTGATACAGCTGTATCAATGGAGCAGAAGAGATTTTAGTACCAGTGATATATGCAGAGTCATTAATTGCTAAAACATCGCAACCTTTAATACAAATGTGTCCTCCCTCCCACAAATGGTAGTGTCTGCCTTCTCTGTCAGAACCCTGCATTTCAAACTCTCCTTGAAAATGTCCTCTTTGTGCTGAGGGAACATTGCAAGACTTGATTCATTTGCGTTAAAGGTACTAATTTGATGGATGTATCCCTGAGAGAGTCTTTAATGGGGATTGTGATAAAGCTCAGTTTCAAATGTGCCAGCAGTTTATGAAGCAAACTATATTTTTCGTGCGTTTTAGCACAAAGCCTAAATGGACATTCATTTCCAATTTCTACACGTTTCATTATAGTTTAGATGAAGTAATTCCCCCTTCTATAACATAAAAGAAGGATATCACCTAATATTCTGTGATAACACCCTGAATTGTTACTTTGTCTTTTATTCTTTTATAGAACTAAGTACTTGAATATTTTTCATAATTGCTTTTAGGTTGAATTGCTTGAATCAAGAGTGTGAATTTAAAACTAGTAAGAGACATTCAGTAGGAATGTTAGGCTGGAATCCTTATCTTGGAGCATCTGAACAGGGGAAATGATGAGTCTTTTGAGTTTAGTTGATCCAGTTGGTGGCTCAAATGACAGTAAGAAGGGCCAGAGTACTTTTTCTTTCTGTTAGCCACAGGCTCAAAAATATATCTGGTTGTTACAGTAGCCGTGATATGTAATGCCTTGTTAAGCCACAGTATTTGCTCGGATTTTGGGACCCTATTTGAAGTGATTGTTGTTTGTGTATGCTCTGTCCCTTAAAGCTGTGACTTGGAGACTAGCTTGCTGTTCTTGTCCCCACCAGTGTTCTCCTAAGCCTTTGTAAAAGTTCCACCTCCAGAAAATAAAGAAATCACTTAAATGAAGTTCTTATCTAGCACACAAAGGGAGACTTTAAAAAACAGATGAGAGAAAATTTCTAAGCGTCAAGTAACTAATGAGGGGAGTATGTTCAATTTGTGACCTAACCATTTAAAATTGGAGGTCATGCTGATACCCAGTTTAGGCATTTATGCTTCAGTGTGGGCGTAATTCTTTGTTCCAACACTTTGGGTTGCTAATTTCTCCCTTCTTTTACTGGGAACTGTGCTGATGAATGTGTCGTAGTCAGGAAGATTACTGTGTGCCTCTTGTAGTATACATTGCAGTTTCTAGGAAAATACAATTCAGAAAACATTTTATTGGTTGCTTAATGCAAATAACTTCTGATTGTTGGCTTTGGCCTTTAAGCAGAATCCTAGGGGTGACATAAATGTTATTTAAATATAAAGATTGAAACAGTCATTTCATGTTGGCACCACACAGTCCAGACAGCACAAATTAATTTTTATTTTTAAAATACCTTCTAACATTTCAGAAGTGTTTGCCTGAAATCTCAGGCAGAAAATGCAGATTAATTAGCTTTTCTAACCTGCCCAAGATCTGTGGCCAGGCCTGTGACAATACATGGCAGAACAGTGGACTGGTAGGAGAACCTTCTTCCTCTGCCAACCAGTAAAACGCTACCTGAATTTATTGTTTAATATAAGTTTTCTGTCTGCCTGCTTCGGGCACCTCTCAGGCAGCTACTGCAAATATGATGCACATTTAATTCCGTATGTGTTGGTGAAGTTCTTTTAGCGTTGCATAGATTGAGACAGTGCCCTGGATAGGTGTTTCACAAGAAGCTTCTGTTTTTTTCCAAAAGGAAGAGTTACATCAATTCCTTTCTAGCTCTGTTGAGGTGCATCCTTCAAAGTTTAGATCCATAGTTACTGAGTTCATTGCTATTAGCAGTTCCCTCAGGATCAGAAAGAAACATAATCATACAGGTGGTCATGATTTTCATTCAGAGCCTGTTTTATGGAAGGCACGTGTTTTAGATAAGATGGGGGCTGAGGGACAGAGTTTTTGTTTCTGAAATGCCTAACTATATTTTTATAAATCTTAGCAAGCTTAAAGGATGGGTAGGTTGGCAGGTAATTCATTGTGGTACACCTCTCCTCCCTCATTTCTGCCTTACTTTGAAGTGAATGGTTGAACCAGAATATAGAGTTTCTTCAAATATCTTCACCTTGATGAAATATAAAAGAATCTACAAATGCAGTGTATTGTGGAAATTGAGGGTCCATTTTTTCCTCAGTTGTTTTAAGTTAAAAGAATCTTGCTTGGCTTTGTAGCCTCTATCACCAAGGACAATAAATCTTTAGATGGCAGGAATCCCTTCAACAAAGATTCTCATAATTTGCTAGGGAATTCTAGAACCTCATTAGGAATCTGCTTTTTTGAACACAGACGTATTGTTCTTACATTTATGTTTAACTTTGTGTTTCTATCTATCAGATATGATATGTCAGAGCTCCCCAGCAGGTAACTAATATTTTTTTAAAGGTGGTTGCAATATCTTCCTGACCTATTAATTTTCTGCTGGAGAAGAACCACATGTAGAAAGATGAAGTGGGTATATATTAAAGAATCTTAAATTAAACTAATCTGATTGCTATCAATATTTGTTTAAATGCTACTGAAATATCACACTGGCCCATAGCTCATTACTTTCAAATAGCTGGAAGAGTATGTGAAAGAGAAGAGGATTAGTCTGGGTTCTGAAATTCGTGCTAATCCACTAGTGATTTTTCAGTGAAGCCTGCTGGGATTTTATTCTTGCCACAATAGTTTAATGTTCAGAAAAGTTGGTTACATGCATCCCTTGGTACACTGGAAGTTACTTAACTGAAATGATTAAGTGAATGTATTCTTTGATAATTTTTAAGTGATTGGATATTAACAAATCAAATTCTTAAACTTCTTGAGGAATTGGAGCTAACCTCTGTGAGCTTCTGCTAGCTGATATGCAAATGTTATCTTTGATTTCTACCACATGCTTGTTCACTGGGTTTTCTTTCTTTTCCAAAATTGCCACTGCAGAGGCTTCCCATTATCAGTATCAGTGCTTTCTGTCTTAAGATTTGGTTTGGGGAGTTTATTATTTTTATTTTTACTGGCTGACAAAGTTTCCCGCTTCTCTTTCCTGTGTTCTCAGAGGCACGTGCTCCCTGTGGTAATAACTTACTGGCAAATACTGCCTTTTGAGGTCAGACAATTTATGTTTCAGTGAAGAGATAAGGTATGAACTAAGCATGGAAAAGCTTGGCTCTAAGGAGAAAAGGCTAGATTTCTCGTTTTTAAAAAATCACAGTCATCCCTGGAAGTGTTCAAGACCAGGTTGGATGGGGCTTTGAGGAACCTGGTCTAGTGGGAGGTGTCCCTGCCCATGGCAGGGGGGTTGGAACTAGATGATCTTTAAGGTCGCTTCCAACCCAAACCATTGTATGATTACACTAAACACGTTTTTAAAGTTTCTGTGTAGATTTTTATTCAGGCTAGAACCTTGAATCTTAATTATGGTTAAATCTTCTGTCATAACTATGCAATTGAGTGCAACTTCTTGCAAAATGAATGCGAGATGGAACTGCAGATGTGGAAACCTTATTTTTGTACGTGATGCCCATTGAAATTTTGTGTAATTTAAAATGAACTAAGATGTTTTTTTCCAAAGAATTGTCTGGTATTTTGTCTCATCTTTTGATATTCTCTAACTATAGAACTGACACAGCGGACGTCAGTTGTTTGCAATGCACCATTTCAAAAAGCCTTTAAAATTTTTAAGGGAAACTTGAATGGAGGTGGAATTGTGAATTAGAGGCAAGGAAAATGACAAAGGCTTCTGTAGTGATACTTCTGTTCTTAAATGTATGTAATGTAAGACCAAGGGATTTCCAGAGGTCTTGACTGTTTTGATGACAGGGCAACATCAGCAAAGATGCTTAGCTAAGGGACCCTTTGGGAAGTGTCCAATTTTCCAGTAGTAGTATTTAGGCTGGAAAGAAATATCTGTATCATTCATCTGCATTATTGGGCTCTGAATCCATTTGAACATGTGAAGAACATTTGGCTAAGCTCTTTATGTTAATGAAAAAATGAAAAGTACTTTACAGAAGTGAGAGAAAATAAAGGTGACAGTGCTATGTTGTTGTAGAAATTAATGGCACGTCTGTGTCGAATCTGGCCTCCACATCTTCAAAGTGTGTAAATAAATACCTTCAGGTAGGTGAAGACCCTACACTAGCCTGAGGAGATGTTAGAAGGTATATGGTAAAAATATGTAGAATAATGACTGTTTTCAAAGTAAATGAGCTACTTCTGCTTAACGTTTCTCATTGCATGATGAACAAACAGATTTGACCTGAAATGCTGCTCTGTATAAGAGGTAATTTCTTTATGCATCTGTTTGAGAAGGTGCTGTTATTGAAGCTAGGGGCATAGGAAGGATTCAACAGGCTTAAGATTTTTGTGGATGTTGAAAAATTTTAGTCACTGTAGTATGTTGTTTTCATCATGAGGCATGAATCCTTTACCTGATTTACAAACCAGTTGAATGAGATTAAGGATGAAATTTTTCCAGTTTCTACCCTATAGTTGTCCATTAAAACAATTGTTCCTTTCCATCTACTTTCCTGCACTGACTGTTCCAATGTTATCAGGTGAGAAGGTTGCCTTTTTATTTCTTCTTCCTCAAACATGGACACTGCCAAAGTCCAACGGAAAAGGTGAAATGATCTAAAACCATCTGCTTAGCTTCAGGTTTACTACAGAAGGAAAGATTGCTGGAACATTCCAATGGAAAGTTTTGAGTCTTACCTCTGTCAGCTAAGCAATATGAAGGTATATAACTGTCAAAAAAGCAGGTTTACATTGATATACTATATGCTGTCAGTGAGACCATCTTGAGTATGCCCTTTGGCTGCCTCCCTCTGGAAGGAATCAAACATAGAACCACACCTTACAAGTTGTTGAGCACAAGGAAAGATAGCATGTCAAAAATGCCTTTCTGCAGCCCCTCAAAAGGGAAAAAAACAGAAACAAACAAAAAAACTCTCACAGAGCAAAACTGTAATAAGGGGATTTCAGCTTCATGGGGGGAAAGGAAAGAAAATTGGGAGGGGAAAGGAGCTGCTGAAGCTATTGTGTTAAATAGCATCTGTAAGCCAAAACCATGTACCTTTTGAGTGGCATTGTGAACTCTGAAGGGAGCTTTTTGATCTCAAAGCCATATGAAAAGCTAGATTGAGAAGCAGGAATTAATAAATTAGGTAAGAGGGTTGCCCTGTCCTTAGCAATCTGAAGGTTCAGAGCTCTGCACAGATCTAATAGTGGCTTGCCAGACTTTTCCTACAGCTGTAATTTATTACTTAATTAGAAAAATTGTCTTTAGGCTCTACATCAATAGAATCACCATTAGGAAAAGGCATTTCTCAAAGCTACCAAGCCCATTATATGGAAACTGCTTAAGAAAATCCATTTCTGCCCTGCATAGTGTTAGTTCTGTTTCACACAGGCATGCAGAGTCTCAATTTATAATTCTGAGGACCCTGCACAGAAAGCACACTATTTTGCCTTATATTCTTCCCACACCCATATATTCTATTACAATATATGATTCAGTATTTCATTGCCATGTTTCTGAGGTGTCTAGCAATAACAATCTCCTTTTCTTATGTTTGATGTGAACTTAAAAATATTTTCTGATTTCCTACACTCTCCCAAACTCAGAAGAACATGTGGCAATTGGCATGTATACGTCGACTTTCATGAAGAAAGCCAACATGTTAATAGATTGCTTTATAATACATGTTTAATAAGTATCACAATCACTATAATTAAAATTGTATGCTGTGTCTGTACCAGCTGTGGGCAGCCTTCCTCAACCCCATGAGCTACATGCCAAAATCTTTGTGTGGCTGGCAACAGCAGTGTACATACATCAGAGGCTTGGGAGTTATTCTCAGGTAGAAGTTGTTAATAGTTCTCTACAGCTCTTACTGAGTGTGTGAGGTATATAACTGGATCTTAGCGCTCTCTGATGGTGCCAACCATATGAGCCACATTGGCTTAAGGATTTTACTTGCTCCTGAGATTTCAAGTTCTTTTGCTGCTCCAGTATGGTATTTGGGTGACCTGGGAGCATCCCTGAAATATTAGAGAACTGCTTAAGAGCTGCAATTTGCCACCTGTGGCTTTCTGAATTCCAACTGAATTCATCTGCTGTTAATAAATATCACCTTCTGAGAAGCAAAAGAATGAAAGCAGACAGGAATGTCTCCTGTGCAAGACACTAGCAAGTTCCCTTCAGTCTACCTAGGAAAAAGCCGAAATCAGTATCATTGCCAGGCATGGAAGTAATATAATAAGCATGATTTCTAATTGGATCGCTTAATCAAACCTTAAAGGATCTTTTTTTAATTAGTTGGATTTTTTTTAAAAGCTACCAGTTGATAGCATGTGCTGTCTTACGCAAATAGGTCAAAGGACTGAACAAAAGTTTCCATGGAAACTCCAAGGTGTTTTCCAAATTAATTAAACTCTTGTGTTGCAAGGAAAAGAGGTTTAAAGGTGACAAAATCTAGTGCTGGTATATAGATCTGCAGTCAATTCTGGCCAGGTTATCCTAGGGACAGCTGTCATCACTGACAACATAGTCAGTGAAGTTATAACTGTAAAAATTAGTGATTTTTATAGATTTCTTTGTCCTGTCCTCAGGAAAGTTACACAAGACAGACTTAGGTGCAAGCCTGAGCTAATCATGCATATACAGAACAAGAAAAAAAAGTCTCCTTATGGAAAGCCCAAAATAAATTATTTCAGAATTCTGAATCACGATCAAGCTCGTTAGAGCAAGAACTGTTCACATCTTTTTTCCCCAGATTATTAAATAAATAAGAGGTTTTTAATTTTAATTTCATATTCTTTTGTGCATATTAAATGTACCTATGTAATGCAAAGAAAAAGAGGATTATTTCGTACTAGTTTTTTAGTAAATGGAATGACAAAGAAACACAGTGTGCTCAGTGCATTGGACTGCATTGTGTTGTGCTGTGGTTCATGAAATACGATGTGTTTAGTTAGAGCTTGGGCTGTCAGTGAAACAGGCTTCTGTCAGACCTTCGACTGTGAATCAATGCTGAAGAACAAATAATGCACGGTGCCAGGAGCAAACTGCAGCACATTGTTCAGGCAGCACTTAACTAGGAAGAGTAGTTAAAAGACTTACTGGAGTGGAAAAATCTCCAGAAAGGTGGCAAACAACTGGGCAGGGTTTTAACCGTGATTCACTCTGCATTTGCAAGCTGTAGATGACAGCAAAAAAAGTAGATGGTAGAAGTGCATGGGCAGATCCTTTAACAGCCTTGGAAAAATGCGGAGCCTAGTCCACTGCTGTTGGACAAAAACATCCATTCCACAGAGCAAACGTAGCATTCCCAGGGCATAAGTGAACAAAACCATACCTTCATAAGGGCTGAAGTTTTACCTACCTACCACATTAGAGGTGAAAAAAGTATAGAGATTTGGAACAGAAGAAGGTAGAGGGATTTGCACTTGGAATTAAGAATTTGTTCTTAGGGAATTATTTCTAATCAGGCTTTTTCCACCAGCAACTGAAGATCACCAGGGGTGAAAATACACAGTGGACAAGGTATGTTGATCTAAGTAGAGATGGAGAAGCTAAAAATTATCGCTAAAGTGTCTGGAGTTCTGAGGTACTGTGGCTGTGATCCTCAGACCTAAGTTATACTGCATGGCACCATGTTCTTATAAGTTAAAAATTTGGTGCTTGTGGCTTATGTAACATGGTCACGAGCAAAAATAAATGCCATTATACCAAGTCAATGAGAAAGATTTAGTAGGATTCAAAGAATTATAATAACCTTTTGAAAAGCATGTGTTAGACAACATAGGTCTTTAGTGCTTTTGCCTAAAAAGTCCGTGAGGACTCAGGGGAAGGCTAGCTATGGATGTGTGATCTGAACACCATACATGGCAGTTTGGCTATAAATTTAAAATATGTGTGTTGGGTTTGGAGAAAGTGAACTTTGTGATCTGCTGCAAAAAGGGCTATGGAGTGTTTGCGGATAGTAATGATGATAATAGTACGAAGCAACAAAGGTTGCATATTCCCAATAATTACTATAATGAGAAGGTTTTCTGCTATATAGGTGGGATTTCTTCTTTTTTTTTTTTT